>SJYQ01134031.1:1980564-2000276 GCA_006410935.1 Redunca redunca | reverse complement strand
CTGAATCAATTGAGAAAGACATTAGTTTTTTCTTAAGATACAGAAAACATGAAAGAGCACTCCTCCCCATCCCTATAAATGACAAGTTGGATAATTTGTTGTTCAGTTTCTAACTCATGTCTGACTCTTTGTGACCCCATGGATTGCAGCATGCCAGTCTTCCCTGTCCTCTGCTATCTCCTGGAGTTTGTTCAAATTTATCTCCATTGAGTCAGTGATGTTATCTAACCATTTCATCATCTGCCATGCTCTTCTCCTTTTGCCTTTAATCTTTCCCAGCATCAGGGTCTTTTCCAATGATCTGGCTCTTCAAATCAGGTGGCCAGAGTATTGGAGCCTCAGCTTCATCATTTGTCCTACCAATGAATATTCCTTTAGGATTGACTGTTTTGATCTCCTTGCTGTCCAAAAGACCCTCAAGAGTCTTCTCCAGCACCACAGCTTGAAAGCTTCAGCACTCAGTCTTCCTTATAGGCCAACTCTTACATCCATACACGACTACTGGAAAAATCATAGCTTTGACTATATGGACATTGTCAACAAAGTGATGTCTCTGCTTTTTAATATGCTGTGTAGGTTTGTCATAGCTTTTCTTCTAAAGAAAAAGCATCTTTTAATTTCATGGCTGCAGTCATCATCTGCCATTTTGGGGGAGCCCAAGAAAGTGAAATCTGTCACTATTTGCACTTTTTACCCATCCATTTGCCATGACGTGATGGAAAGAGATGCTGTGATCTTAGTTTTTTGAATCTGAGTTTTAGGCCAGCTTTATCATTCTCCTCTTTCACCCTCACCAAGAGACTCTTAAGTTCCTCTTCACTTTCTGTCATTAGAGTGGTGCTGTGCTGTGCTTAGTCACTCATTCGTGTTTGACTCTTTGCCACCCCATGGACTGTAACCCGCCAGGCTCCTCTGTCCATGGGGATTCTCCAGGCAAGAATACTGGAGTCGGTCACCATGGCTTCCTCCAGGGGATCTTCCTAACCCAGTGACCAATCCCAGATCTCCCACAGTGCAGGCGGATTCTTCACTGGTGGAGCCACCAGGGAAGCTAAAGAATACTGGGGTGGGTAGCTTATCTGTTCTCCGAGGGCTCTCCCTGATCCAGGAATCGAACCAGGGTCTCCTGCATTGCAGGTGGATTCTTTACCAGCTGAGCTACCAGGGGAGCTCTAGAGTGTATCATCTGCATATCTAAGGTTGTTGATATTTCTCCTGGAAATCTTAATCCCCTCTTGTGATTCAACCCTCCTTACATTTCACATGATGTACTCTGCATATAAGTTAAATAAACAAGGTAACAATATACAGCCTTGACGTACTCCTTTCCCAATTTTGAACCAGCTGGCTATTCCTTATCTCACTTTAACTGCTTGAACCCAGTAAACTGCTGACGCCACAGGCAGTCAAATAGTCCAAAATCTAAGGGAATACAGGTCCCTCCAAATAGAGACAAGATAAGAGCCCTGGCAAGAAAGCAAGCAAGGAAGGAAGATGGGGTGCCAAAACTGTTAGTCACTCAATCGTATCTGAATCTTTGCAACCCTATGGACTGTAGCTCACCCGGCTCCTGTGTTCACGGGATTCTCCAGGCAAGCATACTGGAGTGCATTGCCATTCCCTTCCCCAGGGGATCTTTCCAATCCAGGGACTGAACACATGTCTCCTGCATTGTAGGTGGATTCTTTACTGTCTGAGCCACCAGGAAAGCCAAAGGGTTGCGAAAATTGTAAGAAAATTCAGCTAAGAGTTTTGACAGATTTATAAATATTGAGTGTTGGCTACTATGAGATTGTAGAGTGCTTCAAGCCAAGTAGAACTCTCCTTCAAGAAGTAACAAGATTGCAGTTAACCTCGGGTTTTATCCACTGCCATTTCCAGGTGGTCCTGAGAAAGATGTGGGTAAGGTGGGGAGATCAGAAATTGTCTTCTGCTTGGTGAGGAAAAGCAGCATCCACTGGGGCAAAGAATGAAACCTTAGTTGGATTATTATTTCCATCTCCACTACTGAACATATGCCTTGTACCACGCTAATTTTCAACATTCAGCTTTGGTAGCAACCCACTACAGAATATCTACATTTCAAGGTGAAAACTTCTATGCAGTACTCTCCTTAGAATTCTACTAATAAAAAGCTAGAGGAAAGATGGTTAAAAGCAATAAATCTATGTCAGCAAGATGTTCATGGAATTTAGCAAAAAATATAATTTTTTCTCTTTTAGCTTTACTCCACCACTGCATCATTTAGAAGTCAGTGTGTCGTTCTCACATCCAAGGTTATTGTAACCCACAGAAAGAACATTCTCAGTGATGAAAATTTCTAACTTGTCAAACATTTAGTTGTTTTATTTCTTAGGCAAGTTGTTCTGGCAAGTGTATCTGTGTGAGGCAATATTTGCATATTCTTCTGGACCATGTGGACAAGAAGTTTTCAACTAGAAAACAAAATATAAAATATATCATAAGATATTATACTTTGCAAAAACATGGGACTTTCAAACATAATCCGTCAGAGTGATCTTATGAGATTTCTCAAAAAAACACAGTATCTGTAAAGCAGTGGGAAAAATTTTTACTGCTATCAGCCTTATTAAACAAGGATATGGTAAAAAAAAAAAAAAAAAGAGTGCTGGTCTGCAAAGAAATGCCTCAGGCTTCTTAGGGAAAGTAATTCCAATTTAAGCCAGAATTTGCAGAAATGATTGTCTGGTCTCATAACTCTACCAAGTATAGCTTTCACATTTCTGGGGGGTTGATTTTTGCATAGTTGAAATTAGTTAGTTGGTTAAATATTATGTGCTATTAAAATTCCCTTGTAAGAAAACAAGCTTTCTACAGTGACTTTCTTCATGATAATTGGCAACCAAAATAAAATGAAAGCATGGGAATTTTGTGAAATGTCTTCACTCCACCAAGATTAATGTCGTGTGTATCATGTAACTTACTGACTGAAATTTCCAGATGCCACTTTAATTTTTAGGTGTTGCATCAAATTATGAAACTTCAGGACCACCAATTTTCTTAAAGAAATATGGAAAGATTTGCTCTTTTAGAAGGATTGGTTTTGGCAGTCTCTTTAAGCAATCAAAATCAACATTGTCTCCTACACATACTTTAATGCATTGTTTAATAGGCCTGAGATCACCAGGAGATGAATACAAAGTAATTTGGGAAATTAAAAAAAAATTGAACGTATGTTCTTTTACACAATAAGGGAAAATAATCAGTACTTAAGCACTTTCACAAGGATGAGAAGCTTCTTTATCAAAATTAGGGGCAACAGATGTATTGGGATGAAACTGACAGAAAAGAAAACATCAAAGATAACATCCAGTAGAAAAAAAAAAAAGAATTGAGTTAGCTATACATTTCATCTCTATTTACTACAGAAGTAAAACCTAATTTTAAAGAAATGGAAAAATATAGTGAATGCCAAGAGGATTTTTCCATGTGTTATAGCTCTTTGGCATAGACTCTATATATTTATCCAGATGTTACGGATAGAAATTATGGGGTTTAATTGTAACTGGAAGTGCATTTGAAGTACAGAATAGAAATAAAATGAAAATAGATAACTAAATTTGAAAAAAATCTATTTTGCTCTTAAAGGAATTTAGGATCACATTGTGTTATAAATGTTGTTATAAAAGGCATTGGAGATAAAAACACAAACACAACATTGATTTTCTTCTAAAGTTCACACAAAATGAAATTATGCTACCGGGAAATTTCCAAATACATGTTTGATGAAAAGCATTCAATGATCTGTAAAAGATACATTTTAATAATATATATTTTTAAAAGCATCTTCTGACTGGGCTCTGGTGAAGATTTCTTCTATGTGAAGGAGCAGTTGCATGAGGCTAGACTCCGGTGAAGTGAGCTGAAGTCGCTCAGTTGTGTCTGACTCTTTGCGACCCCATAGATTGTAGCCTACCAGGCTCCTCCATCTATGGGATTTTCCAGGCAAGAGTACTGGAGTGGGGTGCCATTTCCTTCTCCAGAGGATCTTCCCAACCCGGGGATCGAACCCGGGTCTCCCACACTGTAGGCAGACACTTTACCATCTGAGCCACCAGGGAAGCCTAGACCCCGGTGGGTAAGAGCATGTGCTCTGGATCACACAGACCAAGGTTAAAACCCAGTCCCAACCTGTGTGAACTGTGTGACCTTGGACAAGCGACTAGCCTTTCAGATCTCAGTTTTCTCATCTGCAAAAGATAACAGCACCCACCTCAAAGAATTCCTGTGAGGCTTAAAGTTTATTCAAATAAATGGACTGCAATTAATACCAAGAAATTCTGTAGAGTTTACTCAGTTTAGCATGATTAAATCAACCATTTATGAAGCCAAGTGGATGCCAGCATAATTACACTATTCTTGTCTGGTGAATGATATTATATCTGATGGTACCTGAGGGCTCCACTGACACAGCTGAGAGACCTATTGTCACACTGGAGCTGCTCCAAGCAACTCAACTTCTAGAGGGTGAAAGATATGTTCCCTCATTCTTCTTGACTTTCTAAATCTCTTACTTTCATTAGCTTCCTTAGTCTTCAGGAGTGTAGGGAGTATGTGTGCATGCGTACTAAGTTGCTTCAGTCGTGTCCGACTCTTTGCAACCCTGTGAACAGTAGCCCACCAGTTTCTCCTGTCCACGAAATTCTCTAGGCAAGAATACCGGAGTGGATTGCACTGCCCATCTACAGGGGTCTTCTCCATCCAGGGCTTGAACCTGTGTCTCTTACATCTCCTGAATTGGCAGCTGGTTTCATTACCACTAACACCACATGGGAAGCCCAGTAGTGAGTATGGGAAGAAGCTAATGAAGAGATGAAGAGGTTGAGAATGTAGGGATTGGGTTCTTGTGAATTCTTGAAGATCATATTATGAAATTCTAATTTTATTCGCCCATGTAATGATAAAGAGGAGAGTGAAAAAGTTGGTTTAAAGCTCAACATTCAGAAAACAAAGATCATGGCATCAGGTACTATCACTTCATGGCAAATAGATGGAGAAACAGTGGAAACAGTGGCAGACTTTATTTTTCTGGACTCCAAAATCACTGTAGATGGTGACTGCAGCCATGAAAATAGAAGACGATTACTTCTTGGAAGAAAAGTTGTGTCCAACCTAGATAACATATTGAAAAGCAGAGACATTACTTTGCCAACAAAGGTTCATCTAGTCAAGGCTATGGTTTTCCCAGTAGTCGTGTATGGATGTGAGAGTTGGACTATAAAGAAAGCTGAGCACTGAAGAATTGATAATTTTGAATTGATACTGTGGTGTTGGAGAAGACTCTTGAGAATCCCTTGGACTGCAAGGAGATCCAACCATTCCATCCTAAAGGAGATCAGTCCTGAATGTTCATTGGAAGGACCGATGTTGAAACTGAAACTCCAATACTTTGGCCACCTGATGCAGAGAGCTGACTTATCTGAAAAAACTCTGATGCTGGGAGAGATTGAGGGCAGGAGGAGAAGGAGACGACAGAGGATAAGATGGTTGGATGGCATCACCGACTCAATTGACAAGAGTTTGAGTGAACTCCTGGAGCTGGTGATGGACAGGGAGGCCTGGCATGCTGCAGCGCACGGGGCTGCAAAGAGTCAGACACGACTGAGCGACCGAACTGAATTGAATGATAAGTGCTTGGAAAGATCACGTTGTTTGCTCAAAGGACAGGAGGAAACAGAACTAACACTTATTTAACACAAACAGTACAATGTTAATTGTGCCTCTTTGTGTGACAGATTAAAAAAAAAAGTGGGGAATTTTGATCCTTCCTCAAATCCCATAGGAATTAAATAAAAAATAAATATTTTAGAAAGAAACAAAGTAGAAATAGCCTAATTCACTTTTTAAGATTTAAATTTTAGTCAGAACCTATCTTTGAGTAGTGATTCAATTGAATGAGCTAATAAAAATTTAAATTTACTCAAATGACTTCTGAGTAATTCATGCTTTACAACCTGCATTTTATTTCTATTACTTATTTTTTTTTTCCTTGCTCTATTCACTGGTATGGGGGAAAAGGTCATTTGAATTTTACTGTTGCTGCTAAGTCGCTTCAGTCGTGTCCGACTCTATCCAACCCCATAGACGGCAGCCCACCAGGCTCCCCCATCCCTAGGATTCTCCAGGCAAGAACACTGGAGTGGGTTGCCATTTCCTTCTCCAATGCATGAAAGTGAAAAGTGAAAGTGAAGTCACTCAGTCATGTCCGATTCAGCGACCCCGTGGACTGCGGCCCACCAGGCTCCTCCGTCCACGGGATTTTCCAGGCAAGAGTGCTGGAGTGGGGTGCCATTGCCTTCTCTTAAATTTTACTAGGATCACATTAATCCTTGATACTGTCAACTACAAACTGGAACTTGCCAGGAGCCTTGCCAGTCACTAAACAACAACAACAAGGGCATTTGCCATCAGCCTCTCTGGAGGTTGAACCCTGCTGCTGACCTTCAACACCTCCTGAAGGGAATTCTGGGAATTCAGGGTGGAGAATGAGGCACTCTGTGCTCCAGGCAAACTAGTGGAGCCAGGTCTTTAGATAGTTAAATATTTTCAGGAACTGATTTCATGATCCTAATCTTTGCATCTCTTCCTATCCAGAAAGTCACTAAATCCCTTCAGGATGACATCAGCTCCTCCTGACTAGCAGAAAACTTTTTGTGAAGGAAGCATTTGATTGCACTGAACTCCCCCTTCACCAAAATCTTATATATTGACCTTCCCCACTCCTTCCTTGGAGCAATATCTGAGGTGTTGTCTCCTGGGCTGCAGTCCTCATCTTGGCCCAGATCAAACTTAACTCAGAGCTCTCGTGTTGTGCATCTTTATAGTCAACAATATTCGTTTAATAATTATATCATTCTGAAATCTGTAGTTCACACTAAATACACCAGATCGCATGGAAAAATCATGTCACCGTTTTGATCTCTGTAGGAGATCAAATAATTTATGTAAAGCAAAATTCATCGTCTCATGCTCACCATTAATTTATCCAAGCACATTATAAAAGTTTGCATCAATTAATAGTTGAGTTCCAGAACTTTACTATGTCAACTACAAATTGGCACTAGACAAGCGCATTGCCAGCAACTGAACAGCAAGGGCATTTGCCATCTGCCTCTGTGGATACTGAGCCCTGTGCTGCAGCAGCTGTTGACCTTCAATACCCCCTGAGGGAGTTCAGGGTGGAGTGAGGCACTGTGTGCTCCAGGGAATCTGATGGGACAGGTCTTTAGATAGTTGGATGCTTTTAGGAACAGATTTTATGGTCTCAATCCTTGCATCTCCTCATATCTAGAAAATCACTAAATCCCTTCATGATGACATCAGCTCCTCCTGACTAGCAGAAAACCTTTTGTAAAATGAGGGCTTAATGCTATTGAACTCCACCTTCAGCAGTCTCTCAGAGCTATCTGAGATGCTGCCTCCTGGATTGCAGTCCTCAGTTCAGTTCAGTTCAGTGGCTCAGTCCTGTCCAACTCTTTGCGACCCCATGAATCGCAGCACACCAGGCCTCCCTGTCCATCACCAACTCCCGGAGTTCACCCAGATTCACACCCATCGAGTCAGTGATGCCATCCAGCCATCTCATCCTCTGTCGTCCCCTTCTCCTCCTGCCCCCAATCCCTCCCAGCATCAGAGTCTTTTCCAATGAGTCAACTCTTCGCATGAGGTGGCCAAAGTACTGGAGTTTCAGCTTTAGCATCATTCCTTCCAAAGAAATCCCAGGGCTGATCTCCTTCAGAATGGACTGGCTGGATCTCCTTGCAGTCCAAGGGACTCTCAAGAGTCTTCTCCAACACCACAGTTCAGAAGCATCAATTCTTCGGTGCTCAGCCTTCTTCACAGTCCAACTCTCACATCCATATACGACCACAGGAAAAACCTGTGGATGCTTTCAGGAACAGATTTTATGGTCTCAATCCTTGCATCTCCTCATATCTAGAAAATCACTAAATCCCTTCATGATGACATCAGCTCCTCCTGACTAGCAGAAAACCTTTTATAAAATGAGGGCCAAATGGTACTGAACTCCACCTTCAGCAGTCTCTCAGAGCTATCTGAGATGCTGCCTCCTGGACTGCAGTCCTTATCTTGCCCCAAATAAAACCTAACTCACAACTATCACATTGTGCATCTTTTTAGCTGACAATATTCTTTTAACAGTTACATCATTCTGAAAGCTGTAGTTCTCCACAGGAGAACAAATAATTTATCTAAAGCAAAACTAATGGTCTCATGCCCACCATCAACTTATCCAAGTGCATTATAAAAGTTTGCATTGAGGAACAGTTGAGTTCCAGAACTTGACTAGAATTCCTAGAAATCAAGAACTGGAGGGACATTTAGGGATGACTTACTCCTTTCTTCACCAAAGATGCAGAAACTCAGAAAGGAAAAGCGACTCCCAGTTAAAATACAAAGAAACATATTGAAAATCAGGTGACTTGGTTTCCAGGCCCAGTTTTGTCATCTAATTCTAAAGAATGATTATTAGCTGAAAAAATAAAAGAATTAGTAATAAGAATAATAAGCAGAAAAATAAGAGTTTACTCCCTTAAATTTATCACAAAATAAATGAAGCTCAAGGAACATAAGTCTAACTTTTGTTGAAAGGAAGTTCAATGGCATATTTAGCAAAGAATCTTATCTTCTAGTTCTTATGCATATCCCCAGTGGGTCCATCATAGATTTATTTATTTTACATAATATGATTCCCTAGTTTAATGAAGAAGAAGAAAGTCTCTAATGTCCAAGGAAGCAATTCCTTAGTGTTCAGCAACAAAGAATGAAACAAATAAGGCCAAAGCTCCCAATTCTACCCAATGCAAAGTACAGGAAAGGAAAAAAAGAAAAAAAGCTTTCTTTGGCTGCTAATGTCTTATGATGATAATTATTTAGGGAATAGCACAAGCAAAAATGTGTGAGAAAGCAATGAGAGAGAGAAAAATGGAGAATATAAGAGAAAAGAGCAGTGTTACCATATTGCTAAAAGAAGTGCTGCTGCTGCTGCTAAGTCGCTTCAGGCATGTCCAACTCTGTGCAACCCCATAGACGGCAGCCCACCAGGCTCCTCCGTCCCTGGGATTCTCCAGGCAAGAACACTGGAGTGGCTTGCCATTTCCTTCTCCAATGCATGAAAGTGAAAAGTGAAAGTGAAAGTGAAGTCGTGTCCGATTCTTCGCGACCCCATGGACTGCAGCCCACCAGGCTCCTCCATCCATGGGATTTTCCAGGCAAGAGTACTGGAGTGGGGTGCCATCACCTTCTCCAAAAAGAAGTGCTACCATACCATAAAGAAGCAATCATTACTTAGTCTCTGCCCCATGATATACACAACTGAATCTCTAGCTACGTGTACCCAGACAATGCAGTGATTCAGGAAAATGATGAAACATAGTATTTATTCAGAGAATAGTTCCACTGGGAAAGGTTTAAATTTAAAATAAAAAAAAATAGGAAGAACGTCTAGTCAGGGCTATGGTTTTTCCTGTGGTCATGTATGGATGTAAGAGTTGGACTGTGAAGAAGGCTGAGCACCGAAGAATTGATGCTTTTGAACTGTGGTGTTGGAGAAGACTCTTGAGAGTCCCTTGGACTGCAAGGAGATCCAACCAGTCCATTCTGAAGGAGATCAGCCCTGGGATTTCTTTGGAAGGAATGATGCTAAAGCTGAAGCTCCAGTACTTTGGCCACCTCATGTGAAGAGTTGACTCACTGGAAAAGACTCTGATGCTGGGAGAGATTGGGGGCAGGAGGAGAAGGGGACGACAGAGGATGAGATGGCTAGATGGCATCACTGACTCGATGGACATGAGTCTGAGTGAACTCTGGGAGTTGGTGATGGACAGGGAGGCCTGGCATGCTGCGATTCATGGGGTCGCAAAGAGTCTGAACGACTGAGCGACTGAACTGAACTGAACTGAACTAAAAGCTATACAGAATAACAACTTGTCTAACATTACTTGTTGTTCAGGAATGCTGTATAGTTGAACTTTTAACTTTCTCTGTCAGTGACATAATGTGGATTGTTGCATTTATCATCACTACATTTTTATGCATTTATGGAATTCTTGGTTTCTAAGAATTATTTTTTTTAAAAGGGATTATTTCTTTACAGATGTATTAGTTAAATTCCTCAAAAAGTAGTATAACAGCATGTACTTTGTAAACCTGTATTAATTACTTATAGATTTTGTCTCCAATGACTCAACACAATGAAATTACAGTTATTCCTAACTTCTTATGCATGTAGGCTCAGTTGCAGCTGACTCTTTGTGGCCCCATGGACTCTAGTCTGCCAGGCTCCTCTCTCCATGGAATTTTCCAGGCAAGCATACTGGAGTGGGTTGCCATTTCTTCCTCCAGGAGATCTTTCTAATCCAGGAATTGAACCCATGTCTCCTGCATCTCCTGCATTGGCAGGTGGATTCTTTACCATTGAGTCACCTGGGAAGCTCCCTACCTACTTATACTAAACCCTGAACTCATTTATTTACATTTTTTTCAAAGGATTTATTTATTGATTTATTTACAGTTTAATTAAATTAAATATTGAATTTAAAAAAATGAAAATTACAAAAGTATACCATTAAATATAAAGTACATTATTAACATCTATTGAACTGTTAAAAATGACTAGATCTATTTCATTATTGTAACATTATACGTGAAAATACTTCTAAACATGATGCAACGAGATTTACTGGCAGATTCCCCACTCAAGTATACTGCTAAGACGCTAAGTCACGTCAGTTGTGTCCGACTCTGTGTGACCCCATAGACGGCAGCCCACCAGGCTCCCCCGTCCCTGGGATTCTCCAGGCAAGAACACTGGAGTGGGTTGCCATTTCCTTCTCCAATACATGAAACTGAAAAGTCAAAGTGAAGTTGCTCAGTTGTGTCCAACTCCTAGCGACCCCATGGACTGCAGCCTACCAGGCTCCTCTGTCCAGGGGATTTTCCAGGTAAGAGTAATGGAGTGGGTCACCAGTACCTTCTCCACAACTCAAGTATATTTGTATTAAAAAAAGATTTTATGATTTTTGAGATTATACAGTGGTTCAGGATTATGAAGCGACCTTCATCTTTTAGACACTTCAACTCTTCCTGTATATCTCTGAAAAATTAATTGCTCTAAAGCATTTATTTCATGTACCAGTCACCTGTTAAGAAACTCAATTGGCTTTCCTATGGAATAAAGTACACACGTTTCATCCTAGCCTTTAAAGTTTCCCATGATCGGGCCTCAGTCTAACTTCAACACTGGCTATGTTCCAGCCAAACTGAACCATGAAATATTCTATAAACTACTCATGACCCATGAATATTTGATCCCATTCTTGCCATCTGGAAGGCCTCTCCTTCCATATGTATTTTTGTATGCTGAAATAGTCAACCTCAGCAATGAGCTAATTATTTCCTTACCAAGAGCCTGCATTCGTGTCACATATGTTGCTTTTATCAATATATCATAGTTCTGTAAATATATTCTATGTCTTCATCTATTTGCTAAATGCCTATTTACTGACAGTTACTTCTGTTTTCTTTGCAACCCACACTCTGCTCAGTACTGTACCTTATCACAGCAGACTCATTAAATATTCAACTAAAATCATTGAACTAAAATGTGAATGCACCTTAGTTTCCTCTTTCATGTTTTCCAAGGTGCCATGCTCAGAACTGAGTACTAAATGTTCTAAAGTTGACATGGTTTGTATTCTTATATTATTAAAACAAAATTAAATTTGTCCCATTTTGCATTCATTCTCATTATGTTCTATGGGATTATCAAATGCTAAAATCCAATCTCGCTTAGAAGAAATAGATAATCCTTATACTTGGTGGTCCTGGAAAGGATAAAAACAACAAAACAAAAACAAGCACACTACTATATCATTAGAAGTATGGAAATCTGACTTTTGGAGTGTCAACTTACCATGAACCAAATCACTGGGAGAATTTTTACCCAAAAGCAAAGTTTCTCATTCAGTGGTTATACTTATTGCCTAAAACAGTGATTCTTAAACTTTTGGTGCTTGCTTTTATCTCATGATATCCATCTTCTTAAATGAACTTTTTGAATACCACTGATTTTTAAAGAAATAATTTAAATGAATTAAGATCTACTTTGTTCTGAAATGCATTTAGGGAATGGTAAAGTTTGAGATTTCTACAACATTCTTGGACATAACTTTGGGCATCCTGTTATTGCACAAGAAGATTAAGAAACTCTGTCCTGTATCATCTGATGTCGTCAGTTTCCCAACAGATACACATATTGCTCATTTTATAAACATCTGTCCAGAATGAAATATGCAACCAGATATAATAAAATTTTCAGCATTTTTGAGTCAGGGTTTAATGATATGGTGAAAGGTGATGTCTGAAAAACTTTTGTTTGATTTGCATAATCCATTAAGTCTCCATACATGACATTTCTGCATTTCCTACTAGCTGCTAAAACATTTGACATTTCTTATTTGCTAAGTTTAATTCAGGCAATGACTTTTCCATCCCTTGACAATTGTTTTTATCTAAATATCATTTTATTAGAACCAGAATTTATCCTGCATGATGCAGTGAACATTTACATAATGCTAACATTTGTTGTCCATATTTTTGACAATATTTGCATAATGAACACTACGAATATTTGCATAATGCTAAACATTTGTTGTCAATGTTTTTTGTTCACACCCTTCACATTCTTTTAGCCCTCTTCCCTCAGTTGGCCTAGCTGAGAAGATTTAGTTCTTTTCATCTGTTTAAATAAATCAATACCATATTTTTAACAGAACATTTTTATTCTTCATATATTCTTTGCATTCTCATCAACTTTCAGAAAACTTTCTGATACAAGTGTCCCCAGAAAAATATTTAATGTATTTTCAAAAGAGAAATATAGAAACAAGAATAATTTCTAAATCAATAAGCCAAGGGCAAAAATGGCTTCTGGCAAGCGTTCCATTGTCAAATCACATAATTAAGATCAACTTGTTCTCTCCTGTCTCACAGGATTTGGGAGAGGAAGACTTTGAACTATCAATTGAAGAAGAGAGAAAAGAACACTGAACAGATAGCTTACAGATGTGCTCAGTAGATTTTTACTAGTGTGCAATAAAGTCTGCAGGCTTCCTAGGTAGCTCAGATGGTAAAGTGTCTACCTGAGATGTGGGAGATCTGGGTTTGATCCCTGGGTCGGGAAGATCCCCTGGAGATGGAAATGGCAACCCACTCCGGTACTCTTGCCTGAAAAATTCCATGGATGGAGGAGCCTGGTAGGCTCCAGTCCATGGGGTCACAAAGAGCCGGACACAATTGAGTGACTTCACTTTCAATAAAGTCTGCAGAAAATAACCTATTGTCCTTTGTATTTCACATGCTATTTTATATCAGTATGCTAAAGTTTCCATGGGTATAATTGATTTTACATTAAATTTCAACTTCCCACTCTTGTTTGTGAGTGGAAAAACTACACATATTGATCATCATTCATCTTTGAGCATCTTACATCTTTTTAAATTGAGAGTGAACATTAGGTACATAGAATTTCATGGTGGCCTCCTATGATCTATGTATTTTTGGAGAATCAGACTTAGTGTGGTGGATGACTCTAACTTTCTTCCCCAGGTAAACTTTACCTTCTTTCAAAAGAAAAACACTGTACACTAAAGTTATGAACATTGTCTAATATAATTTGTGAAATTTAAAATATAAAAGAATTGTAGAAAATGTTCCTTATACATTGTATGAAATACCCTCAACATAGATATATTTAATGATTTTTACTGATACCTGTTATTTAAAACAACAAAATACAGATTTCATTATTTATAAACATTTTTCTCAAAGAAAAGATGTTCTAAGACCCAAATACATAGCTGACTCTTATTTTTTACTGTGAAACAAAACTTACTCATTTGAGCATACAACCCTTCACAGCTCTGCAAGACTGCAGGCTTTATCTCCTGCTTTTGAAAACATCTTACCATTAAAATCACTTCCTATGATTATACAACAAAGAGAATTTTTTATTAAAAACATCCATTAAATTTGTACATATTGCTTTGGATTGGAGGTCAAAGAAAGTCTTACCTTATCCTCTAATCTTTGTCTTACCAGTGAACCAAGAGCCTCTCATCTTTACAGTCAAGAGAACATACTGCTAAGAAAAGGAGACACAATTATCTATTGGTTGCTTATTCAACCATCATTTATTACAAGTCTTCTTTGTACCTGGCACTAAATTAAGTGCTGGGAAAGTGAGGGAAAATAAACACACACATGTACTCACTTCCCACATAGTTCTGTCCTGTGAGACTCTCAGTTCAGTCAGGAATATAAACCGATGAACATATCATTATTATTGTACTGAGAGGCTTATATATCCACACAAAGATTTTGGATGGTAAAGTGCAGAGTAATAGAATGATTATCCTGAAAGTAGGAAAAAACAGTTAGTAGCGATAAGGAAGATGTATTGAAGCTGGAGAAGGAAGAGGCATTACTTTCTCCTTATTCTCTTATTTTCTCTTTATTATTTTTCACCCTGAAAGAAAAAAAAAAGAAAGAAAGAAATGCAACAGAGAGAAAGGGGATGAGGCAGCAAGGAGAGCTTTAGGGGTTGAAAGTAAGGTATAGGGGATACAAGAGGAAAGAGACAGCAGACAAAGCTGAAGAAAGAAGATGGGGTATAACTTTCTTGGTGCTCTTCACGTATCCACAGCCAGATCAAGGGAGGGCAAACAGGGCACACAGACCATATATCTATTAGGGATTGCTAACAAATCACATGAACAGGTCAAAAAGCATGGTGGCTGCTACCTAACTAAGGTATTCTCCTTCAATTGCTGAAATATAAACTGAAATGGCCTCTCCCAAGAAAAACAGCATTTTAATAAGAAATTAAATAAATTAATTTAATTTTAATTGATTAAATTTAAATTTAATTAAGTTTATTTTTATCTTGGGCTTCCCTGGTGGCTCAGATGGTAAAGCATCTGCCTGCAATGTGGGAGATCTGGGTTTGATTCCTGGGTCGGGAAGATCCCCTGGAGAAGGAAATGGCAATCCACTCCAGCGCACTTGCCTGGAAAATCCCATGGACGGAGGAGCCTGGTAAGCTACAGTCCATTATCTTAATTTTTAAATTAAACTTTTAATTAATTAAATAGAATGCTCTTTATATTCATTAACTCTGATGATATTGTATAATGCTGATTCTGATTACATTTTTAAATAATAGTCAGTTTGAAGGACAAACAATTATTAGCCTGGCCGTTGCAACAAATTATAATTTTGGCTGGGGAAGCCCCATATCTCTGTCAGTCATTGAACATGCATTGAGATATTTTGTCTTTTCTATAGGAATGAAGAAGGGAAAAGAGAGGTCAGAGAGGAGTAGCAGTTTGAAGCAAGAGAAACTGGTTTTAGTCAAAACACACATCAATATAAATATATCTATATTTATGTGGGAAGTGAGTACATGTGTGTGTTTATTTTCCCTCACTTTCCCAGCACTTAATTTAGTGCCAGGTACAAAGAAGACTTGTAATAAATGATGGTTGAATAAGCAACCAATAGATAATTGTGTCTCCTTTTCTTAGCAGTATGTTCTCTTGACTGTAAAGATGAGAGGCTCTTGGTTCACTGGTAAGACAAAGATTAGAGAATAAGGGAAGAGTTTCTTTGACCTCCAATCCCAAAAACAATTGACACTCATAGAAACAAACAAGATCCAGTGGGAATCAGAGAGGAAATTCAGGACCTCTAAGAGAAGTTCAGCTCAGTCGCTCAGTTGTGTCTGACTCTTTGCGACCCCATGAACCACAGCACGCCAGGCCTCCCTGTCCATCACCAACTCCTGGAGTTCACTCAGACTCACGTCCATCAAGTCAGTGATGCCATCCAGCCATCTCATCCTCTGTCGCCCCCTTCTTCTCCTGCCCTCAATCTTGCCCAGCATCAGGTCTTTCCCAATAACTCAATTCTTCACATCAGGTGGCGAAAATATTGGAGTTTCAGTTTCAGCATCAGTCCTTCCAATGAATATTCAAGACTGATTTCCTTTAGGATGGACTGGTTGCATCTCCTTGCAGTCCAAGGGACTCTCAAGAGTCTTCTCCAACACCACAGTTCAAAAGCATCAATTCTTTGGCGCACAGCTTTGTTTATAGTCCAACTCTCACATCCATATATGACCACTGGAAAAACCATAGTTTTGACTAAATAGACCTTTGTTGGCAAAGTGTCTAGGTTGGTCATAGCTTTTTTTTTCAAGGAGCAGGCGTCTTTGAATTTCATGGCTGCAGTCACCATCTGGAGTGATTTTGGAGCCCAAAAAATAAAGTCAGCCATGGTTTCCATTGTTTCCTCATCTATTTGCTGCAAAATGATGGACTGGATGTTATGATCTTAGTTTTCTGCAGGTTGAGCTTTAAGCCAACTTTTCACTCTCCTCTTTCACTTTCAAGAGGTGTTTTAGTTCTTCTTCACTTTCTGCCATAAAGGAGGTGTAATTTGCATATCTGAGGTTATTGATATTTCTCTTGACAATCTTGATTCCAGCTTGTGCTTCATCCAGCCCAGCATTTCACATGATGTACTCTGCATAGAAGTTAAATAAGCATATTGACAATATACAGCCTTGATGTACTTTTTTCCCAATTTGGAACTAGTCTGTTGTTTCATGTCCAGTTCTAAATGTTGCTTCTTGACCTCCTTTCTCAGGATGCAGGTAAGGTGGTCTGGTATTCCCATCTCTTTAAGAATTTTCCAGAGTTGGTTGTGATCCACACAGTCAAAGATTTTTGACATAGTCAAAAAAGCAGAAGTAGATGTTTTTCTGGAACTCTCTTGCTTTTCCTCTAAAAGAGAAGATATTCTTACTAATAAAAAGAGCACATTAAAATTATCTTATCAAAGGTGATAAGGAAGAATAAAAGTGCCAAAGTCATTGAAAAATAAACAGAAAACAATGAGTAACCCATGTAGGAGGTGCGTTACAGAGACACAATAATCTTTAAAATATATCAGGTTTAAAAGTATGGCATTTAGTTGTTTATCTATGAATTTTGGTATTAACAAAATTTAATCTCAATCATGTCTACCTTGTCATATAGACACATACTACTTCCTTTAAATTATAAGAGAACTTGATATGGATGCACTACAGAATTGCCTAGAAACTTAACAAATATTAAGTGAGCCTACTTTCCAACTAAATTTCCTTTACTCTAAACAGTGAACACTTTACGATGAAGCGTCTGATGTTATCTATAAATCTTGTTGGTTCCCCTACCCTTACTTATAAACAGTTCCACCCTTACAAACAGTTTCCTAGACTTAGGTGTTGCACAATATTCCCACAAATGCCATAACCTTGCCCTGCTGCTGCTGCTGCTGCTAAGTCGCTTTAGTAGTGTCCGACTCTGTGCGACTCCATAGACAGCAGCCAACCAGGCTCCCCCGTCCCTGGGATTCTCCAGGCAAGAGTACTGCAGTGGGGTGCCATTGCCTTCTCCATTGTAGTATATAGAAAAGGAAAAATGAAAGAACAAATACAAAAATAATTGAGAAAAAATAAAGGATGTGTTGGGAAACAAAATATACAAAACTACACACGTTCTCACCTATACCAACTGTAACTCATTTCTGAACATTCTCTTAACACAGCCAATCCCCAGGCAATAATGATGCAGAAGTGTATTCTTAATGTATGTTCATAATATGGGATTCTAATTCTTATAATGAAGTTCCACTCACTCCACCACACTTGATTTGTTACTTAAAACATATTCTTGGGGGAAAAAGAATTAAAAAAATTTTTAAGACTTTCCTGGAGGTCTTGTAGTCAAGACTCCCCATGTCCACTCCAGGGAGCACAGGTTCATTCCTGGTCGGGGAAGTAAGGTTCCGCATGCCGCGTGGTGTGGCCAGTACAATAATTTTTTTTTTTTTCCACTTCCCAACCTTAGAATTTAGCATGCCTGTTTTAAACTTAACAAGAGACAGTTTTGAGGTGTCTTGTTACCATTAGATCCAAATTTTGATAGAATATGTTATTTCAAATGAGGTATGGGTGATAGGTGACAAGAACAGAGCTGGCTTGTCTGCCTGACACAATTATATTGGGAACAGAATATAAGAAAGAGTAGAAGTAACTTTGAGAGGTACATATCCTTAATGATGGTCTCTGTCAAATTTAGACAGTTATAAGTTTTCATGTTTTCTGAATTAGGTTATTTGCTCTTCTATTCCATGAAAGCTAATTAGCACAAATTAAAATCCAGACATGGTGGACAAAGTAGTCACGGAATTTACTGTCTAGTGGGGAATAAAGTTATTGATCAAACTAACATGCATGTAAAAATATAGCTTGATAGACTGACAGTTTAGTGGGAAAGACATTAATCAATGTCTATCTAGCATATATACAAATATTTCATTTTATTTATAGCAATAAATATATTATTAGTTGCTCTGAAGATTTAGATATACAGTGCTAGGAGGATTTAACACAAGAAGACTAGTGTTATTGGTGAACATTTTGGATGTCCAGGGTATGTTAGAATGATCCTTTGTAATGTAAAAGGCAATTGCTGAGAAATCTAACACTAAAAGGATAACAGCTGAAAAGAGGTATAGTCATAAATCAATCATCTAATCTCAAGAATCTGGAAAGAGAAGAGCAAAACAAACCCAAACCAAGTAGAAAGAAAGAACAAATAAATACAGACAGACATCAGTGAAGTTGGACACAAGCCAAAAAAGAAAAAAAGGAGAAAAATCAATGAAACAAAAGCTTATTATTCAAAGATATTAATAAAATTGACAAGTGCCTAGCAAGACTGACAAAAAAATGAGGAGAAAAAGACACAAGGTGCCATATCAGACATGAAACATATCACTACAGATCTATAAATATCAATAAGGTAAGTGAATACTGTGAACAGCTCTTGACTGTAATAACTGTATTAATGTGAATATTGTGATTTTGCTTTATGTTGCTATTGAGGCAAACTATACATGGGATGTACATAAATATCAGGCAATATATGTTTGATTTTAACTTTTCAGAGCAAATTGATTGAGACTGTAGGTTGTGGTCAGACCACAGGGAAACCTTGAAAGACAGGATAAAGAATCTGGAATACATTCTCTAAGATGTAAAAAAAAAAATGGTGGGTGGTTTTTAAACTGAAGAACAGATGTTCAGTGCCTTAGTTTAGGATGAAAAACACTGTATATTAGTGTGGAAAAACTTTTAATTCCAAACTATGGCAGTGAGAAATACAGAGTAAGTGCTCGTAAAAGAAAACATAATATTGATCTATGGATCTTAAATGCAAGTCGTCGGTGTTGGCAAAATGTCTTCCACGGTTTCCACCTCTGCCTCCTGTCTGTTGTGGCTCATTCTGGGACCTTGAAGAATATGAGTTTTTATAACCCCCCAAATTAGTTTGATTTTGCAAGGAAATACAGAGAATTTAGCTTCTTATGTAAAAGCTATAAATAGTAGTAGGACTCAAGAAACTATAGACTTTAAAGTTTACATATTTATTACTAACCTATAATATTGAACATTTTTATGTCTCTTTATAAACGGAAACTATAGCTTTATAGCTAAGTTCTGAGATAACATCGGCATTATAAAAAGTTAACATTTCCAGGAAACTTTATTTACGTGTTTTCTC
>SJYQ01134031.1:1912390-1975679 GCA_006410935.1 Redunca redunca | reverse complement strand
GCTTCATTCCGCATTCCAAGGCCAAATTTGCCTGTTACTCCAGGTGTTTCTTGACTTCCTACTTTTGCATTCCAGTCCCCTATAATGAAAAGGACATCTTTTTTGGGTGTTAGTTCTAAAAGGCCTTGTAGGTCTTCATAAAACCGTTCAACTTCAGCTTCTCCAGCATTATTTGTTGGGGCATAGACTTGGATAACTGTGATATTGAATGGTTTGCCTTGGAGACAAACAGAGATCATTCTGTCGTTTTTGAGATTGCATCCAAGTACTGCATTTCGGACTCTTGTTGACCATGATGGCTACTCCATTTCTTCTGAGGGATTCCTGCCCACAGTGGTAGATATAATGGTCATCTGAGTTAAATTCACCCATACCAGTCCATTTTAGTTCGCTGATTCCTAGAATGTCGACCTTCACTCTTGCCGTCTCCTGTTTGACCACTTCCAATTTGCCTTGATTCATGGACCTGACATTCCAGGTTCCTATGCAATATTGCTCTTTGCAGCATTGGACCTTGCTTCTATCACCAGTCACATCCACAGCTGGGTATTGTTTTTGCTTTGGCTCCATCCCTTCATTCTTTCTGGAGTTATTTCTCCACTGATCTTCATCTCCAGTAGCATATTGGGCACCTACTGACCTGGGGAGTTCCTTTTTGGTATCTTATCATTTTGCCTTTTCATACCGTTCATGGGGTTCTCAAGGCAAGAATACTGAAGTGGCTTCCCTTCTCCAGTGGACCGCATTCTGTCAGACCTCTCCATTATGACCAGCTGGTCTTGGGTTGTCCTGCAGGCATGGCTTGGTTTCATTGAGTTAGACAAGGTTGTGGTCTTAGTATGATTAGATTGACTAGTTTTCTGTGAGTATGGTTTCAGTGTGTCTGCCCTCTGATGCCCTCTTGCAACACCTACCATCTTACTTGGGTTTCTCTTACCTTGGGTGTGGGGTATCACTTCACAGCTGCTCCAGCAAAGCACAGCCACTGCTCCTTACCTTGGACAAGGGGTATCTCCTTACTGCCACCGTTCCTGACCTTCAACATGGGATAGCTCCTCTAGGCCCTCCTGTGCATTTGTGATCATGTAGAAAACAGAGGTCTTTATCTATAGGACTGAGACGTTACCAGAAATTATTGAAGGAAACTTGTAAGTGGTTAAATGATTCCCTGTCTTTATTAGTGCTTCCCCTTTCTAATTCATTGCATCCAATCACAGAATGACATTTTGAAATTTTAATAGGAATCTCTCCAGCATAAAAGGAGTCCATCATTCTCTGCTGCTTTAGGCCCACATGTCCAAACTCGCTAGCATGACATAAACATCTCCCTGGAATAAGACTTCTGTTAAACCTCCTGGCCAAATCTGTGCCTATTTCCTCTACTCCTGATCCTGGACACCACAAGCTAGCCTCTAACACCAAGCTGGGCATGCATGCTGAGTCACTTCAGTTGTGTCCCACTCTCTGTGACTCTATGGACTGTAGCCTGCCAGGCTTCTCCGTCTATGGCATTCTCCGAATGGGTTGCCATTTCCTCCTCCAGGGGATCTCCCCTACCCAGGTATCGAAGCCATGTCTCTTATGCTCTCGAATTACAGTTGGATTAGGGAAGCCCATTACACTGAAGTATCTCAGCTCTTTGGTATCTATGCGCTATTTACCCATAATGCATCCTCTACCAGGATTTCCTCTCATTCTCTTTCAATCCTCACTCTGACTCAGTATACTTGGAATAATTCTATTTATCTTTCACGGTGCAACTTAGTTATCATTTGCCTTAAAAACAATTTTCTGATAGTTGACCATCTCTTTTGCTTTTTTTAAAAAATGACATTTTATTTATGTGTTTATATTATTATTATTCATGGTAAGAGCAGTTAGCATGAGATTCACCCTCTAAAATGTTGAAATACACACCACCACAGTGTCAATTATGGGCACTCTGAAGTAGAGTAGATCTCTAGAACTTATTCATCTAAGATAACTGAAGCTTTATACCCACTGAACAATGCCCCATTTATCCCACTTCCCAAACCCTAGGCAGCTAGTATTATATTCTCTGCTTCTATGAGTTTCTTGCAAGCTATAAGTTTGTGAGCCCCTCGAAGGTATCATATATGTCTTATTTCATGGATCCCTAGATCATGACCAAGTATACACATGATAAATACATGTGCTATGTGTATGTCTATGTTTTATGATAAACATATCAATTCCATTTTGGTCAGAGGAAATTGTTCTGTAAATTTTCAACAGTAAAAATGTTTAAGGAAATGTTTGGATAAGTCATCTAGAAATTAAATTTTGGAAGAGATTTCTTCATTAGATGAGAAATTAGATTAGATAATATCTAAATAAAAATGTGTGTGCACTCAGTTGTGTTCAGCTCTTTGCAACCCCATGGACTGTAGCCCGCCAGGCTCCTCTGTCTATGGAATTCTCCAGGTGAGAGTACTGGAGTGGGTTGCCATGCCCTCCTCCAGGGGGATCTTTTGGACCCAGGGATCAAACTGTGTCTCCTGCACTGTCAGGCAAATTTTTTACCCCTGTGCCAACTGGGAAGCCCATCTAAATAACAATAATAATAGCATAATAATAGTAATAATTTTATTCATATATCACCTCCCACAATAATTAACAAGTATTTGTTATGTGCCAGGCACCATGCTAAGTATTTTACATAGATTATTTGAATTGATTCGACTTTGTTGTAACATGATTGTGTGAAAAAAAAGTCAAAGCCATGATATCTCCCTTGATGACTGTGTGAAACAAGAAACACTAGGACCAAGACCTAGGTCAGCATCAAGGGACCAGGAAAATTGAAAGAGTGTCATGAAAGTATAAAAGATTTCAGGAATCCAGAGGTCTCAGGGAAGAGGGACAGGAGCTAAGATTCAGGTTAAAATGAGATGGCAAAAACGTAGAGGCTGGTGCTGCTCCCTCTGTCCTCTTAAAAAATAACAAAAACCACCACAAAGCTTAAGCTTAGGCAGTTTGGCTTACAGAGTTCAAAAACAAAGAGCTTTCCTTGGATCTTTAGTCCCTTTGGCACCGTTCCCAACTTCATTCTACCTACACTCTCTTGTCTAATAGCTTTTTTAAAGGACAAACAAATCTTCTCAGTTTACACTAAAACATAAAGTTTGGAGAATTATGCTCTGGTCTTGGAGCAACCTGTTAATTTATTACATTGTTAGTATCCAAAATATAAGGTGGTTTTTTTTTTTTTGCAGAAAGTCAAATGATTGCTAGACTGCATTATGTCATTTCCTGGAAACATATATAATATATTTGGTTTCCTACCTTTAGTTTTAGCCTGGAGCATAAATAGAAGGAATTTGAGCTTGGGGCCAAGGTTTGGAAATAGAAGAAAAGAGTATGTTAAATCCTTGTTCATGGATCATTAGACATAATGAAAATGAATCTTCCAGATGCCATTATTGCCACTCCAACCGAAGCAAGGAATAATATGTCTTAAGAATTGCAAAGAAAGGCCATATAACCCAGCAAGGCTCAGTAGAGATCTGATTATATAGCCCTCCTCTGGGAATTCTGCTCTTCCCTTCCCCATCATGACCCTCTATGCCATTCTCATCTGTCCTTTAAATTACAGTTATGTTTCACTCCATAATCAATTTACTTGAACAGAACAAGATTATGTTACAACTTTGTTCTTAATATATTCCTCATGATTCAAAACTTTCTTCATTTTTCCCCAAATTATGTTGACTTCAATTCAAAGTAAATTCTGACCCACTGTGAGATGAATGAGAAATGGAAAAATATGACTATTTGTTACTTCTCAATAATATTATCACGGATTATATCTCATTTTCTGTCAAAGAACTTTTTCATTAATAAAGCATAGCTCATCAAATATCAAAATGATTCTCTTAAAGCATCTGTAACAGATTACTTACAAAATTCTGTTAATTTTTTTCTCATAGTAATACTGTGGTATAGGAAGCATTATTTATAATTTTGCCAGTATGTGTGTTTGTATACATTATAATTATAAAAAACACATTAAATAAACAAATGTATGTTCCTTACAACATATAAATAAATAGAAATGTGTAACAATATATATAAACATACTATGATAAGATATATCTAAATTTTTGTCTCTATCCATCATACTCTGTACTTCTTAAAATGATGCTTCACATCATCAGATAAATCTTCTGGTAAATGTCATTTTTTCTATTCACTTACATGATATTTGAAAATATATGTGTATATATCAGTTCAGTTCAGTTCAGTCGCTCAATCGTGTCTGACTCTTTGCGACCCCATGAATCACAGCACGCCAGGCCTCTCTGTCCATCACCAACTCCCGGAGTTCACTCAGACTCACATCCATCGAGTCCGTGATGCCACCCAGCCATCTCATCCTCTGTCGTCCCTTCTCCTCCTGCCCCCAATCCCTCCAGCATCAGAGTCTTTTCCATTGAGTCAACTCTTCACATGAGGTGGCCAAAGAACTGGAGTTTCAGCTTCAGCATCATTCCTTCCAAAGAAATCCCAGGGCTGATCTCCTTCAGAATGGACGGCTTGGATCTCCTTGCAGTCCAAGGGACTCTCAAGAGTCTTCTCCAACACCACAGTTCAAACGCATCAATTCTTCAGGGCTCAGCTTTCTTCACAGTCCAACTCTCACATCCATACGTGACTACTGGAAAAACCATAGCCTTGACTAGCCTTGATTATATATATATAATGTATTTATATAATACATGGTTCAGCAGGTAGAGAATCTGCCTGCAATGCAGGAGACACAGGAGACTTGAATTCAGTCCCTGAGTTGGGAAGATCCCCTGGAGGAGGAAAATGGCAACCCACTCCAGTATTCTTTCTGGGAGAATTCCAAGGACAGACGAGCCTAGTGGTCTACAGTCCAAAGGGTCACAAAGTGTCAGACAAGACTAAATGACTAAGCAGTACATACTTTATAATACATATTACAGAGAGAAACAGGTTTAAAATACATATGAATCATTTCATGTTTTGGCAACCCAGATAAAAGGCAACACCTGATATAAAGGAATTCAGTTTGGTTTTACTAATATTCCAAGCTCTGTATCACATAACAACGCTCTTAATGATCATTCCAGAAGTCAACATCTCACATACTTTTTCCAGTTATCATGACCCACAGGTCTAGCTAAAATCGGCAAAGAATCATCTGTGGATGCATATAGAACTAAATAGAAAAACTCTGATCCTTTAAGGGGATCTCAACTGAAAGTAAAAGGTATCCCCTTTTGCATAATAATATAATATATACCTCAGTCAGAACTGTAATATTCTATCTGATCAAGTAACTACAATAAAAGAGACCAAAAAGCCTCAGTTTACCCTTGAGGTATCTTGGTGTATAAGTAGCAGCCTTAATGTGTACAGTACTGTGGAAAATAAAATACATATTTCAGGTTGGAGATGTGATATGCTCCCATTTATGTTCTGACTATGAACGCTGACAGGAAAATGAGACTTCACGAGCTCAGACTCTAATTCTGGAGAGTTTCACTTTTATTGGAATTAAAATCATCAGGGAATAAAAATCAAAAGTAAAAATATTCCTTAACACCTTAGAGTAATTTTATATGCTTCAGAGGACCCATAATTCTGTCTCACAAATAATTTGGAATTTTTTTTTAATATGGCCGATTTTAGTGCAAAATAAAAGAAGTGAAAATCTATGTTATAATCTTTACAGGCTGTCCTCAAAAGTGTGTTATTGGGACCTATGATCACTCACTGGGTTAAATGTAAATGCATGACTATCTATTTATATTATTTGCATAAACTGATCAAATTATATCTCCCAAAGATACTTTTCTATTTTAAAATATTTTAAAATTTTTGAGTAATTCACTTAACATTTCTCTGAATTATTTTATTAATAAATTTACTCCAGTGACTATTACATATTAGGCACTCCAAGCCACCAAGAGAGTCAATACATAGCCAACCTTGAGGAATTTAAAGCTTATTCAAATCAGCTTTATAAAATGATATTAACTCATTTAAACTGATCTAGACAGGTAACATAGCTCTAATTAATTCTTTGTTCATAACTCGTAAAACTCCATAAAATGTGTCTGTTTCTTTTTCTTAAAGGTCAAAGATTCAAATTTCTAATATATCCCCAGTCTTCAGTCTGTTTATCTATGAACACTTAAAAGATATGGAAATGAATTTTAAATATGTGTAGCTCTCTAACCATGCCCTTGAAGACAGTACAGAGCTTTCCCTCTTAGATGACAAGGCACATATCTGAGGCTGAAGCTGACACAAACCAGCCCTTTCTTTTCCCTTCAGCAACATAATCCTCGGAACCAAGACACCTCAGATGGGCAACAGACCGTCTCCTCTCTTTGGTTACATGCTCACTCCTCCCATCTTCTGGGTTCCCTCAGATGAAAAATGATTTGCTTTCTAAACCACTGGAAGCTCATTACTTTACAAACATAATTCATAGTTATTTTGGAGTTCTAATTTTATATTTTCAACATCCTGAAATAATTTGATAGCATATTTTCCTAGGTAATCTAAATGTCTCCAAATCCTCTTTCATCTAAGGTAACTGTACTAAGTCTTGAGCCCTCTGCCATAATTCTGAAGTATACCAGGACACATATCTTTTCTCTTGGTCACTCTTATCTCTCCTACTGAACTCCTGGCTTCCCTTTAATCACCATGGCCTCATTCCTCACTATTGATGCCAGATGCTACCCTCTCTTGGTAACACTTGGTCCCCAATGTGGACATAAATCATTAATTCCTCATTAATACTGAGTTAGCATGTGTATTAGTACCAAAATTGTGAAGTTGATAGGGGAGAATCACAGTTCAGGATATTAAATAGTTGAAAACTGGATATCAATATCATGTTTCTCAAGTTTCTCAACCATTCTTAGAAAAGAGGGCTTTATTATGCCCTCTCCTTAGGCACAAACCTGTTCCGAGGCCTTTGGAACTTAAGAACAGAAAGACGTTCTCTGCTCATCATCTCGCTTCCCCATTCCACTCCTCCCCATTCCACTAACCGACAACACAGTATAAATCCAATGCAGAATAAACCCACATATAACAAATGGTATAAACAAACATGAAACACTCTCTAAGGCAACACCTGTTACTTCATTACATAAAAATTTATGTATTTTCTTAATTTTTCCCTATATATGCTTTACTTCCTACACCTACAAAGCTTATTAAAGAGTTCCCTAAATGAGAGCAGTGCGCCCCAGAAATGAATTTGTCACTATAGAAGATGTAAGGAATTCCACAGATGATACTCTGAATTTTATTAAATAACACTTTTTTTTTCCTCCTCCTTTCATGTGACATTATATTTATTTGCTTGCATAATCTCTGTCTAATCTACCTGGGAAAATGTCACTTCAAATAGCATTTCTGAGAAGTGGCAGTCCTGTTCTCTGGGAAAGAATCATCTGAAATAAAAGTGAGTCATTTGGAAGAGGCAGACTGGCCTGGCTGGGAGAAGGTACTGAAACATGACAAGGGAAATTTGAACTTCATATTGGAATGAGAGCTTGGAGCACTTGTACTTTTTGGGCAGACTTACAGATATATAAATATATTTACAGGCTCATTAATCTGCTGTCTTTGAGCCAACAGCTGAAGATGAGTTCTTAGCAATGATCTGTCTGTTTTGATCTCTGTGTGCCAACTTCACCATTCAGCATTTTCAAGACAAATTTGTCTCCAGACCAAAAAGCAGTAAACACCTCTTGTAAGTTAGTGTTAGTCACTCAGTTGTGTCTGACTCTTAGTGATCCCATGGGCCATAGCCCATCAGGCTCCTCTGTTCAAGGGATTCTCCAGGCAAGAATACTGGAGTGGGTTGCCATGCCTTTCTCCAGGAGACCTTCCTGATCCAGGGATCGAACCCAGGTCTCCCACATTGCAGGCAGATTCTTTAACATCTGAGCCACCTGGGAAGCCTGCATAACTCTTACCCCAGGGCAAAAGCTTGCAATTGTCAATGCCTACTCTTGGCTTTGGGCTTCCCCAGTGGCTCAGCGGTAAAGAATCCCCAGCAATGCAGGAGACTCTGGAGATGTGAGTTTGATCCCTGGGTCAGGAAGATCCTCTAGAGAATGAAATGGCAACCCACTACTGAATTTTTGCCTGGAAAATTCCACGGACAAGGAGCCTGGCAGGCTACAGTTCATATAGTTGCAAAGAGTCAGACACCACTAAAGCAACTGAACACACACACACACTCTAGGTTTTAGGGGCTTCCCACGTGGTACAGTGGTACCGCTCGCCAATGCAGGAAATGCAGGAGAAGTGGGTTCCTGATCCCTGGGTCAGGAAGATCCCCTGGAGAAGTAAATGGCAAGCCATTCCAGTACTCTTGCCTGGAGAATTCCATGGATAAAGGAGCCTGGAGGGCCATAGTCCATAGAGTTGCAAAGAGTCGACACGACTGAGTGACTAAACATGCACTGTAGGCTCTAGAATTCTCTCTTCCATCCCTCTGCTTCCCCCCAACCCTACCAGTTTTCCTTCTTGTCTCTTTTCATTTATCCCGTGAAAACCGTCCCATCTCTTAGTTTCCTAATACATGCTCTTAAATTGAGGGAAACATATGGGCAAAGGAGGACCAGGGAAAGGCTGCAATACTCACTGTTCTCTTCTAAGATAGACATTTTTACTGTACTTCACAACTTTTCCTTCTCTCTAATAGGTTTGCTGTTTTCATGACAACTTTGTAAAATTGCATTCCTAATTTAGTTCATCACTGTTTTTTATTATATGCACTTGAAACTTTCCAGAACCCTTAACTAAGAAGGCTTCAGTAACTGGAATTAGCTATTGGGTTCTACAAAGAGTCAGAGAAAAAATAACAGTAGTCACTTGGTCAAGAATATTTACACAATACTTAACCATCTGAGCTCATTAGATAAAGGACAGTAACTATTTCTAACATGATCAGTAAAACTGGACTTGTAGCAGGCTTTTTGGTCCTTAATGCTGGAACAGAGTTCTCAAAGGAGAACTCTATACTGAATTAAACTTATCGACACACAAAGTATGCATCACATAAATATTTAATTACATAACCTCATAGTTCTCATAGTGAACCCATGTCTCCATTCTTTACATTTAGCTTTCTTTCAATTAGCTTTGCAATCTAGGCAGCATTGTCCACATTACAAAAGGCAAAATTAGAGCTCTCTTTTTTAAGAATGTGATTAATAAAGCTATAAAGACAGAATGGAAAATCTAACATAGTTTAGAGATCATTGCAGAGAGATCTCAATTTCCTGAACTTTTAGCCTATACGATTTATGCTTTTATTTTCTGAAAGATATGGCCTGATTTTTTTTTTTTTTTCCTGAGAAGCTACGTGGCATTACTTCATCCTCAGATTCACTTTTGCCCTTGGACTCTTTCTCACCCTTCTCCTCCTTTGGGAGCAAGGGAGAGAGAAAAAAGAAATGTTTCAGCCAACTGGCTTTATTAAAGCTTTCTCATCTACAAGGCATGAGAATATGTTTATGAATCTGTTTCTTTTCTGATTGGCAATAAGATGTACAATTGTTCTTTAATTAGAACCTTCTGAGTCCTGTCATATTGTTTAACCCAAGTGTTTAGCCTACTTAAATCCAAGGGCAAGTTATGACATGGGCACCTGATAATTTAATTATCAGACAATGTAGGACAAACTAAACACTGACACCAACCATTCACTGAGTTATTTTCTTTACTGATTACTAGACGAAGGGAGGGAGAATTACAGAGGGAGTGTATGAAAATCACAGTAAACTGGATTGTGAGATTAAGTGCTAGCTTTGATCCTGACAAAATTTATCAGTATGGGGCTGCTTTAAGCCCCTTAAGATTACTAGAACTTGATGTTTCTATCTTTAAAAATATATTTTATAAGATTCTCTCCAGGTCTCAGATTCTATAATTCTAATCAATACATAAACAGAGATTGAAGGACAGAAAGAAATATACACATATGCTACCAAATAGTTGTATGGATTTGAGAAACCATACTTAGTAATACTTTCTCAGTGATGTTTTGCCTTTGTGACATTTTAATGAAAATATTTGCTAACATTGTCAAGAGATTTCCTACCTAAAATATAATCAAGACATATTTGTGAAGACTATTTCTCTCTTTCCTTTCCATCTCTTGTACAACTAACAGAAAATATCAATGTCATTGACTAATGACATAGAAAGAAATACATAATCATACCTCATTGAAAATCACACAGTTGCCTCCTTTCCCTGATGTCTGGTTGTAAACAAAATCCAAGAGCAATATCTTTTACTTTTGTGTGTGTGTTTAGTTCCTCTTCGTGTGTGAACATCAAGCAGTGATTCATACTCCTGACACTCCGCCAGCACAGCTGGGTAGGCGCACAGTGCATTTCATGACAAGGGGGACAAAGGAAGAAAGACAGGGTAAAAGTTAGCTTGCTGCTGCAAACTTTCCTAAGAAAACAGCTTAAAGGAAATGCAGGTTGTTGGGAGCTAGACAGAATTATGTTAATAACAGTTAATATGTTTTATATGCCTTGAAGTTACCTATTCCCTCTGGAAACCTCACTCTTTTCCATCAAAAAGAAGCAACCATCTATGAATATTACCAGGATTTCACTAAAGTGACAAGTTGGAGATACAAACAATAACATAAAAATACTCCACAATAATTTGGAACTTTTTTGAAAGAAAGCTAGAAAGAGTATTATATGTAAGCGGAAAGAAAGATATTATGCAAGCTTTGAAAAAAGAACTGAGAAATATCTGCATGCTCGCTTTCAGAGTGTGAGTAGATTGATAGAGCAGAATGTCAAAGTGACATGTTTAACAGAGTTGTCCATAGGTGAAGGCCTTCTTAGGTGGCACAGTGGTAAAGAATGCAAGAGATAAAGGAGAAGCGGGTTCAGTCCCTGGGTCAGGAAGAGCCCCTGGAGGAAGACATGGCAACCCACTCCAATATTCTCTTGCCTAGAAAATCCCATGGACAGAGGAACCCGGTGGGCTGCAGTCCATTGGGTCACAAAGACTTGGGCACAACTGAGCATACATGCATGCGTGTTAGGGTTTTCTACATATAGTATTGTATCATCTGCAAACAGTGACAGTTTTGCTTCTTCCTTTCCAGTTTGGATTCCTTTTATTTCTCTCCTTTTTGTTTTATGATTGCTGTGACTTGGGCTCCCAATTCATTGGAATAAAAGTGGGGAGAGTGGCCATCTTTGTTATCTGTATCATCTCTGCTGTTGATTCCCTAGAGATTTTTTTTTCAGTTAATATATTCATTTTGATTCTTTTAATATTTCTCAATCCTTGTTGAAGTTCTCACTGAGTCCCTCCATCCTTCTCTGGGTTTCATGGACATCCTTATGACTGTTTTTTTGAATTCTTTATCAGATAAATTATTCATCTGCTTTTCATTAGGTTTTTTTCCTTAGAGCTTTATCTTGTTCTTTAATTTGGAACATATTCTTCTGTCTCCTCATTTTGCTTGACTTATGCTTTTTGTTTTTATGAATTAGACAAAAACAACTACCTTTCTTGGTCTTAAAGGGAAGGCCTTGTGTGGGAGCTCATGCTCTGTAGACTGTTTGTGCCCAGTGGATATGGAAGGCCAGCTGGGGCTGGAGCGAGTCCAGGACAGAGGCAGGCCCTTGGAGTGTTGCCCAAGGCAGCCTTGGTTGGATCAGTTCAATTCAGTTGTCAGTCATGTCCAACTCTTTGTGACCCAATGAATCGCAGCACGCAGTCTCCCTGTCCATCACCATCTCCCGGAGTTCACTCAGACTCACGTCCATCGAGTCAGTGATGCCATCCAGCCATCTCATCCTTGGTCGTCCCCTTCTCCTCCTGCCTCCAACCCCTCCCAGCATCACAGTCTTTTCCAGTGAGTCAGCTCTTCGCATGAGGTGGCCAAAGTACTGGAGCTTCAGCTTTAGCATCATTCCTTCCAAAGAAATCCCAGGGCTGATCTCCTTCAGAATGGACTTGGATCTCCTTGCAGCCCAAGGGACTCCCAAGAGTCTTCTCCAACACCACAGTTCAAAAGCATCAATTCTTCGGCACTCAGCCTTCTTCACAGTCCAACTCTCACATCCATCCATACATGACCACAGGAAAAATCATAGCCTTGACTAGATGGACCTTAGTTGGCAAAGTAATATCTCTGCTTTTGAATATGCTGTCTAGGTTGGTCATAACTTTTCTTCTTGTCTTTTCATTTCGTGGCTGCAATCACCATCTGCAGTGATTTTGGAGCCCCCCAAAATAAAGTCTGATACTGTTTCCACTGTTTCCCCATTTCCCATGAAGTGATTGGACCAGATGCCATGATCTTAGTTTTCTGAATGTTGAGCTTTAAGCCAACTTTTTAGCTCTCCTCTTTCACTTTCACCAAGAGGCTTTGTAGCTCCTCTTCACTTTCTGCCATAAGGGTGGTATCATCTGCATATCAGGTTATTGATATTTCTCCTGGCAATCTTGATTTCAGCTTGTGCTTCTTCTAGTCCAGTGTTTCTCATGATGTACTCTGCATAGAAGTTAAATAAGCAGGGTGACAATATACAGCCTTGACGTACTCCTTTTCCTATTTGGAACCAGTCTGTTGTTCCATGTCCAGTTCGAACTGTTGCTTCCTGACCTGGTCGGATAGCTGGAGCTGAAGCTGGAGCAGTTGGGGGTAGTCCTGAGGGAGCTCAAATAATGACACTTATCAGTGCCCCTGACCCTAGCAGGGGCTCCAGAAGTTCTCTGCTTATTTGGCAGAAGCCCTAGGGTTAGTAAATAGATTTGCTTCATGTGTAGTACAGATGCCCCTGAAGCTGTTGGGGTTTTTTGCTATATCCCAGGGCAGGCTGGCAAGACTATGATTGAGTCCCTCAGCTGTATCTCTGCTCACTGCAGGTCACCCTCATGTGGTGGGGGGCGGGGGGGGTTCCCATGGATACAGTGTCTCTGTCTTTTCACTCAGTACTATGTGGTCTTTGAGCAATAGCTGTTCAATTAGCCCTCAGGTCCTTATTAGGAGGAATTGCTAGAGAGAGATATAGGTTAATATTCAGTATGTTCATGGGAGAAGGTGAGCTCAGGGTGTTCTACACCACTATCTTGCCTTTTCCTTAGAGGGTTGTTTTTAATTATGTGGTCATCTAACTTACTTTGAAATAGTTGACACTTATTTTATAATATTTGATTAAATGAAGCATATCTTTGGGTTTCTATTTTAAATGTTGAATAATTTAAATGTGTATTTGGTTTGGGAGGTTAAAACAGAAAATGTACTTGTTTTTTAAGATTTCTCAGAAAACTGTAAAAATCTTTACTTTTGGAAACAGGCCTAAAGATAGAAGTAATTCTTCAAGTTGGATAAACGTTCTGTAAAAGTTGTTCCCTTTGCCTTTTCCACTACCCATTAGTCAACTGTCATTATTCAAAAGTTGGCTCCTGTGGCCTCTGCTATGGAAGCCTTTTCTCATACCCCTCCGTGGACTGCTAAGGCTTTATTGGGAATTTCAGGAGCATCATAAAGCAGTGAACATTTGATTAAATGAGTGGGCTGTGGAGATGTTTTGTCAAAGTTTAATTCCAAGCTCTACTACTTACCTTCTGTGTACTTTCAACAAGTTTCCTAAACAGTTTGTTCCTCAGTTTTATTTGTACCTACTATACAGGGTTGCTGTAAGGACTAAATGAACTAATGATTGGAAGGCATCTCGAGAAGTGCCTTTCCCAAAGTAAGCACTCAATAAAACATTAGCTATGATTAACATGATCCCAGGCTAAGCAGAGATTATGGCAACACTGATTGTCCTTGTCTGTCTTCTTATGTTTGTGGGCTGAAGGAATTCAAAGAGTTGGCCTGCAGCCCATTCTTTCCCTTCTCAGGGAGTGGTAGAATACTTTGGGGGATAAAAGGAAGACAATTTATTCAGTCTTACTGCCTTAATCTTTGGACCTCTGAGTAAAAAATCTAATAATATGTACTAGGAGGAAGAAATCATATCTGAATATTCTTATCCAGATGCCCATAACTAAAGGATAATAAATAAATCCAGATTCTATTAGGCATAGATCTCTAGAGAATGTGATGTAAGCTATATAACTCAGAATATATATATATATAAAGATGTTTCATACTTAAATAACTTAATGTTCCTTGCCATATGAAGAACCCTGCACACCTTAGTTGGTGCCCTCAGCCATTATGCTGGATCAGATAAAACATGTCCACATAGAAATGAAAAACATAGAGAAGCACAGGGAATATCTTGAACCTCTCTCTCCCTGCCTTCTTGGGTGTGTGTGTGTGTGTGTGTGTGTGTGTGTGTGTGTTTGATAGCCTATACCTCTGAAATTATTAGTACGATGTCTCTTCTTGAGTGTCTTACTCGGCAATCTGTACCTGTATTTGCTCAATTATAAATTATTCTAACTTAGAGGCTTTGCCTTTGATTTTATTAATGTATCTGATTGATGACTCAGAGTAAATACTAAAAGACTTCTAAGAAAATAAAGAAATAATTTTTTTCCCTGTTGTCTCGAGCAGTTCTCTTGCATCCAAGGGCTCAGTTTTTTTTTTTTCTTGATGTCTCAGTGAAGAAGAAAATCTTTGAAACTCTGCCCAGTACCTGATAAAATGATCAGTATTCTTATACCTGAGGCCATAGATCTATCAAAATCTCCAAAATCACACATTGTCATTCTATGAAACATAATCAGCCTTGTTTCTTAAATAATTTAAAGATGAGGTTGCTGAATTTATTCACAGACTATTACATTATATTTAGAAACTTAACTTCTATCCTTGTCTCCTTTCAATTGGATAGTGTTAGCTGGTCAGTTCTGTCCGACTCTTTGAGACCCCATGGATTACAGCCCACAGGCTCCTGTGTCCATGGAATTCTCCAGGCAAGAATACTGGAGTGGGTAGCCATTCGCTTCTCTAGGGGATCTTCCTGACCCAGGAATTAAACCCGGGTCTTCTTCATTACAGGCAGATTCTTTACCGTCTGAGCCACCATTTGTTCACAGATTATTACATTCTATACCTGTCTCCAGTCAATTGGATAATCTCAGCACTGATGGTCATCCTGTATCCCAGCGGAAGGTTTTGGACCACCTGGACATATATGCCACATTCATTCAGAAGTTTGCACAACTTAATTATCCTGAAAATTTATTCTTCTTTGGAATGATAGTTAGATCAGACTTTACCAGACTAATTATGGGAATATAAGTGTAGTTTTATGTATGTATTTATCATATTTTTTTTTCTGTTTTAAAAATCCCTTGGTTATTGAAGCACAGTGGAGTATAGATAGATAAATAGATGATTGATAGATAAGCAGGAGACGAGTTCAGTGACCACAAGGATTATCTTGGTTTTATAAAACTTTAATCTGATTTAAATTGTTATTTAAACGTATTTTAATTTCTATCTGTTTATTACTTAATTTAAGAAGAACAGACTAGACAGACCTCAGCCAAATAAGGAGCATTAAGATTTCAATGTGTAATTACAAGAAAACAATTATTAGAAGGTACTTGCCAGTAGTGAAGTTGTTTCCCTGGCTCTGCTAAAGGCCCAGTCTTCTGAATGCTCCTTTGTAAACAATTTTCTTGGTCTTTGTCACACACTCTCAAAACAGCTTGTGTGATGATAGAATCATAGAACTAAGATCACACCTACGTGTACCCTAGAAATCTTTTGTTAAGAACATCAGCTAACAACCATCCTTCCATTTTTGCTTTCTTGCCTCACTTACAGTTCAAGTCTTACTGGGAAAGTAAACCTAAATTCCCAGAACACCCACTGCACAGTCAACATCCAGGAACTTGTGCGAAGATGGATGGGGATAGAAGGGAATCGGTATTCTTTCCTATTTAATAATAGGTTTTAAGGATTCCCTCCCCCCCTTTTATATACAGTTTTTGGCTGTTTAATCTGTAGGTTCTATGAGAACATTATGTGAATTCTAATACTAAATTCCTTTCTAACAGCTTATTTTGACTAAAAATTGCGAAGCTTGTATTAAATTCATCAGTATGGGGTTTTGCATGTGAATGATGACGCATAGACTCTACCAAAAAAAGGAATAATATATATTTGCATAGTTTTTCTTTCTAGCTCATGTTAAGGAGAAATGAAAGAAGATACCAATAAATGAGAGAGGATATCTAAAAATGAGAAGCAAATATCCGTGTCCTTCCCCAAAATACTCTATACTGGTCAGGCATCTTGGTTTTTAGAATATGGTGAAGAATCAGCCTGCCAATGCAAGGGACATGAGAGACTTGGGTTTGATTCTTGGGTCAGGAATATCCCCTAGAGAAGGAAATGGAATCCCACACCAGTATTTTTGCCTGGAAAATTCCACGAACAGAGGAGCCTGGCAGGCTAGCCCATGGGGTCACAAAGAGTCAGACACAACTGAGCACAAGCATCTCATCTCATCTCAATGTTTAAGTTTCAATTGTGTAAGATGACAAAGCCTAAAAATCTATCATAATATTTTAATCTACTTATCACATTTCAAGATAAAATTTTTTCATTTCTTTACCATACGATCTTTAGCTTTTTAAGAGAGTTGAAGTGTAATTGATAGATAATATCATGTTAGTTTTGGGTGTACAAGACAGTGATTCAACATTTAATTATATTATAAAATAATCATCCAGTATCATCGCTTCATGGCAAATAGATGGAAAAACAATGGAAACAGTGAGAGACTTTATTTTGGGGAGCTCCAAAATCACTGCAGATGATGATTGCAGCCATGAAATTAAAAGATGCTTTTTCCTTGGAAGAATAGCTATGAAAAATCTGAACAGTTTCTTAAAAAGCAGAGATATTACTTTGCCAATAAAGGTCTGTACAGTCAAAGCTATGGTTTTTCCAGTAATCATATATGGATGTGAGAGCTGAATCATAAAGAAGGCTGAGCGCTGAAGAATTGTTGCTTTTGACCTGTGGTGTTGGAGAAGATTCTTTAGAGTCCCTTGGACAGCAAGATCAAACCAGTCAGTCCTAAAGGAAATCAGTCCTGGATAGTCATTGGAAGGAATGATGCTGAAGCTGAAGCTTCAATGTTTTGGCCACTTGATGTGAAAAGATCCTGATGCTGAGAAAGATTGAAGGCAGCAAGAGAAAGAGATAACAGAGGTTGTCCATTGGATTGCTCACCGCCTCAAGGGACATGAGTTTGAGCAAATTCCTGGAGATGGTGAAGGACAGGGAAGCCTGGCATGCTGCAGTCCATGGGGCGTCAAAGAGTCAGACACGACTGAGCAACTGAACAACATCACTATAAGCCTACTAACCATTTTCCCCATAAAAAGATGCTATAATATTATTGGCCAGGTTTTTTATGCTTTACATTACATCCCATGACTTATTTATTTTATACTGGAAGTTTGCAGTTCTTAATCCTCTTCACCTCTTTGCCCAATCTGCACTCCTCTCCTTTAGCAACCTCCTATTTTTTCTCTATCCAAGTCTGTTCTCAATTCATTTTGTTTTGTTTCTTAGATTCCAGATTTAAGTGAAAACATATGGTATTTGTCTTTATTTATAGGACTTAGTTCACTTTGCATGATACCTTCTACATCTATCCATGTCCCAATTGGTAAGATTTCATTCTCTCTCTCTCTCTCTTTTTTTTTTTGGTTGAATATTATTTCATTGTATATATGTACCATATCTTCCTTATTCATTCATTTGTTGAAGGACACTTTGGTTGCTTCCATAGTTTGGCATTTGTAAGTAATGCTACTATGGACACTGCAGGCATGTATCTTTTCAAATTAGTGATTTTGTTTTCTTGAGAAAAAAATATCTAGAAGTAGAATTGCTAGACTGTGTGGCAGTTCTATTTTTAATTCGGTAAGGAACCTCCACACTATTTTCCAAACTGGTTGCGTGAATTTTGAGTCCTACCAACAATGCAAAGTGTTCCCTTTTCTCCACATCCTCACCAATGTTTCATATTTCTTGCCTTTTTGATAATAGCCATTCTGACAAGTGTGAAGTAATATCTCATTGTGGTTTTGGTTTGCATTTCCCTGATGATTATAGGTGTTGGGCATCTTTTCATGTGTCAAATTGCCATATATATGTCTTTGGAAAGATGTCTATATAGGTTTCTCTTTCCATTTTATTATTATTATTATTATTATTATTTGGATATTGCTTTGTATGAGTTTTTCACACATTTTGAACATTAACCCCTCAGTAAATCTATTACTTGCAGATATCTTCTCCCATTCAGTAGGTAACCTCATTTGATTGATGGTTTTTTCTGCTGTGTAATTTTTAGTTTAATGCAGTCCCCTTGGTCTACTTTTACTTTGTTTGCCTTGTCTGAGGAGATGGATCCAAAAAAATATTGCTAAGACTGCTGTAAAAAACTTGCTGCCTGTTTTTATCTAAAATATTATGGTTTCAGGTCTTACATTTCAATCTTTAATCCATTTCAAGTTTATTTTTGATTATGATGTGGGAAACTAGTCCAGTTTGATTATTTTGCATGTGCCAGTTTTCCTCATTGTATATTCTTGCCTCCTTTGTGTTTGAGTTCTCTTGTTTGTGACACTTTGTTTTTCTTTTGCTGCTTTTAAAATTCTCTTATCTTTAACTCTTGCCATTTTAATTGTGATATGTCTTAGTTTGGGTGTCTTTGGGGATGTTGTTTGAGACTCTCTGTGCTTCCTAGACCTGGATATCTGTTTTCTTCTCTAGGTTAGGAAAGTTTCCAGCAATGATTTTGTAAAATACATTTTTCTTGCCCTTTACTCTCTCTTCTCCTTCTGAGATCCCTGTAATATGAATGCTGGCTTTCCTGATGTTACTTCAAAGGCCTCTTAAACTATCCTGTATTAAAAAAAAAAGTTTCATTTTTCACTGTGCCAATGGGTGATTAACACTATTGTATACTCCAGGTCCCTTGGACAGCAAGGAGATCAAACCAGTCAATCTTAAAGGAAATCAACCTTGAATACGCACTGCATGGACTGATGCTGAAGCTGAAGCTCCAATTATTTTGGTTACCTGATGTTAAGAGCTGACTCATTGGAAAAGACCCTGATTTTGGGAAAGATTGAAGGCAGGAAGAGAAGAGGGTAACAGAGGATGAGATGACTGGATGGCATCACCTATGCAATGGACTTCCTGGGTAAACTTCAGGAAATGGTGAGGGACAGGGAGGCCTGGCATGCTGCAGTCCATGGGGTCACAAAGCATTAGATATGACAGAGCGACTGAACAACAATCCTCCAGAGAGCTCACAAATTATTCTGTATTACCTCATCTGTTAATTCCTTCTGGTGTTTTTATCTCAGTTATTGTATTATTCAGCTCTCATTGGTCCTTTTTTTTTTCTCTTTGTTGAAATTTTCACTATGTTCATCTCTTCTTTTCTCAAGTTCAGTAAGCATCTTTATTATCTTGATCTATTTATTGGCTAGATTGATTTTCTCATTTCTTTTGCTCTTTTTCTAAGGTTTTTGTCTGGTCTTTCATTTGGAAGATATTCCTTTGTCTCTCATTTTCCAAATTCTCTGTGTTTATTTCTACGTGTTATGTAGGTTTGTTACATCTCCCAATCTTGAAGAAGTGGTCTTGCGTAGCTGGCCCCTGGGTCGAGCGCTAGGCTCCCCGCTGGCCAGCAGGGCCAGGTCTTCTACTGGTGTCCCCTATGTCAGCGGCATTCCCTCCTCGGCTATGGCAGAGCCAGCTACCGCGGGTGGGATAAAAGGCGTGACTGGCCCCTGCCCTAGCTGGCTGGCCTTGCCTCCTGCATTTGTTGCAGATACTCTGGTGGGTGGGCAGGACCCCAGCATGGCTGGTTGCATGTCTGGCATGTGCAGCTGCTACAGGCTCTCTGGTGGATGGAATAAGCCCCCGCTAATAGGCTAGAGGAAAATTTCCATAAGAGTGCTTGTAAGCACCAGTGTTGGCACTGGACAACTGCTACTGCTATTGTGCTTAGTTGTATCCAACTCATTTGCAGTTTCATAGATGGCAGTCAACCAGTTTCCTCATCCATAGTATTTCCCAGGCAGAGATACTGAAGTGGGTTGCCATTTCCTCCTCTAGGGGATATTCCCAACTCAGGGACTGAAACTGCTTCTCCGATGTCTCCTGCATTGGCAGGCACTTTCTTTATCACTGCGCCACCTGGGAAGCACAAAAAGAGCCGCCACCAGTGTCTCAACCCCTAGAGGTAAGCAGAGTCACAGACAGACATAGAAAGCAAACTTGTGGTTACCAAAGGGGAAGGGGAAGGGAGGGATAAAGCTTGGGACTGGCAAATATAAACTACTATATATAAAGTACATAACAACAAGAACCTATTGTATAGAAAAGGGAACTAGTGACACATTCAATATCTCCTAATAAACTATAATGGAAAAGAAAATGAAATATATATGTTATATATATTTATGTAATACACACACACACATATATGTAACTGAATCACTTTACTGTAGCCAGACACCAATGCAACATTTTAAATTAACCATTCTTGAATTTTAAAATAAGAAACCAAATAGAGTAATACACTGAGGGCTGATAATAATAGCTTTTAATTAATGAGTTTTACTTTTTAATTTATCCACTCAACAAAAGTTTATCTCATACAGAGTAGGCAATTCATTGTATGGCAGAGGAATGCTAGGGGATTTTGTTTTTACTAGGTCTATTAGAAAGACATTTTAGCTCTGTTTCACATGAAATGTTGTCCCACAACTACTACTCAAAGGGTAACATCACATTCACATCTCACTATAGAAATTTAACAGATTGGAAATGACTTCCTCATAGATGAAACCCTGTAGGTACATCTATTTATTCTTATCATATGAATATAAAATCTGCAGCATTTCTGCTAAATAAAAAGGTGAGCCCAAGCATTAACCTGTCCATATAGTTACTATAGGTGCTTGCTAAGTTGCTTCAGTCATATGTGACTCTTTGTGACCCTATGGACTATAGCCCACCAGGGACCTCTACCCATGGGAGTCTCCAGGTAAGAATACTGGCATGGGTTTCCATGCCCTTCTCCAGGGGTTCTTCTCCCACCCAGGATCAAACCCATGTCTACTGCGACTCCTGCATTGTAGGTAGTTTCTTTACCTCTGAGCCACCAGGGGAGCCCTGTATGGTTGCTACATAAGGATAATTAAGCCAGTGTGTTCTTTTACAACACATGCTTCTGTAAGTTGAATGAGTACATGTGCAATTGGTAAATGCAGGGTGATGTCAGTATGATATGAATTCATGTAGATCCCTATAAAATTTTCCCTAGCACATTAATCTGTAAGCTAGAATAGTTAAGGTACCAGATCACAGAGGGATGCAGTGCCATTCAAAAAGCTCACTCATTCTAAAAGGAAGCAGGATCCTTTGGTTCTTGCCCCCCACCCCATGTCCTCAGCCTGCCTTTTATCTGTGGAAAAACTTTAGCCAAAGAAGAAGTTTAATCAGAGAAGTGAGAAAATGCTGAAACAAAAGAAAACAGTCAAGAGAGACCAAATAATAATAATGTAGTCACTAAGCAAAGTCAAATACTTTTAGTTCCTTCTCAAGGGCTATAGATAATATTCTGAACATATCCTGTGAGCTATCTTATAAGTACTGAAACCCCCACCAGATGGGAAAAATTAACTATGTGATGATCAGACTATAGCCATGACAAAGCTGCCACAATTCTGAGAATTAGTCTCAAAGAAATGGGAAGAAAATAACCCTGGACTTGACTATCTAAAACAATCAAGATGATGCTGGTCAGACTACCAATGACAGATTTCAAGATAACTGTCAGAGCTGACTATGCTGTGTCTGTATGTAGCTCCCTTCTCTGTCTGGGGGAGTTGGCCTTTGCACAGACATCTGCCGTGTGCCTCACCACCCCCTTCCCTGGTTGCAGACATCTAGAATAGACCAAAGTTTCCTGTCCACCAACCTGGCCTCTTTATTGGCTTCTGAGCAACAAGCAGCTAGACCCCGCTTTCAGTAACAATTCCTCATTCTTTCTCTTGGATTAGGTTGATCATATGTTCAGGTTTTGAAGAAGACAATTGGTATGTAACCTCTGAAAAGCTGATAATTTCCTTCAACCATTTAAATCTACAGCCCATACCACTTTTAATGACATTCAGAAATATTGGCTCTTCTCCCACACATTTTATTTCAATGATGCATCTTGCTTTAATTTTAATTATTCTTCTGCATGTGCTGATCTATATTTGTCACTGACAACTTATTAATAAGCAATGAGTCAGGATATAACAGCTCCTTGGTTAGCTGTTTCATCCATGTGTTTGCAATGTGCTAGGTCACACGATTTGCAGGATGTTTGTATAGTCACTGGGGAGCCATGAACAATGGAACTGTTGGAAATATCTGGCTTCATTTTGTACTATAGAAAATGAAATGTTCTAAGGACAACTGTGTGATATAAGCAACAGCTGGAACAACTATGTCTTAGAAATGGGAGACTTGAGTCACTTTGTTATCCACCAACTAAAATAAATATAATACTCTTTCCCAAGTTGAATATTTAAAGTTCATTTTTATAAGATTTAGAGTAAATTTTACAGTACAGTTGATACAGTATATTTCTACTTATTTTATTATGTGTGTATGCATACCCTACTAACTGCAAAATACATAATACAGGCTAACGTAAAAAAAAATACAAAGGAACACTGATTTCCAAGTTGTGCGCCTTAAATACAATTTTCTACTAAAACCAAGATTCTTTGGGGAAAATGTTGATTACAGATCTGGGGCAGGAAACATTGGCTAATGTTTCAGGCCAGGTTGAGCCTGAGATATCTTTGTATTAAATGTGAGAAAGCTGTTAAATATTAGTGGAGTCGTGGCAGAATGAAATGGGTGCCAACCTGAAGGCACTACTACTGTTCAAATGTGTGACAATTAAACATCAGAAAGAATAGTGATTGAAGTAATTGAAGCATGTCACACACATAAAACTTCATAGGTTCTATTAATGTTCAAAAACTTTGATATTTCTAGAGTTTGCTATGGTGCCAATTTGAAGCTTTGAATATTGATAAATATAAGAAAAGACTCCAGTGTTTATTCTACCCTTTTATGTAGACATATTTCAAGCTAACCAAATAGTTAATGGAAGGAATACGTTTTTTTTTTTAAATAGAAGAATCACAGTTAATGAAAAGATAAGAAATGATAAAAGCAAAATGTTATCATTTTCAAGCACCAAGGGAAACAATGGATATATACATCAATAATCAATGGCTGCTAAATCATTAAGAGACAAGTTGATGGGAAAATCTAAAAAAGAGCTAGGATGACTTTACATGAAAGTGAAAATGTTAGTCTCTCAGTCGTTTCTGAGTCTTTGCGACCCTATGGATTGTAGCCTGCCAGGCTCCTCTGTCCATGGAATTCTCCAGGCAAGAATATTGGAGTGGGTAGCCATCCTCTTCTCCAGGGGATCCTCCCAACCCAGGAATCAAACCTGGGTCTCCTGCATATCGGGCAGATTCTTTACTGTCTGAGCCAACAGGGAAGCCCCAACTTTACCTGAACCTGCTGAATAAATTTTAGCATCACTAAAAGTGAATATCCACTCTTGTAGTGCTTCCCAGTGTGAAACAGTAAGAAATAAATAGCACACTGGGACTTCCCTGGGAGTCCAGTGGATAAGACTCCATGTCTCCAATGCAGGCAGCCTGGGTTCAATTCCTAGTCAGGGAACTAGATCCCATGTGCTACAAGTTAAGATCCATCACAGCCAAATAAATAAATGAAAAAAAAATTTTTTTAAAGAAATAAACAGCATTCCAGATAAAATGTTCTTGCTAAAATACAATCAAGCCTCTAAGCACTTTATAGGATACAAGGAAGAGGGGGTCATTTTAAATGACTCTGTGAAGATTCAGTAATTCAAATTAAGAATCAAACAGGTTGTTGAAAAACAATAGCCTGGTTTTGACTTGTAAAGGCACAAAAAATGAGGGAAGGCTAGTATAAATATTTTAAATTTAAATACAAATTTTAAAATAAATAAAATTTGAAATTTTAGTGTATATATGTAAAATCATAATTATATATATATAATTGGTGTTGAATCAATTCAGTCAACAACTGTGGTGTTGGTGAAGACTCTTGAGAGTCCCTTGGACTGCAAAGAGATACAATCAGTGCATCCTAAAGGAAATCAGCCCTGAATATTCATTGGAAGGATTAATGCTGAAGATGAATCTCCAATACTTTGAACACCTGATGCAAAGAACTGACTCATTGGAAATGACCCTGATGCTGGGAAAGACTGAAGGCAGGAGGAGAAGGGGGACGACAGAGGATGAGATGGTTGGATGGCATCACCAACTCAGTGGACATGAGTTAGAGTAAACTCCAGGAGTTGGTGATGGACAGGAAGGCCTGGCATGCTTCAGTCCATGGGGTCACAAGAGTCGGACACAACTGAGTGACTGAACTGAACTGAGTTCATGATATTTTGTTATAGTAGCCCTAAGAGTCCAAGGGAGTGACCATTATTAGTGAACTCATGATGTAATATTCTTTATCAAAGAAATGTATTTACTCAGTTCACTGGAAAGGTTTACAAACAATGACCAACTCAGAAGTAGTGGTTATCACAAATACCTAGGTTTTGATAACTGCTGTGGACAAACCCTAAGGGGACCCTAAATGAGCCACACCCTTGTGTAGCCTCAGTACCTCAAAAGCAAGCATTTGTGCTTCTAACCAATAGGATGCACCAAGATGAGAGAATGCCATTCTCATGATTATACTACATTATATAAATTTCCAAGCTATCTGACTTTAGTTAGAGAGAGGCCCTGTGGCCTTGAAGAAAAAAAACACTGTGGGGTGACAATTCACAGAGAAGACCATGCAGCAGGGAATTGTAGGTAATCTCCAGCCAGGAGCTAGAAAGAAGGTGGGCCCTTTGCCACACAGCTATAAGAGAATGAGTTCTGTAGGCAGCCTAAATGAGCTTTAAAGTGAATTCTTCCTTAGCTGCTGCTGCTGCTAAGTCACTTCAGTCGTGTCCGACTCTGTGTGACCCCATAGACGGCAGCCCACCAGACTCCTCCGTCCCTGGGATTTTCCAGGCAAGAGTACTGGAGTGGGGTGCCATTGCCTTCTCAGAAATTCTTCCTTAGACAAGCCTCTAAATAAAAGGATGTGCGTGTGTGCTCACTTGCTTCACTCGTGTCCGACTGTTTGCGATTCCATGGACTGTAGCCCTCCAGGCTCCTCTATCTGTGGATTTTCCAGGTGAGAATACTGGAGTGGGTTGCCATGCCCTCCTCCAAGGTAGCTTCCTGACCCAGGGATCGAACCCATGTCTCCTGCATTGCTGGCAGATTCTCCACCACTGAGGCACCATGGAAGCCCAAATAAGAGTACAACTCAGCTAAATCCTGGAGTTCAAATTTGTAATACCATAAGCAGCAGACTCGGTTAAGTCATACCCAATTCCTGACCTACAGAAACTGTAAGGTTTAACTCTTACATTCATATATTTACATATGTATATATTTTATATATATGTGTGTCTGTTTGTATGTGTGTGTGTCTTTTAAGTCACTAGTTTGTGGTAATTTGTTACAAGTGGAAAACTAATATAGACCTTCAGTACTTTTTCTCACTAAGAGGCACCAGGGATCCATGAGGGAATGCCTATGTTTAATGTTTGGGTCACAAAATATACTAGGTAAGTCTAGAGCATGTCATCATACCAGGAAGAAAAGCATACTCAAAGACTATGGTGGTTTGTTAAAAAGTACATGTGGACCAACCTGAAAGAGCTCCCACTGCCTAGTTATGAAGAAATTTGATATAAAGGATAATAATGACAGTTAGTTACTTAAATTTGTTACATTCTAGGGGTTCAAAACTACCTGAAAAAAGGTTCTTAGTACTTTTGGAAGTTATTGTGGAGTCATTTCATTTTCCTAAAAATGATTACAGAGACAGAGAAAGGCATCTATATTATCTTTACTAAATGAATCATCGTCAATTGCTGCTAAAAAAAAAAAAAAAAAACTGAGTGAAAAGCTGGTGATATCTTTACCATAGGATAAGACTGACACCTAAACTCACTTATCAATTTTTTTTTTTAATTTTAACTTTAGTTTACTTTACAATACTGTATTGGTTTTGCCAAACTTTGACATGAATTCACCACGGGTGTACATGCATTCCCAAACATGAATCCCCTCCCACCTCCCACCCCATAACATCTCTCTGGGTCCTCCCCATGCGCGAGCCCCAAGGATCCTGCATCTTGCATCGGACATAGACTGGCAATTTGTTTCTTACATGATAGTATACATCAGTCTTAATTAACATCACTTGAGAGACAATCAGACATGATGTCCTTCCTTAGTTGTTGCAATATAAAGCTCAGAATCACCACCTGTGAAATGCTCTTGCCAAATTTCTAACATGGATCCCCTGAAGCCCAAGATCTGTCATGTTGTTAAACTTTTATTTTGTGATAGCAGACATTCAAAAAAGTTGCACAAACTGAACAATGTAATTGCATATTCCTTTTTTCCAGCTCCTCAAATCTGAAGATTTCTGGCATTTATTTTATTTTCCACTCGCTCCTCCTCCTCCTCCTTCTCACTCTGTCTGACTGTATCAGTCAGTCAGTTCAGTCGCTCAGTCATGTCCGACTCTGCGATCCCATGAATCGCAGCACTCCAGGCCTCCCTGTCCATCACCAACTCCCGGAGTTCACTCAGACTCACGTCCATCGAGTCAGTGATGCCCCATCCAGCCATCTCATCCTCTCTCGTCCCCTTCACCTCCTCCCCCCAATCCCTCCCAGCATCAGAGTCTTTTCCACTGATCTCCAGTAGCATATTGGGCACTGACCTGGGGAGTTCCTCTTTCAGTATCCTATCATTTTGCCTTTTCATACTGTTCATGGGGTTCTCAAGGCAAGAATACTGAAGTGATTTGCCATTCCCTTCTCTAGTGGACCACATTCTGTCAAATCTCTCCACCATGACCCGCCCATCTTGGGACTGTATATGTATGCATAAATATATAGATATTGGCATATTAAAATATATGTATTTTTTCTGAACAATTTGAGAAATGTTATAGATATGACATTACATCTAAACTCTTCAGTATGTATTTTTTAAAAACTAGGACAATCTTTTACTTAGCCACAGTTAAATGATGAAAACAAGGAGATAATTATAATATAAAGCATGATTGTTTTATATATATCTTATCAAATTTGGTCACTTATCACAGTGTCCTTTGTAGCAAAATAAAATTTCTCATTATGCATTGTTTTTCATTTTTATGCCTCTTTAATGGACAGAGGAGCCTGGTAGGCTACAGTCCACGGAGTCTCAAAGAGTCGGAAACGACTGACTTCATTCACTCACTCACTCACTCAACATCCTTCAATCTATCACAGTTCTTCAGTCTTTGTCTTTTATGATACTAGCATTTTTGAAAAGTACAGCTGACTTGTATTTGTGTGTGTGTGTTCTGTCTTTGGATTTGGGTATCTTCAACTATATGGGAAATACAGGATAAAAGAACATTTTTTTTTTAAATTCCACAGAAAGCAATCCAGAATATGAGAAATTCCACAAAACAAAAGACCTGATTTCTTCAACAAATAAATGACAATAGAAAAGAAAGGGTAATTATTATGAATTTTTAAAACTTAGGAAATATGTCCTAATGCTACATGTAGAACTGGTTTGGACTTTAATTTTAACTAGCCAATTTTGAAATACATATGTGCAAGAGTAAAAGAAATTTGAAACTGGATATTAGAGGACAAAGAACGCATTAATTTTAGGTATGATAACAGTATCATTATATTTTTTAAATAGTTCTTATCCATTGGAGATACATGTGCCTTATTTATGGTAATATGCAGATACGTCTGATATTTGTTTTAAAAAATCTAGTCAAGGTTGAAAGTGGTAGGCATAGATTGTTGCTGCTGTCCAGTCTGTCAGTCTGTCTGATTCTTTGCGACCTCACAGACTGCAGCAGCCAGGACTCCCTGTTGCCAGGCATAGATAAACGCTGTTAAATGTTGCTTAATTGCTTTAGAGTGACAGGTACTTGGAAGTCTGTTATACCATTCTTTTATTTTTGTATTATTTTTGTATATATTTGAAAGTTTCCATAGTTAAAAGTTAAAAACAAAGGGCTGAATGCCTTACCATGAGACTATTAAGGGATCAAAATCCTTGAGCTCATGACCATAATGGGTTATCTGATGCCTGCATGCTAAGTTGCTCCAGCTGTTTCCAACTCTTTGTGAACCTATGAACTGTAGCTCGCCAGGCTCCTCTTTCCTGAAACATGCTAAGACTGATGCTAAGACTGAAACATACATATAGTTCTCCCAGGAGGTCATAGTGATAAACAGTAAGATTTAGTTCTTGGGTCATCAGTGGTAAGGATCTGATGGTAGCACCCAGAATCTAATATATTCAAAGTGGGTTTATGTGAAAATTAAATGAATTTTTACGTGTAATTGTGTTGCACAGTGTCCCGACTGGTTATACTCTTAATAGCTCATTCATGCCACTGAGATATGGCTGCCACATTAATAATAATTATGATTAACTTTAAGGACACTCAAATGTTCTGTTTTTCTCATTTCCTCTTGTTGTTCATACTCAATTCTTTTGGTTCTGCCCTCTTATTGGTGATCTGGTTGAAAGGAATGTCTGGACTTGGTTTTGTCCCTGAATCACCTTTAATTACATTATTTGTCCTTTGCGTGAAAGTCTTTCTTGTTCCTTTATTTAGCCAGACTTTCAAAATACACTAATCTAGACCAGGTATAAACACTGGGTTCCCGTTCATCCATAAAAGGGGGTCTAACAATGAAATCACAGTACAATGAAAACAATCTAGTAGATTTATTTTCTCCATTTTAACTTTCAAGTATTTGAAAGTTAGAATAACAGAAGAATTATTAAAACGTTGGTACCAAAGAAACAAACTATGGCAGACACAAAGATGCATTATACAATATCAGAAGGTAGAAATTATTATTTATAGTATATTCAATTGAATCAATTTTTAATGTGATTTTAAAAAGCGAATGCTCCCTGCCTTTTTTTTTTTTCTTTGATTGAAACAATCAATCAGCCCATCAACAGCTATTCTAAACAACTAACTTAGATCTCTTGCTATTTAGATTTAGGATTGTGGACTTGAAAACAGAAAGAACCAGAACTTGGATGCAAGAAAGGGCTGCTACTGAGGATGAAACAGTAGAGTAAGAAAAGACAAATGACAAGAGTATTGACAATGAAACCCACACTTACAACTGCCCATCCTCCTTGCTATGTACCTTCACCTGGTCACAGACAGTGGCAGCACGTGGAGACCGTGTGTGACCTCATACTTTGGCAGGTTAACAGAGTGTTCTTATTGAACTGAATAAAGTAGGTCAAAGTTTATTATTATTTTATAAGCTTGGTGAAATTAAATGGAATGAAACAAGACCAAGTAATCAAAAGACTTTGCCTCTACCCAATTTAATTGAAATACTGCTGTATTCTTTGCTTTCCAAATTACTGAAATCCACACAAGTTAAAAAGGATAATAGTGGAGTCTTTTCATCATGGGCCTGATTTCCCTCACAGATTCCTAACGAATTCCTTGGCAGCCCTTAAAGGAAGGTTGTAGAGATCTTCCACAAGAAAGAAGCAGTGGTAACCCAAAGTAAATGAATTTTTAGTTTCATATGCCCTAACAGAGACTATCATGAAGACCTACTGACTTGCAGGGTATTTAGTACAATAGCATTACTTTTTTACTTTTGAGGGTCTACGACTATAGAAAATGAGGCTGTCTGTTATTTTTTTTTTATAAATGAAATGTCCTGCAATTGTTCAAATGCCTTCCTTCTCACTGAGCATAGATGGAGGCTACAGGGAACAACTGAAGTACAATACTATTTATCTCTTTTTGGCTGTACAACAGGAAATTGTATTGATAAGACTTTAAACTGCTAAGAATGAAATGAGTGATGTGTATTTTTTTTAATTAATTTATTTTTTATTGAAAGACAATTGCTTTACATAATTTTGCTGTTTTCTGTCAAACTTCAACATGAATCAGCCATAGGTATACATATGTCCCCTCCCTTTTGAACCTCCCTCCCATCTCCCTCCCCATCCCATCCCTCTTGGTTGACACAGAGCCCCTGTTTGAGTTTCCTGAGCCCTGCAGCAAATTCCCCTTGGCTATCTATTTGACATATGGAAATGTAAGTTTCCATGTTACTCTTTCCATACATCTCACCCTCTCCACCCCTCTTCCCATGTCTATAAGTCTATTCTCTATGTCTGAGGCTTTCTTCCTAGTAGAGTACTGAATTTTTACTAGTGCTATGGCAGCTTTTTCTAATATTACATTGTATATCTCTATGAATAAAGTATGCTGCAAAAATGTTCTCATGTTGGTTTCACAGGGGTGGGGTGGGGAAGGACTATAGCCGTTAGTAGATAATTTTAAACCCACACTGATCTGTCATAGGCAGGAAAATATTCTGATGACTAACTGTGGTTATCTTGACTAAGCATCTCCTTATTTATTAACTTTCTAACTAGTCTCTTTTAAGATATTAAATTAACTTTGAGATCCTCTTACCATGACAAGTAAGTGGCTAACGTATTTTTCCAAAACTCTGTGGGAAGTTGTAATTGTCTGTGAAGGATTTTCCTAAATGTTGAAATGCCCTCCCTGGTTCCCAATGACTAAGTTCCAATTTGGCTTCAACTTTTATAGCAAGACTTTGGAAAACCATTATTCCCAGAGAAACATCTTGTGCTTAACTAATGTTTCTACAGAACTCAAGGTAAAACAAAGATAACTGAAACTCAGTGCTCTCAACATTTAGACCATATGTCCATATGTGGTTCAGGCTGAGGTGACATGTATTTCTCACTCTTAGCAGTAAAATTTAAAGTAAGTGAACAAACCAGGCACCCTCAGCTCTTCTAAGTCAGGGAATCAGGCTAGGAATGTGTCGGTGAGACAAGGCTTAGCTCTGGCCAAAGTCTGGAAAGAGTTGAGAGTCAATATAACAGTGTGAGCGTCTGGGGCTGGGTCCAACACTGACTTAAAACAGGAAATGTGTGCTCTGAAGCCATTCGGTCAGACTTAGTTGGGTCTGAGACGTGCAGAAATCACAAAAGGTACTTGAGGCTTTATAGCTCCAACTGTTAAATTCAACATTAAGCCTCTCTTTCCTGCTTTCTGACCTAATAGGAATTCTCGCCCTTAGTTGTGTTTAAATGCTACCAAGTGTATTTTGGCTTTTGGTAAGTAGAAAAGCAGAAGTCTACCATGTGTGCCATGTCTGAATTTGAGACTGCAATGATATCATGACTAAAGGGAACACCATTAATCACATGGGGCAGGCTAGAAAAACCAGGGAAGGAGACTTTTTGTGTAATAAAATCCAGACTAAAATTAAAATGGTGAGAGGAAAATGCTGAAAGAAAAAAGTCTTAAGGTATATTTTAGCACTTGGAAATATTTAAACTGAGCTATTTAAAATGTATTCACATATGTATATATTATATACATGGAAGATATATACACATATGCAATGTACACATACCTAATATATACATAAAATATAATTGCCTTATACTTACTACAAGTTTGTACATAATATTTACATATTTTTAAAAATTTAAGTAAATTTTAAGTTTAGAGAAATGCATTTTGCCTTAATTTTAAAAGATGCTTATTCTTATTTTTAATAATCCATTTGTAATTAGAGATACTGCATTTAAAATAGTCAACGCTTAGGACTTCCCTGGTGGTCCAATGGTTAAGACTCTGCACTGCCTATTCGAGGGGCAGGGGTTCAATCCCTGGTCAGGGAATTAAGGTCCCACATGCTGTTCAGCACAGCCAAAAGATTTTTCAAAAAAAGTCAACATCCCACTTTATTAAGTTTAAGGATGAAACAAAAACTATATCAAAGAAAGTATGCAGAGGCAGTAGCAGTGATAAAAGTTGAAAGTAAAGCAGCTTTGGTGGTAAATTCAGCAGCTTTCTCCCAAAGAAGTAAGTAAAAAGTGAAAGTGTTAGTTGCTCAGTCATGTCCAACTCTTTGTGACCTCATTGACTGTAGCCTACCAGGCTCCTCATTCATGGAATTCTCCAGTTAAGAATACTGGAGTGGGTAGCCATTCCCTTCTCCAGGGGATCTTCCTAACCTAGAGATTGAACCCAAGTTTCCTGCATTGCAGGCAGATTCTTTACCATCTGAGTCACCCCCAAAATCTAATGCAAATCGTAATGATTTGTTTTCTCTGTATTTTAAAAGCAGAATGCAGGATGCTTGGGACTGGTGCAAGGAGAGGACCCAGAGGGATGGCATGGGGTGGGAGGTGGGAGGGGATTCATGTTTGGGAACGCTTGTACACTCGTGGTGANTGGTACTCAGATACATGTACACACAGGTTCATCATAGCATTATCCAAAGGTGAAAACAGTTTTAATGTAAAGGTGAAAACAGTCCAGTGCCCATCACTGTATAAATGGATAAACAAGTGGAAAAATGATGGTATCACACAGTAGAACACTATCCATTCATAAAAAAGAAGTGCTGATAATGCACTTATCATATACCACGGATATATAAAAAAAAGTGGATGTATCAAAAAATACAAAGTAACATATGATTTTATTTACATAAAACATCCAAAAAGGAAGCAAATTCATGGGGAAAACATGTAGTGGTTGCCAGGGGTAGAAAATGAGGATAAGGAAGCAACTTCTTAATGAATATAGACTTTTCTTTTGGGGTGATGAAAATATTTTAGAAGTGGATAGAGGTAGTGATAGTACAGCATCATTAGGGTTCTAAATATTACTGGATTGTTCACTTTAAAATGGTTAATTTTATATTATGTGAAATTTTACCTGTTAAAATGTTCTTTAACTATTTTTTAAAGTAATACTTCTGGTTAGTAAGATGCAAAGTATATTGGCTATTGTAAAGGAAAATAAATATTGCCCATCATAGAAAGTATATAATTATTTTAAAACTTTAGAAAATTTGTAGAGCACTTAATATACATGCCTATGAGCATACCAATTTTCTCATTCCAAAACATCTTCAGGAAAACTGTGTATTCTCAATAGGACCTGGGGATCTAAGGCCATCAATACATATTTATGTTTTCAGTGACATAATTAAACAGCCTTCTAATACAAGTGACTCTACAGTATCATAATTTTTTTTATATTAATACCTTTAATTTTGTAAAATATTTAATCCCTCTAGTACTGAGTTCCTGTGACTATAAATGGAAGAGGCTAACTTGACAGAGGGTGTGAGCCAGAGGCATACAATAGAAATATTCATGTATACACTCTGTTCCAAATCTTGTGAATCAGAAATAAGGGATCAGTGTCTTGGCAGGCATGTTTTAAAAAGTTTAAAATATTCCAGTTATTTAAGGAAGTTAAATCTCTACTCACATTTTGATTATTAACTATGAGATCCAATGGCCTCTATTGTCCTTTATTTTTCATATTTCATATTGAAAATAACATATTTATGACCAAATTATGAGTCAACACTATTGACAGACTTTCATACATTCAAAATATAATCAGAAATATCTTCTCAATAGTACTCTATTTTGTTTTACATGATTAACTATAGAAATTGCCTACCAATTTTAATTTTGCAAGTGTAGATAAACCTTATATTTTAAGTGCTGGATTTTATTTTTATTTTAAGATATATATATTTATATGACATTTACTAAGTATATGAAGAATCTACTGCTTGCAATTATTGCAAAATTTCTATTTTCCCATAGACTATTCACTGAAGAATGTAATAATTACTCATAAAATTACATGAAGAAGTTGTATTTTTGTGGGTAGCCACAAAAATAGGCAATCAGATAGTCACTTATTGCAACAAAAAGGTTCTGACGAAGGGCATTCTGAAGACTATAGAAACCAACCACAAGGACTTAGAAATTATCCCAAATATTGAACCAGAATGGAAAGATAATAGATAACATATAAAACTTAAAGTCCAAAAACAAGCCATCAGTTCAGTTCAGTTGCTCAGTCGTGTCTGACTCTTTGCAACCCCATGAATCGCAGCACGCCAGGCCTCCCTGTCCATCACCATCTCCCGGAGTTCACTCAGACTCGCGTCCATCGAGTCAGTGATGCCATCCAGACCCCTCATCCTCTGTCGTCCCCTTCTCCTCCTGCCCCCAATCCCTCCCAGCATCAGAGTCTTTTCCAATGAGTCAACTCTTTACATGAGGTGGCCAAAGTATTGGAGTTTCAGCTTCAGCATCATTCCTTCCAAAGAAATCCCAGGGCTGCTCTCCTTCAGAATGGACTGGTTGGATCTCCTTGCAGTCCAAGGGACTCTCAAGAGTCTTCTCCAACACCACAGTTCAAAAGCATCAATTCTTCGGCGCTCAGCCTTCTTCACAGTCCAACTCTCACATCCATACATGACCACAGGAAAAACCATAGCCTTGACTAGACGGACCTTTATTGGCAAAGTAATGTCTCTGCTTTTGAATATGCTGTCTATGTTGGTCATACCTTATCTTCCAAGGAGTAAGCATCTTTTAATTTCATAGCTGCAGTCACCATCTGCAGTGATTTTGGAGCCCCAAAAAATAAAGCGTGACACTGTTTCCACTGTTTCCCCATCTATTTGCCATGAAGTGATGGGACCAGATGCCATGATCTTCATTTTCTGAATGTTGAGTTTTAAGCCAACTTTTTCACTCTCCACTTTCACTTTCATCAGGAGGCTTTTAGTTTCTCTTCACTTTCTGCCATAAACAAGCCATAGACTTCTCCTAATTTGGAATCACTCCAATAATCCTCTCAAAATGAATCATCTAATCATCAAGGAAGGAAAATAACAACATGTACAACTCAAACATAAAGATGTTTGGTATTTCTGATTTGAAGTATTTTCTCATATTCTTAAAAGCCTGTTTGAGTGCTATGGAATATAGTAGAATGTAGTGTATCATTTTCCTCTGTTCCATGATTATTCTCCGGGGAGTGGAAAGTTGCCCTGTCTTAAGACACACTTCTTATATCAGTTCTGAGCTTTTTTATATGGTTTCCTTAAAGGGTAATGTCAGGGGGAAGGAAGTTGTATGCTGTTTCTTATTTGTTAGTGCTGGAGAACTAACTTTTCCGTCTTTCTCTATATGGCCACATTACTATAGGATATCACCAATTCTTATATATGAATCTTCTCCAGAAGCAATCCTTTTCCAAAACTATGATTTATGGTTCCATTTACTTTAAGTCCCTTCCCCAAGCAATGAAGTCCCAAGCTGTTTTCAGAACATTGGCACTTAGCATTGGTAATGGAGTTTCTTTATTCTGAGAAAAATTTTATGTGTCCTTCATCTAAGTTCTCTGCATCCTTTGGCTCTTTTTGATTAAGTCTCTTAAGACTTTATGGTGTTGTTGTTGTTTAGTCACTAACTCATGTCTGACTCTTTGTGACCCCCATTACTGTAGCCCACCAGGCTCCTCTGTCTGTGGGATTTCCCAGGCAAGAATATTGGAGTGTGTAGCCATTTCCTTCTCCAGGGGATCTTCCCAATGAGGGGATCGAATGCTCATCTCCTGCATTGACAGGTGGATTCTTTACCGAGCCACGGGGAAGCCTGTTCTTAAGCTTTACCTTCCTCTATTTTTGCACTCATTGGCTCACAACAGTAGGCAGTGGAGTTCTGCTAGAATTTGGTTTATATCAACAGTTATAGTTGGAAAAGACTCTGATGCTGGGAGGGATTGGGGGCAGGAGGAGAAGGGGATGACAGAGGATGAGATGGCTGGATGGCACCACTGACTCGATGGATGTGAGTTTGAGTGAACTCCAGGAGTTGGTGATGGACAGGGAGGCCTGCCTGGCATGCTGCGATTCATGGGGTCGCAAAGAGTTGGACATGACTGAGTGACTGAACTGAACTGAACTGATAGATAATTTGATGTTTGTGAAATTCTGTAGGTCCTGATAGTGTGGAAGGCATAAGCTGAGTTCATTGTTATAGAGGACATGTTGGGGGGTGGGTTCAAATTAAGTTTAAAAAAAAAAAAAGGATTGAATCTCTGGGCCCATTACTAAAGCCACCATGGTTGGGTGGAACCCAGATCACTGTGTCCCCACTCTGCAACTACAAATCTTCAAGAACCCCCCTCTCGCCCCCAGTTAAAAGCAATACCTGAATATCATTGTGCTAATATCATGGCAGCAACATGCTAAACTTTGTTCTAAGAAACGTTATAAAATCTGTTCCTTCCTTTGGCCTAATATACATTCAAAATATATTAAATGGAAAAGTTGAAATGTATAATTTCACAACTGTTCAATGATATCAAAGATTCCAATAATTTTCACTTTGGAAAGACAAATGTCAGAAATTTATTTCAGTTGTTTTTCCTGTTTGTTGTCCAAAATATTTAATATTGACCTTAAGCTTCATTTCATGTGCCACAAAACAACTTGGCAATTATTAGGGATTTCCAACATTGCTAGTTAGCTATGTTATTAAACAGGTACTACTTAAACATGTTGATGAGCAAAAAGATTTTTATCACTGCTGTTATAGAAACAATGATTATATGAAATATTTGATATGTTGGTATTCAGCTGCTAAGTTGTGTCTGACTCTTTGTGACCCCATGAACTGCAGCACACCAGGCTTCTCTGTCCTTCATTATCTCCTGGAGTTTGCTCAGACTCATGTCCATTGAGTCGGTGATGCCATCTAATAATTTAATATCACATCAAATATACTGAAAGGACTTGCAAAATCTAAAGCTCAAAAAATGTAGGCATTATGTGAAGATGAAAGTCACTCAGTCATGTCCGACTATTTGTGACCTCATGGACCATGCTGTCTATGGAATTCTCCAGGCCAGAATAATAGAGTGGGTAGCCTTTACCCTTCCATTTCCAGGGATCTTTTGATCTTTCCAACCCAGAGATGAAACCCAGGTATCCCGCATTGCAGGAGGATTCTTTACCAGCTGAGCCACAGGGAAGCCCATTTATGATTTAATTATTTAATTATTAATCAACCAGAACCAAGATAGGTATGTATGTGTCCCTTACTTGGAGGGCAACGTTTTTCTCTTACAACATGCTAGTACACTTTATAATATATGTATTTTATTTGTTGAAGACCAGCAAGACAGAAAGTCAAGTCATTGCTATCAAAATTACTATCACATGTGGGTATTTTTTATGGATGACTGTTTTTAAAAGTTGAAAAAGGAGTTAGGGGAAGAATAAGAAGATTCTACATCTATTTAGTTTTAAGAACCATGTATGAATTCGGTAAGGACGCTAATGTGACCCTGGTGGTTCAGTGGTAAAATATCTGCCTGCCAGTGTTGCAGATGCAGGAGATGTGGGCTTGATCCCTGGATGGGGAAGATCCCTTGGAGGAGGAAATGGCAACCCATTGCAGTATTCTTGCCAGAGAATATCCCATGGAAGAGAAATCTGGTGAGCTACAGGTCATGGAGTCACAAAGAGTCAAACGTGACTGAGCATAGTAATGTTAGTCTCTCAGTTGTGTGTGATTCTTTGCAGCCCATGGACTGTAGCCCACCAGGCTCCTCTGTCCATGGGATTCTCCAGGCAAGAACACTGGAGTGGGTTGCCATTCACTTCTCCAGGGGACTGAGCATGCATACATTGCCTTTGAAGTTTTACTCTGATATTTATCACTTGTGTGACCTTGCTGTTAGCAGATAACTTAATCCTATGAAACCTCAGTACTCTCATTTGTAAATTGGATGACTTTGACTGTAAGGATTAAATGAGGGGAACTCATAGTCATACACACAAGCCTTCATGCTGTCACTCGATCATGACCTAACTCTTTGAGACCCCATGAACTGTAGTCCACCAGACTCCTTTGTCCATGGAAATAAGCAAGCACATCGGAATGAGTTGCCATTTCCTACACCAAGGGATCTTTCTGACCCAGGCATTGAGCTTGCATTTCCTGCTTTGGCAGGTGGAATTTTTACCACTGAGTCACCTGGAAAGACCCGGTCATATACATTGTTGTTCAGGTGCTAAGTTGTGTCCAACTCTTTGCAACCCTGTGAACTGTAGCTTCCCTGTCCTTCCCTGTCCTTCACTGTCTCCCGGAGTTTCCTCAGACTTGTGTCCATTGAATTGGTGATGCCATCCAACCATCTCATCCTCTGTTGCCCCCTTTCCCTCCTGCTCTCAATCTTTCTCACCATGAGGGTCTTTTCTAAAGAATGGGCTCTTTGCATCACGTGGCCAAAGTATCGGAGCTTCAGCTTTAGCATCAGTCCTCCAGTGAATATCCAGGACTGATTTCCTTTAGGATTGACTGGTTTGATCCCCTTGCTGTTCAAGGGACTCTCAAGAGCCTTCTCTACCATCATAGTTTGAAAGAGTCAATTCTTTGGTGCTCAGGATTCTTTACGGTCCAACTCTCACATCCATACATGACTACTGGAAAAGCCATAGCTTTAACTAGACAGATCTTTCTCAGCAAAATGATGTCTCTGCTTTTTAATACACTATCTAGGTTTGTCATTGCTTTTCTTCCAAGGAGCAAGTGTCTTTTAATTTTATGGCTGCAGTCACCATCTGCAGTGGTTTTGGAGCCCAAGAAAACATAGAAGGCACTTAATACCTGTTATTTCTTGATCCTCCCATTCTGCCCTACCCCAAACACCAACTCTTGAATAATAAAACTGTAGAATATACAAAATATAATTCTATATTATATTTGTATTTGTTTTTAATATCTATAATTTGCATGCTGCGGCTGCAGTCCACGTGGTTGTGAAGAGTCTGACACGACTGAGCAACTTCACTTTCACTTTTCACTCTCATGCACTGGAGAAGGAAATGGCAACCCACTCTGGTGTTCTTGCCTGGAGAATCCCAGGGAAGGGGGAGCGGGGTGAGCTGCCGTCTCTGGGGTCGCACAGAGTCGGACACGACTGAAGCGACTTAGCAGTAGCAGCAGCAGCAGCAGCTTCCAGTCGTGTCCGACTCTGTGCGATCCCAGAAACGGCAGCTCACCCCGCTCCCCCGTCCCTGGGATTCTCCAGGCAAGAACACCGGAGTGGGTTGCCATTTCCTTCTCCAGTGCATGAGAGTGAAAAATGAAAGTGAAGTTGTTCAGTCCTGTCCGACTCTTCACATCCCCGTGGACTGCAGCCCACCAGGCTTCTCCATCCATGGGATTTTCCAGGCAAAAGTACTGGAGTGGGGTACTTTATTAAATGCATGAGAACAATTATATAACTTGATATTTGATCCTTTCATGAACTGATCATGAAATCTTATAAAAGGCAGATATGTAAAACATTTCATCATACAAATGATTTTTAAGTAGTAAAACTAAAGGATGTGAAAGACTTTAAATTCAATATCAGATTTACACTTACAAAAATATATGAAGCAGATTATTTAAAAAAACAAGGACAAGCAAAGAGTATTATGCTAATTTTTAAATGGCCAATAAACAGTATTCTTCCTAACAAATAACACAGACAGGATTTCCTGGAAAATAGGAGTGTGTTAAGATTTTTAACCTCTTGAGTATTTTGTACTGCTTTGGAGTGAGATTGGCGCAGAGTTCCTTAGATTATTAGGCAATAGCTCTCTCTTCTTCCCCACCTTCAACGTAAATTGAGAACAGCCTTTAGGTATCAGCATCTTGATTTTCACCCATCATCACAACCAGCCATTCCCTGGACAAAATGAAACTACAGTCTCACGGTGGCGTTCTCTGAAATGCCATCATCAACTCTTAACTCCTTTGGAATTAATAAAAGCTGACACTTGTTTCTGATGTATTCCATGCATGTAGACCAGAGCCACTGAGATGCACAATAAATGTTACTTTTAAACAAATACTGAATGAGTTCAAGAGATAATGGATCCCATGATATGATCAAGAAGGTTGTTGTGAGTAAACTGAAACATAAAAATTATCCTGACAGATCGGTGAGTTTGGATAAGTAGTGAGATAGGAGGATGATCTGGGTGGAACGACTGGCTTAGATATTTGTGAGCACTTTTTATTGTTTAGAAATTGACATCTGATATATTATACAAACTAGCAGGGAAGACAGTCATCAACTCTGACAAATGCTGCCAAGAGGCCAATTAAGGAAGGAGAATAGCCAACTGGCTTTAGCAATAGGATTCCTTGTAACTTTAAGATTACGTTCAGTAGAGTGTTGGAGATGGAGGCCAGATTGTAGAACAGTTATGAAAGGGGGACAAAATGGAGACAATGGGTCTTTCAAAACAATTGGAAATGAAGAAATCATGTATATATCAGTAGACAAATTCAAGGAATTTTTGAAAATATTGTCTTTAAAATAAAGAAGGTCAAGGGGCTTCCCTGGTGGCTCAGTGACAAAGAATCTGCCTGCTAATTCAGGAGACACAGGTTCAATCCCTGGTCCGGGAAGATTCCACATGGTGCAGAGCAGCTAGCCCATGCACTACAACTGTTGAGCCGTTGCTCTAGAGCCTGGGAACTGCACCCATTGAGCACCGATGCCACAGCTACTGAGACCCATTGCAGTTAGAGCCTGTGCTCCACCTCATGAGAGGCCACCACCATGAGAAACAAGCACATTGCAACTAGAGAGTAGCCCCGCTTGTCCCAGATAAAGACAGTCTGTGCACAGCAATGAAGACCCAGGGAAACCAAAAATAAATAAATAACTAAAAATTAAAAATAAACATTTTAATTAAAAAATAAAGAAGATTGAGCATGTTTAAACAGTAAAAAGAGACAGAGAAGTTGAAAATATCCAGTGAATCCAGGGAAAATTGCTACTATAAGATTCCTCAGAATTAAGGAAGTTATCTAATTCAGATGAAAAAGGAAGGCATAAACCCGGACAGGAGTCCAATACGATGGTAAACAAATTAGTTACATTTTTTTTTTAAATTTTATTATCAGTTCAGTTCAGTCACTCAATCGTGTCCGACTCTTTGCGACCCCATGAATCGCAGCACTTCAGGCCTCCCTGTCCATCACCAACTCCCAGAGTTCACTCAGACTCGCGTCCATCGAGTCCGTGATGCCATCCAGCCATCTCATCCTCTGTCGTCCCCTTCTTCTCATCATAAGATTGTTCAAATATTCAGAAAGGCTATAAGAATTATATATAGACACGCATATTCTCAACACTTTGATTTGTGATTAGCACTTGGTGATATTAATTATGTATCTATCCATATTTCCATCCTATTCTTGCAGAAATCTACCTTATTTTTGACATGCTTAAAAGCTGCAAATGTTGGTACATATCACGGCTAAATTTTTCAACATGTGTGTCGTTAACTATGGTTCAATATTTTAAAAACCTTTTGTGATAAAATATACAAATGTAAAAAGCACAAAATGGATTGTTCCATTGACTGAATAAGTTTGGAAAATGTATTTACTAAGTGAGCTAGACATTTATCAAGTCATAAAATATATGCATCAACTCCACAACATTCCTTTGTGCTGTTACCCAGTGGTTCCTTGCCTTCATTCCCACTCTTCTGGCTCATTTTAACTATAGATTAGTTTTGCCTGTCCTGAAGCCTGACATGGAATATACAATAGGTATGTACTCTTTTGCATACTTTCCTTTTTGAGTTTCACTCATGTTATTGTACATATTTGCAGTTTGTTCTGTTTTCTTACTATATAGTTATTCATTTGAATTACTATGACACACCTTTCTTATTTTCCTCTTGATGGATACCCGAGCTGCAGACAGATTTTTGCTGATTAATAAAACTGATATGAAAATTCTTAAGCAAGTCTCTTTATGAACATTTGCTTTCTTTTCGGGGGTAAATACCTAGGAATGAAATTTCTGAGCTTATAGAAGATGTATGTTTAATCTTTGAATAACTGAGCACCTTTTCTCAAAATATGGTAAGAGGATTGATAACTTTTGCCATAATTATATAATATGTCTGGGTTATTTTATATCTAACTTCAGTCATTCTAATTGATATATATCTCAATGCTATTTTATTTTACATTTTCCTGATGATATGTAAAGCATCATTTCAAATGTTCTGTCTATTTTTACTGGATTGTTTTTCTTTTTATGGTGTGTTTGTGCATATACAAGAACTCTTAACACAGTTCAGTTTATTTCAGTTCATTCCAGTCATTCAGTTCTGTCTGACTCTTTGCGACCCCATGAACTGCAGCACACCAGGCCACCTGTTCATCATGGACACTTGGAATTTACTCAAACTCATGTCCAATGAGTCGGTGATGACATCTAACCATTTCACCCTCTGTTGTCCCATTTTCCTCCTGCCTTAAATCTCTCCCAGCATCAAGGTCTTTTCCAATGAGTCAGTTCTTCACATCAGGTGGCCAAAGTACTGGAGTTTCAGCTTCAGCATCAGTCCTTCCAATGAATATTCAGGACTGATCTCCTTTAGGATGGACTGGTTGGGTCTCCTTGAAGTCCAAAGGACTCTCAAGAGTCTTCTCCAACACCACAGTTCAAAAGCATCAATTCTTTGGTGCTCAGCTATCTTTATAGTCCAACTATCACATCCATACATGACTACTGGAAAAATGACAGCTTTGACTAGATGGACCTTTGTTGGCAAAGTAATGTCTGTGCTTTTTAACTGCTGTCTAGGTTGGTCATAACATTCCTTCTAAGGAGTCAATCAGTTCAGTTCAGTTGCTCAGTCATGTCCGACTCTTTGCTACCCCATGTATCGCAGCACGCTAGGCCTCCCTGTCCATCACCAACTCTTAAAGTTCATCCAAACTCATGTGCATCGAGTCGGTGATGCCATCCAGCCATCTCATCCTCTGTCATTCCCTTCTCCTCCTGCACCCAGTCCTCCCAGCATCAGGGTCTTTTCCAATGAGTGAACTCTTCACATGAGGTGGCCAAAGTATTGGAGTTTCAGCTTCAGCATCATTCCTTCCAATGAACACCCAAGACTGGTCTCCTTTAGGATGGATGGGTTGGATCGCATTGCAGTCCAAGGGAATCTCAAAAGTCTTCTCCAATATCATAGTTCAAAGCATCAATTCTTCCGTGCTCAGCCTTCTTCACAGTCCAACTCTCACATTCATACATGACGACTGGAAAAACCATAGCCTTGACTAGACGGACCTTTGTTGGCAAAACAATATCTCTCCTTTTGAATATGCTATCTAAGTTGGTCATAACTTTCCTTCCAAGGAGTAAGTGTCTTTTAATTTCATGGCCACAGTCACCATCTGCAGTGATTTTGGAGCCCCCCAAAATAAAGCTTCTCAGTGTTTCCACTGTTTCCCATCTATTTGCCATGAAGTGATGGGACCAGATGCCATGATTTTCATTTTCTGGATGTTGAGTTTTAAGCCAACATTTTCACTCTCTACTTTCACTTTCATCAAGAGACTATTTAGTTCTTCTTTACTTTCTGACATAAGAGTGGTGTCATCTGCATATATGAGGTTATGGATATTTCTCCTGGCAATCTTGATTCCAGTTTGTGCTTCATCCAGTCCAGCATTACTCATGAGGTACTCTGCATATAAGTTAAATAAGCAGCTTGACAGTATACAGCCTTGATATACTCTTTTCCTGATTTGGGACAAGTCTGTTGTTCCATGTCCAGTTCTAACTGTTACGTACTGACCTGCATACAGATTTCTCAAGAGGCAGGTCAGGTGGTCTGGTCCTCCCAAATCTTGAAGAATTGTCCACAGTTTGTTGTGATCCACACAGTTAAAGGCTTTGGCATAGTCAATAAAGCAGAAGTAGATGTTTTTCTGAACTCTTTTGCTTTTTCTATGATCCCACAGATGTTGGCAACTTGATCTCTGGTTCCTCTGCCTTTTCTAAATCCAGCTTGAACATCTGGAAGTTCATGGATCACGTCTTGTTGAAGCCTGGCCTGAAGAATTTTGAGCAGTACTTTGCTAGCATGTGAGATAGTGCAGTTCTGAAGTAGTTTGAGCATTATTTGGCATTGCCTTTCTTTGGGATTGGAGTGAAAACTGACCTTTTCCAGGCCTGTGGTCACTTCTGAGTTTTCCAAATTTGCTGGCATATTGAGTGCAGCACTTCCACAGCATCAAATATTAGGATTTGAAATAGCTCAACTGGAATTCTGTCACCTCCACTAGATTTGCTCATATTGATGCTTCCTAAGGCTCACTTGACTGGCTCTAGGTGAGTGATCACACCATCATGATTTTCTGGGTCATGAAGATCTGCTTTGTATAGTTCTTCTGTGTATTCTTGACACCTCTTCTTAATATCTTCTGCTTCTGTTCAGTTCAGTTCAGTTGCTCAGTCATTTCCGACTCTTCACGACCCCATGAATCCCAGCACGCCAGGCCTCCCTGTCCATCACCAACCCCCAGAGTTTACTCAGACTCGTGTCCATCGAGTCAGTGATGCCATCCAGCCATCTCATCCTTGGTCGTCCCCTTCTCCTCCTGCCCCCAATCCCTCCAGCATCAGAGTCTTTTCCAGTGAGTCAACTCTTCGCATGAGGTGGCCAAAGTACTGGAGTTTCAGCTTTAGCATCATTCCTTCCAAAGAAATCCCAGGGCTGATCTCCTTCAGAATGGACTGGTTGGATCTCCTTGCAGTCCAAGGGACTCCCAAGAGTCTTCTCCAGCACCACAGTACAAACGCATCAAATCTTTGGCGCTCAGCCTTTTTCACAGTCCAACTCTCACATCCATACATGACTACTGGAAAAACCATAGCCTTGACTAGACAGACCTTTGTTGGCAAAGTAATGTCTCTGCTTTTGAATATGTTATCTAGGTTGGTCATAACTTTTCTTCCACGGAGTAACAGGCAAATTTGGCCTTGGAATGCAGAATGAAACAGGGCAAAGACTAATAGAGTTTTGCCAAGNAGTCAACTCTTCGCATGAGGTGGCCAAAGTACTGGAGTTTCAGCTTTAGCATCATTCCTTCCAAAGAAATCCCAGGGCTGATCTCCTTCAGAATGGACTGGTTGGATCTCCTTGCAGTCCAAGGGACTCCCAAGAGTCTTCTCCAGCACCACAGTACAAACGCATCAAATCTTTGGCGCTCAGCCTTTTTCACAGTCCAACTCTCACATCCATACATGACTACTGGAAAAACCATAGCCTTGACTAGACAGACCTTTGTTGGCAAAGTAATGTCTCTGCTTTTGAATATGTTATCTAGGTTGGTCATAACTTTTCTTCCACGGAGTAACAGGCAAATTTGGCCTTGGAATGCAGAATGAAACAGGGCAAAGACTAATAGAGTTTTGCCAAGAAAATGCACTGGTCATAGCAAACACCCTCTTCCAACAACACAAGAGAAGACTCTACACATGAACATCACCAGATGGTCAACACTGAAATCAAATTGACTATATTCTTTGCAGCCAAAGATGGAGAAGCTCTATACAGTCAACAAAGACAAGATTAGGAGCTGCCTGTGGCTCAGATCATGAACTCCTTATTACCAAATTCAGACTCAAATTGAAGAAAGTAGGGAAAGCCACTAGACCATTCAGGTATGACCTCAATCAAATCTGCTTCTGTTCAGATCAGTTCAGTTCAGTTGCTCAGTCGTGTCTGACTCTTTGCGACCCCATGAATCGCAGCATGCCAGGCCTCCCTGTCCCTCGCAATCTCCTGGAGTTCACTCAGATTCATGTCCATCGAGTCCGTGATGCCATCCAGCCATCTCATCCTCGGTTGTCCCCTTCTCCTCCTGCCCCCAATCCCTCCCAGCATCAGAGTCTTTTCCAATGAGTCAACTCTTCGCAAGAGGTGGCCAAAGTACTGGAGTTTCAGCTTTAGCATCATTCCTTCCAAAGGAATCCCAGGGTTGATCTCCTTCAGAATGGACTGGTTGGATCTCCTTGCAGTCCAAGGGACTCTCAAGAGTCTTCTCCAACACCACAGTTCAAAAACATCAATTCTTCGGTGCTCAGCCTTCTTCACAGTCCAGCTCTCACATCCATACATGACCACAGGAAAAACCGTAGCCTTGACTAGACGGACCTTAGTTGGCAAAGTAATGTCTCTTCTTTTGAATATGCTGCCTAGGTTGGTCATAACTTTTCTTCCAAGGAGTAGGTGTCTTTTAATTTCGTGGCTGCTGTCACCATCTGCCGTGATTTTGGAGCCCAAAAAATTAAAGTCTGTCACCGTTTCCACTATTTCCCATCTATTTCCCATGAATTGATGGGACCAGATGCCATGACTTTGTTTTCTGAATGTTGAGCTTTAAGCCAACTTTTTCGCTCTCCTCTTTCACTTTCATCAAGAGGCTTTTTAACTCCTCTTCACTTTCTGCCATACGGGTAGTGTCCTCTGCATATCTGAGGTGATTGATATTTCTCCCAGCAATCTTGATTCCAGCTTGTGTTTCTTCCAGTCCAGCGTTTCTCATGATGTACTCTGCATATAGGTTAAATAAGCAGGGAAGAACTGTACAAAAAAATCTTCATGACCCAGATATTCATGATGATGTGATCACTAATCTAGGGCCAGACATCTTCGAATGTGAAGTCAAGTGGGCCTTAGAAAGCATCACTATGAAGAAAGCTAGTGGAGGTGATAGAATTCCAGTTGAGCTGTCTCAAATCCTGAAAGATGATGCTGTCAAAGTGCTGCACTCAATATGCCAGCAAATTTGGAAAACTCAGCAGTGACCACAGGACTGGAAAAAGTCAGTTTTCATTCCAATTCCAAAGAAAGGCAATGTCAAATAATGGTCAGACTACCAAACAATTGCACTCATCTCACATGCTAGTAAAGTAATGCTCAAAATTCTCCAAGCCAGGCTTCAAGAATACGTGAACTCCCTGATGTTCAAGCTGGTTTTAGAAAAGGCAGAGGAAACAGAGATCAAATTGCCAACATCCGCTGGATCATGGAAAAAGCAAGAGAGTTCCAGAAAAACATTTATTTCTGCTTTATTGACTATGCCAAAGCGTTTGACTGTGGGGATCACAATAAACTGTGGAAAAATCTGAAAGAGATGGGAATACCAGACCACCTGACCTGCCTCTTGAAAAATCTGTATGCAGGTCAGGAAGCAACAGTTAGAACTGGACATGGAACAACAGACTGATTCCAAATAAGAAAAGGAGTACGTCCGTACAATTTCTGTCCTTTATTGTGCTCATGTTTGCATGAAATATTCCCTTGGTATCTCTAATTTTCTTAACGAGATCTCTAATCTTTCCCATTCCATTGTTTTCCTCTACTTCTTTGCAATGATTGCTGAGGAAAACTTTCTTATCTCTCCTTGCTATTCTTTGGAACTCTGCATTTAAATGGGTATCTCTTTCTTTTCCCCTATGCCTTTTACTTCTCTTCCTTTCTCAGTTATTGGTGAGGCCTCCTCAAACAACCATTTTCCCTTTTTGCATTTCTTTTTCTTGGGGGTGGTCTTGACCACTACCTCTTGTACAATGTTATGAACCTTCGTCCATAGTTCTTCAGGCACTCTGTTTATGAGATGTAATCCCTTGAATCTATTTGTCATTTTCACTGTATAATCATGAAGGATTTGATTTAGGTCATACCTGAATGGTCCTGTGCTTTTCCCTACTTGCTTCAATTTAATCTGAATTTGGCAATAAGCAGTTCAGGATCTGAGCCACAGTCAGCTCCCAGTCCTATTTATTCTGACTCTATGGAGCTTTTCCATCTTTGGCTGCAAATAATATAATCAGTCTGTTTTCAGTATTGACCATATGGTGATGTCCATGTGTAAAGTCTTCTCTTGTGTTGTTGGAAGAGGGTGTTTGCTGTGACCAGTGCGTTCTCTTGGCAAAACTCTATTAGCTTTTTCCCTGCTTCATTCTGTACTCCAAGGCCAAATTTGCCCGTTACTCCAGGTATTTCTAGACTTCCTAATTTTGCATTCCATTCCCCTATAATGAAATGAACATCTTTTTTGGGTGTTAGTTTCAAAAGGTCTTGTAGGTCCTCATAGAACCATTCAACTTCAGCTTCTTCAGCATTACTGGTTGGGGCATAGACTTGGATTACTGTGATGTTGAATGGTTTGCCTTGGAAATGAACAGAGATCATTTTGTCGTTTTTGAGATTGCATCCAAGTACTGCATTTCAGATTCTTGTTGACCACGATGGCTACTCCATTTCTTCTAAGGGATTCCTGCCCACAGAAGTAGATATAATGGTCATCTGAGTTAAATTCACCCATTCCAGTTCATTTTAGCTTGCTGATTCCTAAAATATCAATCCTCACTCTTGTCATCTCCTGTTTGACCAATTCCAATTTGCCTTGATTCATGGATGTAACACTCCAGGTTCCCATGCAATATTGCTCTTTACAGTATCAGGCTTTATTTCCATCACCAGTCACATCCACAACTGGGTGTTGTTTTTGCTTTGGCTCTACCTCTTCATTCTTTCTGGAGTTATTTGTACACTGATCTCCAGTAGCATACTGGGCACCTACCGACCTGGGGAGTTCATCTTTAAGTGTCCTTTTTTTTTTTTTTTTTTTTGCCTTTTCATACTGTTCATGGGGTTCTCAATGCAAGAATACTAAAGTGGCTTGCCATTTCCTTCTCCATGGACCACAGTTTGTCAGAACTCTCCACCTTGACCTGTCCATCTTGGGTGGCAAGGCTATGGTCCATGTGATCAGATTGGTTACTTTTCCATGACTATGGTTTTCAGTCTGTCTGCCCTCAGATGGAGAAGGATAAGAAACTTATAGAAAGTTTCTGATGGGACAGACTGCTTGAAGGGGAAACTGGGTCTTGTTCTGATGGGTGGGGCCATGTGCAATAAATCTTTAATCCAATTTTCTGTTGATGGGTGGAGCTGTGTTCCTTCAATGTTATATGACTTGAGGACAAACTATGGTGGAGGTAAAATGAAGATAATGGCAACCTCCTTCAAAAGGTTCTGTACATGCACTGCTACACTCAGTGTCCCCAATCCTGCAGCAGGCCACCGCCGACCTGCACCCCTGCCAAGATCCCTGGACACTCAACAGGCAAGTCTAGGTCAGTTTCTTTTGGGGTCACTGCTCCTTTCTCCTGAGTCCTGTTGTGCACAAGATTCTGTTTGTACCCTTCAATAGTCTGTTTCCCCAATCCTGTGTAAGTTCTCTTGGCTCTACACTGGGGTTAAAGGTGACCCCCTCTAAGAGGTCCTATGCCATATCCAGAGCCCCTATCCCTGTGGCAGTCCACCGCTGACCCATGTCTCCACAGGAGACACTCAAACACAGTTCTGTCTCAGTCTCTGTGGGGTCTCTGGGCCCTGGTGTCACAAGGTATGTTTGAGCCCTTTGAGCATCTCTGACAGGTATGGAGTTGATTTTAAAGGTGATTTTGCACTTCCTGCTGACTTGCTGGGGCTCCTCTGCCTTTGGACATAGGATATCTCTTCACAGTTGCTCCAGCTCCATGCAGCCACTGCTCCAGCGCTTGTTCTTAACACAAGAACACCTCATACCAAACAATCTATTGATTATAGGCCCGGTTCTGTACAAGAGATATTTAGGACATTTTTATCTTACATAACTGAAACGTTGCACACTTTGACTAATAACTCCCAATTTCCCCCTTCTCTCAGCCCCTGGCAACTACCATTCTACTCTCCTTCTATGAAGTTGACTGTTTCAGATTCTTCATATAAGTGGTATCACATAGTATTTGCCCCATGTCTGGCTTATTTCAGTTAGCGTAATGTCCTCCAGGTACATCCATATTGCTACAAATGGCATGATTTTTTTCTGAATGATATCCTACTGTATGTTCAGGTTCAGGTTCAGTCACTCAGTCTTGTCTTACTCTTTGTGACCCCATGAATTGCAGCACGCCAGGCCTCCCTGTCCATCACCAACTCCCGGAGTTCACTCAGACTCACGTCCATCGAGTCAATAATGCCGTCCAGCCATCTCATCCTCTGTCATCCCCTTCTCCTCCTGCCCCCAATCCCTCCCAGCATCAGAGTCTTTTCCAATGAGTCAACTCTTCGCATGAGGTGGCCAAAGTACTGGAGTTTCAGCTTTAGCATCATTCCTTCCAAGGAAATCCCAGGGCTGATCTCCTTCAGAATGGACTGGTTGGATCTCCTTGCAGTCCAAGGGACTCCCAAGAGTCTTCTCCAACACCACAGTTCAAAAGCATCAATTTTTCAGTGCTCAGCCTTCTTCACAGTCTATACCACCTTTTCTTTATCCACTTGTTCATTGAGAGACATTTATAATGTTTTCATGTTTTGACTGTTGTTAATAATAATAATAATAAAGCTTCAGTGAATATGGGAGGCCACTATCTCTTTGAAATACCGATTTCAATTCTTTTGGATATATACCCAGAGTGGGGTCTTTGGATCGTTCAGTTTTCAAATTTTTGAAGAATTTCCATACTGTTTTCCAAAGTGGCTCATCAACTTATATTTCCAATTTTTTTCTGTACAATTTGTTCTTGTTATAGCATCCTTTTCCAAAGGCATAGTCTATAATAATTTATTATAGTGTTTGTAATAAAGAAGTAGATACATATCTTTCACCCATTATGAATAAGAACTGTGATTATATGTGTGATCAAATGTATGAGTGAACACAACTGAGTTTGTAAACAATTTTGTATAACAAAATTTATCCAAAAAATAAAAGCTTATCATGTTCTTATATCTAGATTCATAAATTTATTTTTTCTCCCCGTTTATGTGATGTGATATCATAAGGACACAATTCAACTTAAGTATGCAGAGCATGATGCAGTATGTGATATGGCTATTATAGTTATGAATTTTCAATTGATATATAAATCTTGTATTTTCCTTCTCTAAGAGTGCTTGGGAGTGTTCACAATATAAATCATTAATAAAAATGAAACTGGTTGCAATTGCTGTTTTATCTCTGAGGATCAACTGGCAGAATGAATTTTATTGTTAAAATTACAAAGAAAATAAAAATGAGACATCAAATTTCTGACTGCTTGCATGAAATCCTTCAGGTCTAGTATCTACACCAGTAAGACAATTACAGCAAAATTTTTATGCCTAAAGACATTTCCGCTTTCTCCAGCTGCCTGAGTTGAGTCATTACCTCTGAGAGAATCCATTTGGTGGCAAGGGAGAGATTGGTTATGTTCACTATGTGCTTTGTGTGAGAGCCAAAGTATATTTTCCTTCTCAATGCTGCAGTTATGGAATCAATTTCTGTTGTATTTATACCATGGAATGTTATTTCCAGCATGTCTAGTGTCAGTAGACCAAATCTGCCTCTTGGTTTCTGTTTGCTTTCCTGAGAAATCAATAAAGTCAGGTAGTGATGGAAACCCCATCTGTCCAGATCTTTCAACAAGTCTCAAGATAACATTAAAAATGTAAAGAGTAACCTAATTGCATCTCTGGTTGTAATAAAGTAACAACTATTTGGGGCAACAAGTGAGGATCTAGGTCATCTAAACTTAGGAAAACCTTGATTAGATTGCAGCCAAACATCGAGTAGTAATATCTGGAAAATTATTTCACAAGACTGTGGTTGACAGGATTCAAGTATGGGAAAATCTGTGGATAATTCAGATTTTAGATTTCCATAGGATTGAAAAAACACTCTCCTCTAGAAAATACAACTCCAAACTCTGTAACTAATTTAGAAGAAAAGACAAAAGATATTATTTTAATGAAATGTCTACTGTTTGTTTCTGGACTTATCAGCAACTATGATGTAAAAAAATCATTACATCAAAATGGTTTCAATAAGATTACACATTAGAATATATTATCAAACATTTCCTTAAAGTATCTATATATCTTCCTTAGAATATATTATTATCAAGTACTTCCCTGAAACATATGTAAACAGATATATTATTCATAGAATAGGACTGAGAAGTATATATATATATATATTACATAATTATCATCATAAATCCCCAGATTTTTACCTCCCACAATTATTGGCTATTATTATACTAAAATCGTCTCTTTACTGACAAGATTATGCTTGAAAGCCTTACCATTAGAGTTACTTTTTTGAAAGAAGATGTAGTCTTAGAGTGATAAGTATCAAACTATAGAATTTCAGGAATGAAAAGCTATAAGGCTTGCATTTATTTCCTGTTAGTTTTTCATTTATTTCCTATTGGTCTGATATGTATGGCTTAATATATCAGGTTGTCTCATACATCCTTGAAAAAAATCAGTTATGTATAATACTTTGAGCAATATTTAATATATTTGACTTAATACAACCAGTTTAGAAAGCTGCATTTTATAATTGCAAAATAAGCATTATCTTCAAATGCATAAAAAACATTTACAAAAATGACTATTATTTTCCCATAAAGCAAGTCTCAACAAATTTTAAAAGCCTAATATCCTACAGAGTATGTCCTCTAAATATTGTTAGATTAATATAGAACAAACTAAATGTTAGAAACTAATTGATCCAGAAATATTTGGAAAATAAACAGTACAATTCTTCATAATCAATTGGTCCCATTACAAAGAAAATTAGAAAATGCTTAGAACAGGGTACTTATGAAAATATAACTTTTGTCATTATTCAGAAGGAAAATTTTGGGAAAAGTTTTGTTAGGTGCATATGAAGCAGTGTAACTCAGGTTGGGATTTAAGCCCACATACCAGGATTCAAACCCAGGCAAAACCTTGATTGGGCCTTGAACACACTCGACAGGGACTTAACGTGGCTAAAACCCACAGTCTTCCAACTGAGGTCACACACCTGGTTTTAGGACTCAATGAAGTTCAGGTTCTTGATGACTCATCAGCAGAAAGAATTCAGTAAAGGACAAAGTGATGGATAAGAAGTGGGTTTATTCAGAGAGAAACACACTCCACAGATAGAATGGGCCATCTCTGAAGGTGAGACCAACCCTGAAATATGATATGCTTAGTTTTTATGGGCTGGATTATTCCGTAGGCTAATGAGGGAGAGGATTCCAACTAGTTGGGGAAGGGGAGGGAATTTCCAGAAATTGGGTCACTGCCCACTTCTTGGTCTTTGATGGTTCACCTCAGAATAGTCGGGGCGTTTCCGGGTATGTCATTTAGCTTGCTGATGTGCTTCAGTGACTGTATACTCAGGCACAAGATCTAGTGGAAGTTGATTTGTCTGTCATCTTGGACCCATTTCGTTCTAAACAGTTTATGTTTGTCATTCTAATCAGTCATATCAGGCTATGTCATTTTTTAAAATCTGTGCCCTGCCCAATTCCTTCCTGTTTCAATATTAGAAACTTCGTCTCCCAAACCATTAAAATATAAAATTCATAGTCACGGTGAAAGAAAATATTTTTAATATACAAAATAAACAAAGAAAACAACATATAAAGAATCCCCAAACACACATTGAACTTCTAGTTTCTGACATGTAAAGAGTTTGTAAATTATCACTCCCATCCTTAGAAGAAAAAGCTGGACAATCTGACAATCAACAACTTTAGTTTGACCCATCAGAGAACGGAAGTTTCAGGGGAAACCACTATCACAATCTGGCTGCTGCTGCTGCTTCTAAGTCGCTTCCGTTTTGTCCGACTCTGTGCGATCACAATCTGGAGGGATATGCAACTCCAGAAAGTCACCTGGAATAGAAGCCACAGGAACCAAACATGGGTAAGACTTCCTAAATGATAAATATGAATTGCTAGAGGCTGAATGTAGCAGCCAGAAACGCTTGGAGGACTCCACACTTTTGTAGGCTTTACTTCCGGGAAGCCCACCAGGTTCTCACTGTGAACATCTTAAAAACGAGACAGCAAAAGAGACACAGATGTATAGAACGGACTTTTAGACTCTGTGGGAGAGGGAGAGGGTGGGATGATTTGGGAGAATGGCATTGAAATATGTATTCTATCAGGTAAGAAACGAATCGTCAGTCTATGTTCGATACAGGATACAGGATGCTTGGGGCCGGTGCACGGGGATGATCCAGAGAGATGATATGGAGTGGGAGCTGGGAGGGGGGTTCAGGATTGGGAACTCATGTACACCCGTGGCTGATTCATGTCAATGTATGGCAAAACCAACACAGTACTGTAAAGCAAAATAAAGTAAAAATCAAAATTAAAAATATAAATTAAAATAAATTAAAAAAAAAAAACACCTTTCTTCCATCTGGAAAGAAGAAAGAAAGAGTAATCAATTTTGAAATGCTCTCTTAAAGTCTTCTCGATAACAAAAAGTCTATCTAAAAAGAAAGAGAGTTGAGACCTACTCTTTGCAACACTATGGACTGTAGCCTGCCGGGCTCTTCTGTCCATGGGATTCTCCAGGCAAGAATACTGCAGTGGGTTGCCACGCCCTCCTCCAGGGGATCTCCTGACCCAGAGATGGAACTTGGGTCTCCTGCATTGCATGCAGATTCTGTACTGCTGAGCCACCGGGGAAGGCCAAAAAGTGCTTTACTAAGCCTTATTGTTATTGTATCTGGGGAGAGTTCCTCCAAATCATTCTCCCCATAGCCTTTCTGCTTCTCCAAAGGTGTGTGTGTGGGAGGCAGAGTGGGTTGGCAACAAAATGTAGTCACAGGTGTTAGGTCTTAGAGGAAATAGACTGAGAATGCCAACGGCAGAGGAGGGAGTTAGGGAATAGGGAAAAAAAATTATCACTGGCGATAGAATTTGTGAATGTCACAGCCCAGGGACACAGATCCATGAAAAGGGTTAGGATTTAATTAGAAGTCAAAGAATGTTCCACTCACTCACACCTCACCATTTATAGACTACTCCTTCATATTTACAGAATACTCCATCCAACAATAGCAAGACACATTCTTCTCTAGCTCATATGGAACATTCACTCATATAGACCATAAAACACACCTTAACACATTTAAAGGACTAGAAATCATACAAACATGCTCTCTGACCACAGTGGAATTAAAACTAGAAACAAATAACCAAAAAATAGCTGAAAAAAATCCTACCAAATATTTGGAAATTAAACAACATTCTTCTAAATAACCCAAGGGTCAAAGGAGTTTCAAGAGAAATTTAAAATTCCTGAGAGATAAAAAGCAAAGGCAAGTTGAATTTAATAAGGTGAGGAGAAAACCTTAAACAGACAGTTCACAAGAAATGATTTTCCAATAGCTGATTAATATGTGAAAAATTCCTCAACAAATTCACCAGAGAAATGCAAAGTAAAATGATAAGATTTTTTAAATGACAGTTTTAAATAATAAGGACAGAAGTCAGCTGGAATGCTGATGAGAGAATAAACTGGTATGATAACTTTGGAAAATTGTTTGACAGTATTTGAATATGTGCATATGCTGTGATTCAAGACATCCTCTTCAAGGAATATACCACGCAGTAATATATCAAAATTTTTTAAGTACAATAATTGTCATGGATTGGTTCTTAATAACCAAACCAGAACATAATTCTTATCTAAGTATCCCTCAGGAGTAGAAAACATAACTGAATTGTGGCACAATAACACCAGGGATACAATTAGCAGAGAAAATAACCAAACATGCTACATGCAACAACATGAATGAATCTCAAACCAAAAACCTTAATGAAAGACTGAACCCAAAACAGTAAAATGGTATGATTCCTTTCATATAAAGTTCAAAAAGAGGCAAAAATAATAACTAGAAGGCAGAATAGTGGTTACCTTTGTGAGGGACAGGTGACTCAGATGGTAAAAATCCGCTTACAGTGCAGGAGACCTGAGTTCTATCCCTAAGCTGAGAAAATCTGCTGGAGAAGGGAATGGCAACCCACTCCTGAATTCTTGCCTGGAGAATCCTATGGACAGAGGAACCTCATGGGCTATAGTCCATCGGGTCAGAAAGAGGTGGACACAACTGAGCTATGCACATCCACACACACAGGAGAGAATAGAGTGATAAGCTGAGTGATACCGATGCCTGAAGAGTGTTTCTAAGATGCTGGTGATGTTTGATTTCTTCACTTTGCTGGGAACATGGTCAGTTCTTTTTGTGACAATTCACCAACCAATGGACTTGATTTTATATATTTTCCATAGCATGCTTCATCTTGAAAAAAAGGTTTTATTTTAAAAATTGAAGATAGAATACCAAATTTCATGATGTGGAATCTAGTCCTTATTCTTCCAAGACTTAAGACTCCATGTCATCTAAGGCATTAACATACTCTTAAGAAATTTAAAGAAATGTTTTAGTCAACTCTGACTTTTTAGTAGGAAAAAATAAAGTTTTCATTTTGAAAGTTTCGCTTATCAAGAAGATACATGATTTCCTGTCTGACAGAGGGAAGAGTCTTGTTTAAATAATAAATGACTTCTCTGTGTCCTCTGCAGTATTAGAAAAATATCCTTCTGTAAAATTGTTTTTAAATTTTGCTTTCTTTTTAGGGTTATTGATGTTCCATCAAATGTCAGAGAAATAGGCTGAGACTCCTGTCATTGACTTCTGTAAGCTCAGGCCAGGGTCCTCAGAGTTGCTGGCTGAGCCACCTGTGTTTCTTCTTACAAGTGTATCTAATCCACCTTATGCATTAATAAAGCTTGACTAGTTTTTAAGATGACTTTTTTTTTCTTTGGTCCATAGAAGAAATAAGAAAGTATAGAATTTTAAATCAAGTTACAATTTAATAAATGTACCTGGTCTTTGATGATTAGATATTAAAGATTAAAGTGTAAGTAATTTATTTTAATTAAGGATTTTCTCTTGGTAGCTACACAACAAATTGCATTCTTGTGTTAACATATAGTAACTAGAATTCTAATTCAAATAATGAATTCTCACAAAAATATTTTTCATTATTTTGGGGACAAAGTGACCCCAGGTTTTTTTTTATTATTGATGTCTTGACTTACTAATTGACTAATAGCAACCAAACTCACTTTATAATAGTTATGTACACTGAATGCATTAGTTCATCAAAATATTTTATTCTCTAGAAAAAAAATTGGTTAATAGAAAATAATCTGAAAAGCACCAGTTTTATATCTTGGGTTTGGAAACTAAAATGAGAAATAGGAGCTATGTTTTGTGGTTGGGGGATATGGGAAGTCTTCTCATACTAATATGGCTTGTGGGCTATATATACATGTGGACTATATATGGCTATTGTAAAAAAAAAATGAATTATTGCAGTCTCTTGAGCTGCACACTATACATTGTAAAATGTTAATTGTATCAGTCTTTGCCAGACTTCTATCATTCACCCAGTCTCAAGCATTAGATGATTTACATACTGGTGAGCCAAGCACTACCTCATTATATAATGGTCCACACTAGCTTTTGCTTTTATTTTTTTCTTTTTCCATTTCTCAAATATTTATCTTCCCCTCTTCTTTCAAATTAAAAATAAGCCTGGATGACTCCTGTAAGATGAAGAAAGAGACAGTATTGAGTAATGGAAAAATGAATAAATTTGGAATTTGGAATCTTGGCTTGTAGTCCTGGCATTACACTTCAACATTGCTTTGGGCACCTCAGTCTTTCTGAGTCTCAGTTTCCTCATTCGTAAAGTGTAGATAATGACATTTATTCCACTTACCTCACTAGTTGTTGTGAACAACTGAGGTAAATGTGAAAGCTCTGTGAACCGCTATTACACAAATGGAAGGTGTTATTACTACTACTTTTATAACTTATTAGAACCAGACTTCTGACATGGTGTCCCTGGGCCAGACTCAAGTCACATCACTCACACCGAATTTATTTTGTGATGGATCTGGAAACTTCAAAAATCTATCCTGTAGGGAATATTTATTTAAAACTTTTGAAACTAAGTTTATTTGGGTGAAAGTGGTTTGCAAAGTCTACCCAATCATCTACTTTAAATAGTTGTAAGATTAAAAAAAAAAAAAAAACCAGAGGGAGGTGTCTCTTATGAAATCTGAAGCACTGGTTACCTCTGTTTATCACACTAGAGCAGAGGGGCTCTCCCTTGTAAATGTGCTACCAGGGGGCACCCAAGGCCATTTGCTGAAAGATATTGGCTCTAGTTCAGTTACTTCTAAGTAACTTCCAGATCTTTTTCCCTGTGACCTTACAATTTGGCTCCCCTTGCAAGTACAGCACCCGTCTCCAGGCTCTCCCTTTTCCTGACTCTAGTGATGCTCCCCACCCATCTTTGCTGGCCTCTAAATATCAAAGCTTTGAGGTTTCCAAAAGCAAACTCAGCCTGGTCCTTCATCTGGTGGCGGCATTTGAGTATCTCAAGCCATTTATCCCATTTATTAGACTTGGATTCACAGAGTAAAGAAAACTTATGGAAACGCTCCTAGAGTTTTGACATGGGCTGACTCATGTGCCCTAGGTCACAATGACCTTTTGGAGTCCTCAGAACTTTCTTACCATACCCTCAGATCTCTCTGACCAGTTGTCAGCAGCAGCAGCAAAGAAGTAGTAGTCCATAGCTCCCAGCAGACTGGTGCAGCCCACAACCACAGTATGGAAGGACAGCCCTCGTGGCTCAGTGGTAAATAATCCACCTCCCAATGCAGGAGATTCAGATTTGATCATTGGGTCAGGAAGATCCCCTGGAGAAGGAAATGGCAACCCACTCCGCATTCTTGCCTGGGAAATCCCAGAGAAGAACAGAACAGAGGAGCCTGGTGGGCTGCAATTCATAGGGTCACAAAATTGGAAATGACTGAGTGATTTAGTTCAGTTCAGTCACTCAGCTGTATCCAATTCTTTGCAACCCCATGGACTGCAACATGCCAGGGTTCCCTGTCCATAACAAATTCCCAAGCTTGCTCAAACTCATGTCCATGGAGTCGGTGATGCCATCCAACCATCTCATCCTCTGCTGTCCCCCTCTCATCCAGCCTTCAATCTTTTCCAGCATCAGGGTCTTTTCCAATGAGTCAATACTTCACATCAGGTGGCCAAAGTATTAGAGTTTCAGCTTCAGCATCAGTCCTTCCAAAGAATATTCAGGACTGGTTTCCTTTGGGACTTACTGGTTTGATCTCTTTGCAATCCAAGGGACTCTTAAGAGTCTTCTCTAATACCATAGTTCAAAAGCATCAATTCTTTGGCACTCAGCTTTCTTTATAGTCCAACTCTCACATCCATACATACTGAGAGACTAAACAATTGCAAAAAGCTTGTCAAGGGGATTTAAAGTGTGAAATGGAAAACACTGGCCTTTTTTCTCACAATTTCTTATTTAAAAAATCCTAAAAGATGATGCTGTTAAAGTGCTTCACTCAATATTTCAGTGAATTTGGAAAACTCAGCCATGGCCACAGAACAGGAAAAGATCAGTTTTTATCTGAATCCACAAAAAAGGAAATCCCAAGGAATGTTCAAACTACCTTACAAATGTGCTCATTTCACATGCTAGCAAGATAATGCTCAAAACCTTTCAAGCTAGGCTTTAGCAGTACATGAACCAAGAACTTTCCAGTACAAGCTGGATTTAGAAAAGGCAGAGGAACCAGAGAATAAATTGCCAGCATTAGTTGGATAATGGAGAAAGCAAGGGAATTCCAGAAAAACTCTACCTCTCCTTCATTAAATAACTAAAGCAATTGAGGCTTTTGAACTGTGGTGCTGGAGAAGTCTCTTGAAAGACCCTTGGACTGCAAGGAGATCAAACCAATCAATCCTAAAGGAAATCAGTCCTAAATATTCATTGGAAAGACTGATGCTGAAGCTCCAATACTTTGGCCACCTGATGCAAAGCACTGACTCAGTGTAAAAGACCCTGATGCTGGGAAAGATTGACAGCAGGGAGAGAGGGGGATGGCAGAGGATGAGATGGTTGGATGGCATCACTGACTGGATGGACATGAGTTTGAGTAAACTCTGAGAGTTGGTGATGGACCGGGAGGCCTACTGTGCTGTAGTCCATGGGTTGACAAAGATTTGAACACTACTGAGTGACTGAACTGAACTGAACAAAAAGCTATTAACTGTGAGGATGATAACAAGCTGGAAAATTCTTAAATTGATGAGAATACCAAAACACCTTACCTGTCTCCTGAGAAACCTGCATGCAGAACAAGAAGCAACAGTTAGGACTCGAGATGAAACAATGCATTAGGTCCGAATTGGGAAAGGAATACCTCAAGGCTCTATATTGTCACTTTGCTTATTTAACTTCTATGCAGAGTACATCATGCAAAATGTCTAGCTAGATGAATCACAAGCTGGAATCAAGACTACCAAGAGAAATATCAATAACCTCAGATATGCAGATGATATCACTCTAATAGGCAGAATGTGAAGAGGAACTAAAGAGACTCTTGATGAATGTAAAAGAGGAGAGTAAAACAGCTGGCTTAAATCTCCATATTCAAACAAATAAGATCACAGCTTGCTGTCCTACTACTTCATGGCAAATAGATGGGGAAAGTGGAAACAATGACAGATTTTCTTTTCTGGGCTCCAATATCACTGCAGACTGTGACTGCAACCATGAAATTCAAAGATTCCTGCTCTTTGGAAGAAATGCTATGACAAACCTAGACAGCATATTAAAAAACAGACACATCACTTTGCTAACAAAGGTCCATTTAGTCAAGGCTGTGTTTTTTCAATAGTCATATATAGATGTGAGAGTTGGACCATAACGCAGGTTGAGCGCCACAGAATTGATGTTTTCAAATTGTGGTGCTTGAGAAAACTCTTGAGAGCCCCTTGTACTGCAAGGAGATCAAACCAATCAATCCTAAAGGAAATCAGTCCTGAATATTCATTGGAAGGACTGAGGCTAAAGCTGAAGCTCTAATACCTTGGGCCACTTGATGCAAAGAGCCAACTCAATTGTAAAAGACACTGATGCCGAGAAAGACTGAAGAAAAAAGAAGAGAGGGCATCAGAGGATAAGATGGTTGAATGGCATCACCAACTCAATGGACATGAGTCTGAGCAAATTCCAGGCGACAGTGAAGGACAGGGAAGCCTGGCATGCTGCAGTCTATGGGGTTGCAAAGAGTCAGACCTGACATATCAACTGAACACCAACAATGAGCTTATTATTATCTAGATTTCATATAGGTCTAAATTATATTTTCAATGCTTATATTGGGTGATTTCTAATTGTGTTTCAGAGAAAATTGCTGAAAATGGCATGTGGAATATTAGCAATAAGGAGGAAGAAGTGAGGAACGAGTGCCAAGAGTATCATTAGTAACATGCTGGGCACCTGCCTTAGGAGGACTTAATAATCTATTCAGTCAATAGATAAATAGATTATTTTTTTAATTTAAATTTATTTATTTTACTTGGAGGCTAATTACTTTACAATATTATATTGGTTTTGCCATATATCAACATGAATCTGCCGTGGGTGTACACGTGTTCCCCATCCTGAACCCCTCTCCCACCTCCCTCCCTGTACCATCTTTCTGGGTCATCCCAGTGCACCAGCTCCAAGCATCCTGTATCCTGCATGGAACCTGGACTGGCAATTCATTACTTATATGATATTATACATGTTTCAATGCCATTCTCCCAAATCATCCAACCCTCTCCCTCTCCCACAGAGTCCAAAAGACTGTTCTATACATCTGTGTCTCTTTTGCTGTCTCACATACAGGGTTATCATTACCATCTTTCTAAATTCCATATATATGTGTTAGTATACTGTATTGGTGTTGTTCTTTCTGGCTTACGTCACTCTGTATAATAGGCTCCGATTTCATCCACCTCATTAGAACTGATTCAAATGTATTCTTTTTAATGGTTGAGTAATACTTCATTGTGTATATGTACCACAGCTTTTTTATCCATTCATCTGCTGACGGACATCTAGGTTGCTTCCATGTCCTGGCTATTATAAACAGTGCTGCGATGAACACTGGGGTACATGTTGTCTCTCAATTCTTGTTTCCTCAGTGTGTATGCCCAGTAGTGGGATTGCTGGGTCATAAGGCATTTCTATTTCCAGTTTTTTAAGGAATCTCCACACTGTTCTCCATAGTGGCTGTACTAGTTTGCATTCCCACCAACAGTGTAAGAGGGTTCCCTTTTGTCCACATCCTCTCCAGCATTTATTGCTTGTAGAATTTTGGATAGCAGCCATTCTGACTGGCATGAAATGGTACCTCACTGTGGTTTTGATTTGCATTTCTCTGATAATGAGTGAGGTTGAGCATCTTTTCACATGTTTGTTAGCCATCCGTATGTCTTCTTTGGAGAAATGTCTATTTAGTTCTTTGGCCCATTTTTTGATTGGGTCATTTATTTTTCTGGAATTGAGCTGCAGGAGTTGCTTGTATATTTTTGAGATTAGTGACTTGTCAGGTGCTTCATTGCTATCATTTTCTCCCATTCTGAAGGCTGTCTTTTCACCTTGCTTAGAGTTTCCTTTGTTGTGCAGAAGCTTTTAATTTTAATTAGGTCCCATTTGTTTATTTTCGCTTTTATTTCCAGTATTCTGGGAGGTGGCTCATAGAGGATCTTGCTGTGATTCATGTCAGAGAGTGTTTTGCCTATGTTCTCCTCTAGGAGTTTTATAGTTTCTGGTCTGATGTTTAGATCTTTAATCCATTTTGAGTTTATTTTTGTGCATGGTGTTAGAAAGTGTTCTAGTTTCATTCTTTTACAAGTGATTGACTAGTTTTCCCAGCACCACTTTTTGAAGAGATTGTCTTTAATCCATTGTATATTCTTGCCTCCTTTGTCAAAGATAAGGTGTCCATAGGTGTGTGGACTTCTCTCTGGGCTTTCTATTCTGTTCCATTGATCTATATGTCTGTCTTTGTGCCAGTACCATATTGTCTTGATGACTGTGGCTTTGTAGTAGAGCCTGAAGTCAGGCAGGTTGATTCCTCCAGTTCCATTCTTCTTTCTCGAGATTGCTTTGGCTATTTGAGGTTTTTTGTATTTCCATACAAATCTTGAAATTATTTGTTCTAGCTCTGTGAAAAATACCATTGGTAGCTTGATAGGGATTGCATTGAATCTATAGATTGCTTTGGGTAATACACTCATGTTCAGTATATTGATTCTTCTGATTCATGAACATGGTATATTTCTCCATCTATTAACGTCCTCTTTGATTTCTTTCACCAGTGTTTTATAGTTTTCTATATATATAGGTCTTTAGTTTCTTTTGGTAGATATATTCCTAAGTATTTTATTCTTTTCGTTGCAATGGTGATTGGAATTGTTTCCTTAATTTCTTTTATTATTTTCTCATTATTAGTGTATAGGAATGTAAGGGATTTCTGTGTGTTGATTTTATATCCTGCAACTTGACTATATTCATTGATCAGCTCTA
>SJYQ01134031.1:1898753-1911744 GCA_006410935.1 Redunca redunca | reverse complement strand
GTGAAGTGGTACCTCATTGTGGTCTTGATTTGCATTTCTCTGATAATGAGTGATGTTGAGCATCTTTTCATGTGTTTGTTAGCCATCCATATGTCTTCTTTGGAGAAATGTCTATTTAGGTCTTTGGCCCATTTTTTGATTGGGTCATTTTTTTTTCTGGAATTGAGCTGCATAAGTTGCTTGTGTATTTTTGAGATTAGTTGTTTGTCAGTTGCTTCATTTGCTATTATTTTCTCCCATTCAGAAGGCTGTCTTTTCACTTTGCTTATATTTTCCTTTGTTGTGCAGAAGCTTTTAGATTTATTTCCTTATACAAACCCTAGGGTTCTTCATTTCTTCCTTTTCTAGTTGCTTTAGGTGTAGAGTTAGGTTATTTATGTGACTTTTTTCTTGTTTCTTGAGGTATGCCTCTATTGCTAAGAACCTTCCTCTTAGCACTGCTTTTACAGTGTCCCACAGGTTTGGGGTTGTTGTGTTTTTATTTTCATTCATTTCTATGCATATTTTGATTTCTTTTTTTGATTTCTTCTGTGATTTGTGGGTTATTCAGCAGTGTGTTGTTCAGCCTCCATATATTGGAATTTTTAATAATTTTTCTCCTGTAATTGAGATCTAATCTTACTGCACTGTGGTCAGAAAAGACGGTTGGAATGATTTTAATTTTTTTGAATTTACCAAGGCTAGATTTATGGCCCAGGATGTGATCTATCCTGGAGAAGGTTCCGTGTGCACTTGAGAAAAAGGTGAAGTTCATTGTTTTGGGGTGAAATGTCCTATAGATATCAATTAGGTTTAACTGGTCTATTGTATCATTTAAAGTTTGTGTTTCCTTGTTAATTTTCTGTTTAGTTGATCTATCCAGAGGTGTGAGTGGGGTATCAAAGTCTCCCACTATTATTGTGTTATTGTTAATGTCCCCTTTCATACTTGTTAGCATTTGTCTTACATATTGTGGTGCTTCTATGTTGAGTGCATATATATTTATAATTATTATATCTTCTTCTTCTTGGATTGATCCTTTGATCATTAAGTAGTATCCTTCTTTGTCTCTTTTCACAGCCTTTGTTTTAAAGTCTATTTTATCTGATATGAGTATTGCTACTCCTGCTTTCTTTTGGTCTCTATTTGTGTGGAATATCTTTTTCCAGCCCTTCACTTTCAGTCTGTATGTGTCCCCTGTTTTGAGGTGGGTCTCTTGTAGGCAACATATATAGGGGTCTTGTTTTTGTATCCATTCAGCCAGTCTTTGCCTTTTGGTTGGGGCATTCAACCCATTTATGTTTAAGGTAATTATTGATAAGTTTGATCCCGTTGCCATTTACTTTATTGTTTTGGGTTCAAGTTTATACACCCTTTTTGTGTTTCCTGTCTAGAGAATGTCCTTTAGCATTTGTTAGAGAGTTGGTTTGGTGGTGCTGAATTCTCTCAGCTTTTGCTTGTCTGTAAAACTTTTGATTCTCCTTTATATTTGAATGAGATCCTTGCTGGGTAGAGTAATCTGGGCTATAGGTTATTTTCTTTCATCGCCTTAATTATGTCTTGCCATTCCCTCCTGGCCTGAAGAGTTTCTATTGAAAGATCAGCTGTTATCCTTATGGGAATCCCCTTGTGTGTTATTTGTTGTTTTTCCCTTGCTGCTTTTAATGTTTGTTCTTTGTGTTTGATCTTTGTTCTTTTGATTAATATGTGCCTTGGGGTGTTTTGCCTTGGGTTTATCCTGTTTGGGACTCTCTGGGTTTCTTGGACTTGGGTGATTATTTCCTTCCCCAATTATTTATCTCCTCAAATATTTTCTCATGGTCTTTCTTTTTGTCTTCTTCTTCTGAGAGTCCTATGATTCGAATGTTGGGGCATTTAACACTGTCCTGGAGGTCTCTGAGATTGTCCTCATTTCTTTTAATTAGTTTTTCTTTTTTCCTTTCTGATTCATTTATCTCTACCATTCTATCTTCTACTTCACTAATCCTATGTTCTGCCTCCATTATTCTACTATTTGTTCCCTCCAGAGTGTTTTTGATCTAATTTATTGTATTATTCGTTATATATTGACTCTTTTTTTTTATTTCTTCTAGGTCCTTGTTAAACCTTTCTTGCATTTTCTCAATACTTTTCACCAGGTTGTTTATCTGTGATTCCATTTTGATTTCAAGATTTTGAATCATTTTTCACTATTATTGTTAGAATTTTTTTCAGGTAGATTCCTTATCTCTTCCTCTTTGGTTTGGTGCGCAGTTATCCTGTTCCTTTACCTGCTTGGTATTTCTCTGTCTCTTCATCTTGTTTATATTGCTGAGTTTGGAGTGGTCTTTCTGTATTCTGGCAGTTTGTGGAGTTCTCTTTATTGTGGAATTTCCTTGCTGTGGGTGGGGTTGTATGGGTGTCTTGTCAAGGTTTCCTGGTTAGGGTAGCTTGTGTCAATGTTCTGGTAGGTGAAGCTGGATTTCTTCTCTTTGGAGTGCAATGAAGTGTCCAATAATGAGTTATGAGATGTCAGTGGGTTTGGAATGACTTTGGGCAACCTGTATATTGAAGCTCAGGGCTGTGTCCCTGTGTTGCTGGAGAATTTGTGTGGTATGTCTTGCTCTGGTACTTGTTGGCCCTTGGGTGGTGCTTGGTTTCAGTGTAGGTATGGAGGTGTTTGATGAGCTCCTGTAGATTAATGTTCCCTGGAGTCAGGAGTTATGTGGTGTTCTCAGGATTTGGACTTAAACCTCCATTTTCTGGTTTTCAGTCTTATTTTACTGTAGTCTCAAGACTTCTCCATCTATACAGCACTGTTGATAAAACATCTAGGTTAAAGATGAAAAGTTTCTCCACAGTGAGGGACACTCAGAGAGGTTCACAGAGTTACATGGAAAAGAGAAGAGGGAAGAGGGAGTTAGAGGTGGCCCGAATGAGATGAGGTGGAATCTAAAGAATAGAGAACAAGCTAGCCAGTAGTCACTTTTTTATGTGCACTCCACAGTCTGGACAGCTCAGAGATGGTGACAGAGTTATACACAGAAGAGGGAGGAAGGAGACAGAAGTGTCCAGGAGGATAAAAGTGGGGAAATCAAAAGGAGAGAGACAGATCCAGCCAGTAATCAGTCCCCTAAGTGTTCTCCACCGTCTGGAACACACAAAGAGATTCACAGAGTTGGATTGAGAAGAGAAGGGGGAGGGCAGAGATAGAGGCGATCTGGTGGAGAAAAAGGAGAGTCCAAAGGGGGAGAGAGCAGTCAAGACAGTAATCTCACTCCCAAGTAAAAATGGGTACTGAAGATGGGGTTCTTAAAGGTACAAAATTGATTAAAAATACCAAAAAGCAAAGATTAAAAATCTAGAGTAAAGGTTGGATTTTAAAAAATACAATATTAAAGACAAGAAAGGGGANATTGATTTACAATATTGTGTTCAGTTCAGTTCAGTTGCTCAGTCGTGTCCGATTCTTTGCGACCCCATGAATCGCAGCACGCCAGGCCTCCCTGTCCATCACCATCTCCCGGAGTTCACTCAGACTCACATCCATCGAGTCTGTGATGCCATCCAGCCACCTCATCCTCTGTCATCCCCTTATCCTCCTGCCCCCAATCCCTCCCAGCACCAGAGTCTTTTCCAATCAGTCAACTCTTCGCATGAGGTGGCCAAAGTACTGGAGCTTCAGCTTTAGCATCATTCCTTCCAAAGAAATCCCAGGATTGATCTCCCTCAGAATGGACTGGTTGGATCTCCTTGCAGCCCAAGGGACTCTCAAGAGTCTTCTCCCACACCACAGTTCAAAAGCATCAATTCTTTGGTGCTCAGCTTTCTTCACAGTCCAACTCTCACATCCATACATGACCACAGGAAAAACCATAGCTTTGACTAGACGGACCTTAGTTGGCAAAGTAATGTCTCTGCTTTTGAATATACCATCTAGGTTGCTCATAACTTTTCTCCCAAGGATTAAGCGTCTTTTAATTTCATGGCTGCAGTCACCATCTGCAGTGATTTTGGAGCCCCAAAAAATAAAGTCTGACACTGTTTCCACTGTTTCCCCATCTATTTCCCATGATGGGACCAGATGCCATGATCTTCATTTTCTGATAGTAAAAATAGTTAAAATATATCTAGGACTTTTTCTGGTGTTGTTGTGGTCAGTGTGGAGTTAGTTCGTTTTCAGATTGTTCCTTGGTCCAGCTTATATTTCTCAAGATCTATAGGCCCCTTCCTATGTAGTCAGTACTAACTATAGGGTTTTAATCTATTGCACCTGTCACTTACAAGGCAGTTCCCTCCGTTTTAGCTTCTTTTGTTTACTGGTCTCTTCAGTGTCTGATTTCCGCCCTGACACAAGGGGGCGGTGGTGGACACTTGTTCAGGCTCACTTGTTCAGTTGCACTATGGGGAGGGATGGACACTGCAAACAAATAACACTGGCATGGGCTCGCAGTGTCTCAACCACAGCGGGCCTGCCCCCGCTCACAGCGCATGTGCCCTCCCTGCCCACACTGCTCAGGCTCTAGGTTGCTCCTCTGGGAACCATCCAAGGCTTGTTCTGGGCTGCATGCACCTCCTAGGTCTCAGCTGCTCAGGTTCAGGAACTTGGGTAGTCCTCAGAGGCACAGACTCACTTAGGCCTGCATTTTGTGCCCTTCCCAGGTCTGAGCAGCTCAAGAGATGAGGTGTTTGGTGAGCACGGTCACTGCAACTTATCATCTCCTCTGTCTCTGCCGCTCAGTTTTCTGGGTGTACACCCAGCACAGCTTCTCAGACGGATGTTGACCATACAGAACCCCAAAAAGTCTTGGTTAGCAAAGAGGCCTGCTTGCACTTTGGTAGATAATGCCTCTTTGGGGCTGTGATTGCCCCGTTCCAGCTCTGACTACCTGTCACTGGAGGGGGATGGTCTGCAGCCGGCTAGCTCTGTTCAGTCCTTTGTTCTGTGAGCGGGCCTGATGGTGTTTTAGTTTAGGGCTTTTTGCGTGGTAGCTATCCCACAGTCTGGTTTGCTAGCCCAAGTTAGTTAGCTCAGATTGCCCTCGGGGCATTCAGGCCCCATCCGAACTCTGAGCAATGCAGCCCACGCCTCCCTTCCAAGCCCCCGCTTGCTAGTGGTGGGTGCAGGCGTCTGCGCTGCTTCTCCGCTGTGAGTTACCGTTGGGCACGTAATCTGTGGGGTTTAATTATTTATTTATTTTTCCTCCAAGTTATGTTGCCCTCTGTGCTTCCTAGCCTCACCACAGACTCAACAGTGAGAGTGTTTCCTGGTGTTTGGAAACCTCTCTTTTTAAGCCTCCCTTCCTGGGATGGAGCCCGTCCCTACCTCTTTTGTCTCTCTTTTTGTCTTTTATGTTTTTTCCTACCTCCTTTTGAAGACAATAGGATGCTTTTCTAGGTGTCTGATGTCCTCTGCCGGCATTCAGAAGTTGTTTTGTGGAATTTACTCAGCATTTAAATGTTCTTTTAATGAATTTATGGGGGAAAAAGTGGTCTCCTTGTCCTATACCTCCATCATCTTAGGATCACCTCCCCTGTTTTGTTTTCTAAATAATATTTTTCCTTTCAAATTTTTTATTTAGGCACAATAATCTGAGAAAAATAACCTCCACTACTTCCAAAGTCAGTGCTTGAGCCAAACACTTGCATTTTCCACTCTGATCCACTATTATCTGGCTTCATCCATTTTTTCAGAACTGAAGTGAAATAAATGTCCCCTTTTTAGAGAAACTTCCCATAAATTTTAGAAATAGTTCAGGTCTTTCTGTAATATACACATACAGGTGGACATAACCAGATGGTCAGCAATGAAATCAGACTGATTATATTCTTTGCAGCCAAAGATGGAGAAGCTCCATACAGTCAGCAAAAATAAGACTGGGAACTGACTGTGGCTTAGATCATGAACTCCTTATTGCCAAATTCAGACTTAATTTGAAGAAAGTGGGGAAAACCACTAGACCATTCAGGTATGACCTAAATCAAATCCCTTATGACTATACAGTGGAAGTGAGAAATAGATTTAAGGGACTAGATCTGAGATAGAGTGCCTGATGAACTATGGACTGAAGCTTGTGACATTGTACAGAAGACAGGGATCAAGAACATCCTCATGGAAAAGAAATGCAAAAAAGCAAAATAGCTGCCTGAGGAGTCATTACAAATAGGTGGGAAAAGAAAAGAAGCAAAAGGCAAAGGAGAAAAGGACAGTTATAAGCATCTGAATGCAGAGTTCCAAAGACTAGCAAAGAGAGATAAGAAAGCCTTCCTCAGTGATCAATGCAAAGAAATAGAAGAAAACAACAGAAAGGGAAAGTCTAGAGATCTCTTCAAGAAAATTAGAGATACCAAGGGAACATTTCATGCAAAGATGGACTCAATAAAGGACAGAAATGGTATGGATCTAACAGAAGCAGAAGATATTAAGAAGAGATAGCAAGAATACACAGAAGAACTGCACAAAAAAAGAGCTTCACAACCAAGATAATCACAGTGGTGTGATCACTCAACTAGAGCCAGACATCCTGGAATGTGAAGTCAAGTGGGGCTTAGAAAGCATCACTGTAAACANAAGAGCTTCACAACCAAGATAATCACAGTGGTGTGATCACTCAACTAGAGCCAGACATCCTGGAATGTGAAGTCAAGTGGGGCTTAGAAAGCATCACTATAAACAAAGCTAGTGGAGGTGATGGAATTCCAGTGGAACTATTTCAAATCCTGAAAGATGATGCTGTGAAAGTGCTGCACTCAATATGCTAGCAAATTTGGAAAACACAGCAGTGACCACAGGACTGGAAAAGGTCAGTTTTCATTCTGATCCCAAAGAAAGGCAATGCCAAGAAATGCCCAAACTACCACACAATTGCACTCATCGAACACGCTAGTAAAGTAATGCTCAAAATTCTCCAAGCCAGGCTTCAGCAGTATATGAACTGTGAACTTCTAGAGTTCAAGCTGGTTTTAGAAAAGGCAGAGGAACCAGGGATCAAATTGTCAACATATGCTGGATCACGGAAAAACCAAGAGAGTTCCAGAAAAACATCTACTTCTGCTTTATTGACTATGCCAAAGCCTTTGACTGTGTGGATCACAATAAACTGTGGAAAATTCTGAAAGAGATGGGAATACCAGACCACCTGACCTGTCTCTTGAGAAACCTGTATACAGGTCAGGACGCAACAGTTAGAACCAGGCATGGAATAACAGACTGGTTCCAAATAGGAAAAAGAGTACATCAAGGCTGTATATTGTCACCCTGCTTATTTAACTTATATGCAGAGTACATCATGAGAAATGCTGGGCTGGAAGAAGCACAAGCTGGAATCAAGATTGCTGGGAGAAATATCAATAACCTCAGATATGCAGATGACACCACCCTTATGGAAGAAAGTGAAGAGGAACTAAGAAGCCTCTTGATGAAAGTGAAAGAGGAGAGTGAAAAAGTTGGCTTAAAGCTNCACTGACTCAATGGACATGGGTTTGGGTGGACTTCAGGAATTGGTGATGGACAGGGAGGCCTGGCATGCTGTGATTCATGGGGTTGCAAAGAGTCGTACATGACTTAGCAACTGAACTGAACTGAGGTGCCAGTATGTCAGGATCATGTCTAATTTTATGGTTCTTAGTAAATCAATTCATTTCAGTCCCTCAGTCATGTCTGACTCTTTATGACCCCATGAACCACAGCATGTCAGGCTTCCCTGTCCGTCACCAATTCCTGAAGTCCACACAAACCCATGTCCATCGAGTCGGTGATGCCATCCTACCATCTCATCCTCTGTCATCCCCTTCTCCTCCTGCCCTCAATCTTTCCCAGCATCAGGTTCTTTCCAAATGAGTCAGCTCTTCACATCAGGTGGCCAAAGTATTGGAGTTTCAGCTTAAGCATCAGTCCTTCCAATGAATATTCCAGGCTGATCTCCTTTAGGATGGATGGTAGGATCTCCTTGCAGTCCAAGGGACTCTCAAGAGTCTTCTCCAACACCACAGTTCAAAAGCATCAATTCTTCAGCGCTCAGCTTTCTTATCTTGTAAATGCCCAGTTGTATAATTGTCTGTGAGAACATAATGTCTTCATTTCTGAACTTTAAGCTCCATGAGGGCAGATAGCACACAGGTCTTGAACAATGCTGAATTTTCCTTTGTCTACCAGAGTACCTGACACTCAAATAGTAGCTCAAAGAAGAATGAACAAACCAGCATCTCCCTGCACACAATTCCTGGTGAACCTAAACCACTTGTATCCTGATGACACTTGGAATAAAATCAGGAATATTTATGAGCACAGGTAGAAGCAAAGATGGCAGGAAAGTCTGCTGTTTGAGTCTTGCCTCAGTTCACAAACATTTCAGGATATATTAATTCTCCCAATTTTATCAAGCTAATTGCCAAATCTGCAGCTGTGTAGAGAGGATCTGTGTTTTGTACATATGACACCCTCTGATGGACCAACTGCCAGATTTTACTCAAATGCTTTTAGAGCATAGCCCTAAGAGGCGGCAATATTCTCAGTGCTCAGTGCCTGCAACCACTATTGTGTGTGTGCTAGTCACTCAGTCGTGTTCAACTCTTTGAGACCCCATGGAATGCAGCCTGCCAGGCTCCTCGGTCCATGGGATTCCCCAGGCAAGAATACTGGAGTGGGTTGCCATGCCCTCCTCCAGGGGATCTTCCCAACCCAGGGGTTGAATCTAGATCTCCCACATTGCAGGTGGATTCTTTACCATTTGAGCCACCAGGGGAGACCAAGAATACTGAAGTGGGTAGCCTATCCATTCTTTAGGGGATCTTCTTGGCCTGGAAATCAAACCAGGGTTTCCTGCATTGTAGGTGCAAAAGTAATAGAGTTTTTGAACCCTGGATTTTAAAATTATTATGACAGGTACAAACACATCTTTATTAAACAAAATAGGAAACATTACAATCAAAACATTTTTGCCAATAAGAAATGTTTGTTTATTCCTATAGCAAAAAAAAAAAAAAAAAGTCCATGCTTAGGGATTTGATGAACTGTTGAAAAGCATTCCTGCATACTACTGGTATGGAAGCATTTTGCATACAAAATGTTGTCAGGATGCTTGAAGGAATGATATTTGGTTGGCAAGAGGTCAGGTGAATATGACAGAGAAAACAAAATTCCATAGTCCAATCCATTCCATTTTTGAAGCACTTGTTGTGTGATGTGCAGTCGAGCATTTTCTCAGAGAATAGTTGGGCCCCTTCTGCTGACCAATACTGGCTTCAGGTGTTGCAGTTTTCAGTGCATCTCATCAATTTGCTGAGCATACTTCTCAGATGTAATGATTTCACTGGGACTCAGAAAGCTGTAGCGAACCCGACTGGCAGTAGACCACCAAACAGTGACCATAATCCTATTTTTTTAGTGCAAGTTTGGCTTTGGGAAGTGCCTTGGAGCTTCTTCTCAGTCCAACTACTGGACTGATTATCACCAGTTGTCATATAAAATCCACTTTTCATCACACATCACAATGCAATCAAAGAAGAGTTTGTTTTTGTTTCATAGAATAAGAGAAGTTATTTCAAAAGGATGATTTTTTTTTTAATTTGAGATCAGCTCATGAAGTATCCACTTACTGAGCTTTTTCACCTTTCCAGTTTGCTTCAAATGCCAAACAACAGTAGAATGATTGATGATGAGTTCTTAGGCAACTTCTTGTGTAGTTTTAAGAGGATCAGCTTCAATGATGCTCTCATTTAGTTGTCAGTTTCTGATGTCGGGGCACTGCACTTCTCATTTTCAAGGTTCTTGTCTCTTTTGCAAAACTTCTTGAACCGCCACTGGATTGTATGTTCATTAGCAGTTCCTGGTCAAATGTGTTGTTGATGTTGCTAGTTGTCTCCACTGCTTTAAGACCCACTTTGAACTTAAATAAGAAAATTGCTCAAATTTGCTTTTTGCCTAACACCATTTCCATAGTGTAAAATACATTTAAAATAAACAATAAGTAACAATTAATCAGCAAAAAACATAAAGCAAGAAATGTGCATTAATGATGTATAATATAACCACATTTTTAAAGAATGTATTCCAGTATCAAATGGCAAAATTCAACAGTGCAAAATTGTAATTACTGCTCCCACTGCTTCTAGAAACTGTCAATAAGTGGTGGTAAATGATGGGTGCATGCACGTGTGTCAACTCATTTCAGTCATTAAGCTTCAGTCATAACCAACTCTTTGTGACCCCATGGACAATAGCCCACCAGGCTCCTCTATCCATGGAATTCTCCAAGCAAGAATACTGGAGTGGGTTGTCATTTACCTCCTCCAGGGGATCTTCCCAAACCAAGAATTGAACCAGCTTCTCCTATAGCTCCTGCATTGCACACAGATTCTTTACTGCTGAGCCACTGGTGAAGCCCGAAATGGATAGGACATTTTTTTAATTCTCCTTTTCAACATTTCAGTCAAAGAGATTACCAACAATCATACTTTTTTAGGTCTTATTGCACATATTAATAACTTTTCATTCCTTCTGATTACTCAATTATACTGAGGCAGTCATCAACTGAGTCTAATTGTTTGCCAAACATTGAGAAATTATCATGAAAAAAAAAGACAGAAATAAGGATGGCAATACAGCAAATCCTTTGAGCCATTTTATTAGACTCTAAAGAGACATTTTTATGACAATATTCCTTTACTAAGGAATATTGGAAACAGACTAAGACCTGACTAAACAGACTAATAAGGAAACAGACTAAGACCAAATTCTCTCTTGATTTCTCAGTTAAGAAGCTACTGAATTCTATACCAACAAAATAGAATTCTTATATGCCCTCTTTGATAAAAACATGCAGTCTTTCAATCCTAGGTAAACTTGAAACTTTGACCTTTAACTTTGTCTCTAAACAAATTAAACAAGTTTGTTTACTCCAAGTGTCATTGTTATTTGTTTTTGAACATATGTTTTAGAAGATATGCTTTGAGCACAATATGTACATTTAGAAATTATTAAACAACAAATAATTGTAACTGTCATCATCTTTATACGTAATTTGATTTGAAAATGTGAGACTTGGTTGTGAATTTGAAATATTTGGTAATCTTTTGTTTCCCTTCACCATAGTGCTTGTGCTATCAAAATCAACACGTGGCAGAACTGTAAGGACTAATGCCAAACATATGGTATCCACAACCAGTCAGCATAATCTTTGGAATTCTAATTGCAAAGAAGTGCCAAATGAAAAAGCTTAATAGCACACATATGGCCAGTTGAGGATTTCCTAATAGGTTGACTTCTCCAAGCCTGTAAATATCTTTGTCATGTAGAACAGACAAATTTTAATGCTGCAAGAAAAACCATGATTAAATACGGTCTTTTAACAGTTTTATGTATTTTTTGAGATGTAAAACTAAAAGGTAATTTTCACATCTTTATTAAAACTTTAAAGTGCCTTTTCAAAAAAGTATGTACTGTAGAAGTGCCTGCTAATTACCCTATCCATTTTAGTCCAAGGCTGATAGAATTACAATTCTCCTTGAACTAAATATATAATCATTCCATGACAACAACTACCACAAAAGCATAAATCTACTATCTAGCTAATGCTGCATTTATATTAAACACTAGTCATGGAATCAAGACTTTTCAGTACATGGGACTATGCCACCTTCTACACTAGTTCTGCACTTGATACTGGTTCATGCAGTACTTGTGGAATCCTTGGATTGAGGCTAACGTATTAACCATTTGATAGGCAAAATTACTCTAAATTTAGTCTTTCCTACACAAAACATGTCTTCTTTCTGTAAAAGACGATTTTTTAGAGCAGTTTTAGGTTCATGGCAAAGTTGAGAGGAAGATACAGAGATTTCCCATAAACCTTCTGCTCCATTATCAACATTGCCCACTAGACTGGAACATTTGTCTCAATTGACAAACTTAAATTAATACATCATAATAAATTCAGCAAAAACAAGACCGGGAACTGACTGCGGCTCAGGTCGTGAACTCCCTATTGCCAAATTCAGACTTAAATTGAAGAAAGTAGGGAAAACCACTAAACCACTCAGGTATGACCTAAATCAAATCCATAATGACTATACAGTGGAGGGGAGAAATAGATTTAAGGGACTAGATATGATAGACAGAGTGCCTGATGAACTATGGAATGAGGTTTGTGACATTGTACAGGAGACAGGGATCAAGACCATTCCCATGGTAAAGAAATGCAAAAAAGCAAAATGGCTGTCTAGGGAGGCCTTACAAATGGCTGTGAAAAGAAGAGAAGTGAAAAGCAAAGGAGAAAAGGAAAGATATAAGCATCTGAATGCAGAGTTCAAAAGAATAGCAAGAAGAGATAAGAAAGCCTTCCTCAGAAATCAATGCAAAGAAATAGAGGAAAACAACAGAATGGGAAAGACTAGAGATCCCTTCAAGAAAATCAGAGATACCAAGAGAACATTTAGTGCAAAGATGGGCTCTATAAAGGACAGAAATGGTATGGATCTAACAGAAGCAGAAGATAGTAAGAAGAGGTGGCAAGAATACACAGAAGAACTGTACAAAAAGGATCTTCATGACCCAGATAATCACAGTGGTGTGATCACTCAACTAGAGCCAGACATCCTGGAATGTGAAGTCAAGTGGGGCTTAGAAAGCATCACTATGAACAAAGCTAGTGGAGGTGATGGAATTCCAGTAGAGCTGTTTCAAATCCTGAAAGATGATGCTGTGAAAGAACTGCACTCAATATGCCAGCACATTTGGAAAACTCAGCAGTGGCCACAGGACTGGAAAAGGTCAGTTTTCATTCCCATCCCAAAGAAAGGCAATGCCAAAGAATGCTCAAACTACCACACAATTGCACTCATCACACGCTAGTAAAGAAATGTTCAACATTCTCCAAGCCAGGCTTCAGCAATACGTGAACCATGAACTTCCTGATGTTCAAGCTGGTTTTAGAAAAGGCAGAGGAATCAGAGATCAAATTGCCAACATCTGCTGGATCATGGAAAAAGCAAGAGAGTTCCAGAAAAACATCTACTTCTGCTTTATTGACTATGC
>SJYQ01134031.1:1811667-1893941 GCA_006410935.1 Redunca redunca | reverse complement strand
TCCTTTCATATCTCTAATTTTCTTGAAGAGATCTCTAGTCTTTCCCATTCTGTTGTTTTCCTCTATTTCTTTGCATTGATTTCTGAGGAAGGCTTTCTTATCTCTTCTTGCTATTCTTTTGAACTCTGCATTCAGATGCTTATATCTTTCCTTTTCTCCTTTGCTTTTCACTTCTCTTCATTTCACAGCTATTTGTAAGCCTCCCCAGACAGCCATTTTGCTTTTTTTGCATTTCTTTACCATGGGCATGATCTTGATCCCTGTCTCCTGTACAATGTCACAAACTTCATTCCATAGTTCATCAGGCACTCTGTCTATCATATCTAGTCCCTTAAATCTATTTCTCACTTCCACTGTATAATCATAAAGGATTTGATTTAGGTCATACCTGAATGGTCTAGCAGTTTTCCCTACTTTCTTCAATTTGAGTCTGAATTTGGTAATAAGGAGTTCACGATCTGAGCTATAGTCAGCTCCTGGTCTTGTTTTTGTTGACTGTATGGAGCTTCTCCATCTTTGGCTGCAGAGAATATAATCAATCTGATTTTGGTGTTGACCATCTGGTGATGTCCATGTGTAGAGTCTTCTCTTGTGTTGTTAGAAGAGGGTGTTTTTATGACCAATGCATTTTCTTGGCAAAACTCTATTAGTCTTTGCCCTGCTGCATTCTGTATTCCAAGGCCAAACTTGCCTGTTACTCCTGGTGTTTCCTGACTTCCTACTTTTGCATTCCAGTCCCCTATAATGAAAAGGACATCTTTTTTGGGTGTTAGTTATAAAAGGTCTTGTAGATCTTCATAGAGCAGTTCACTTTCAGTTTCTTCAGCATTACAGGTTGGGGCATAGACTTGGCTTACTGTGATATTTAATGTTTTGCCTTGGAAACACACAGAGATCATCCTGTCATTTTTGAGATTGCATCCAAGTACTGCATTTCAGATTCTTTTGTTGACCATGATGGCTACTCCATTTCTTCCGAGGGATTCCTGCCCACAGTAGTAGATATAATGGTCATCTGAGTCAAATTCACCCATTCCAGTCCATTTTCGCTCACTGATTCCTAGAATGTCAACGTTCACTTTTGCCATCTCCTGTTTGACCACTTCCAGTTTGCCTTGATTCATGATCCTGACATTCCAGGTTCCTATGCAATATTGCTCTTTACAGCATTGGACCTTGCTTCTATCACCAGTCACATCCACAGCTGGGTATTGTTTTTTCTTAGTTCTATATAAATTTCCAGACTGTCTTTCAAAGTGGCTGAGACATTATGCATTCCCATCAACAATGAATATGAGCTCCTTTTTCTCCACATTCTTGACACAGCATTTAGTGTTATCAGTGTTCCAAATCTTGGCCATTCTAGTAGTAGTATAATGGTGTGTTGTTTTAATTTTTATTTCTCTGAGGATGCATGATCAGATCTTTTTGTTTGACAAATAAATTCAAAGGGCTAGATCTGATAGACAGAGTGCCTGAAGAACTATAGACGAAGGTTCATGACATTGTACAAGAGGCAGGGATCAAGACCACCTCCAAGAAAAAGAAATGCAAAAAGGCAAAATGGTTGTCCGAGGAGGACTTACAAATTGCTAAGAAAAGACGAGAAGTGAAAAGCAAAGGAGAAAATGAAAGATATAGCATCTGAATACAGAGTTCCAAAAAGTAACAAAGAGAGATAAGAAAGGCTCCCTCAGTGATAAAGGCAACAAAATAGAGGAAAACAATAGAATGGGAAAGACTAGAGATCTCTTCAAGAAAGTTAATGATACCAAGGGAAACTTTCATGCAAAGATGGGCTCAATAATGGGCAGCAATGGTATGGACCTAACAGAAGCAGAAACTATTAAGAAGAGGTGACAAGAATACACAGAAGAGCTGTACCAAAAAAAAAAAAAANAAAAAAAAAAAAAAAAAAACCTTCATGACCCAGATAACCACGATGGTGTGATAACTCACCTAGAGTTAGATATCCTGGAATGCAAAGTCAAGTGGTCCTTAGGAAGCATCACTATAAACAAAGCTGGTGGAGATCATGGAATTCCAGTTGAACTATTTCAGATCCTAAAAGATGATGCTGTAAAAGTGCTGCACTCAATATGCCAGCAAATTTGATAAACTCAGCAGTGACCACAGGACTGGAAAAGGTCAGTTTTCATTCTAAACCCAAAGAAAGGCAATGCTAAAGAATGTTCGAACTACCACACAATTGTTCTCATCTTACATGCTAGTAAAGTAAAGCTCAAAATTCTCCAAGCCAGGCTTCAAGAATACATGAACTGTGAACTTCCAGATGCTCAAGCTGGATTTAGAAAAGGCAGAGGAACCAGAGGTCAAATTGCCAACATCCACTGGATCATAGAAAAAGCAAGAGAGTTCCAGAAAAACATCTATTTCTCCTTTATTGACTATGCCAAAGTCTTTCACTGTGTGGATCACAACAAACCATGGGAAATTCTTAATGATTTGGGAGTACCAGACCAACTGACCTGCCTCTTGAGAAATCTGTTTTCAGGTCAGGAAGCAATACTTAGAACTGGACATGGAACAATACACTGTTTCCAAATAGGAAAAGGAGTACATCAAGGCTGTATATTGTATCCTTGCTTATTTACCTTCTGTGCAAAATGTATCATTTGAAATGCGAGGCTGGATGAAGCACAAGCTGAAATCAAGATTGCCGGGAGAAATATCAATAACCTCAGATATGCAGAGCACACCACATTTATGGCAGAAAGCAAAGAAGAACTAAAGAGCTTCTTAATGAATGTGAAATAGGAGTGTGGAAAAGTTGGCTTAAAACTCAACATTCAGAAAACTAAGATCATGGCGTCCAGTCCCATCACTTCATGGCAAATAAATAGAATGGGAAACAATGAGAGACTTTATTTTCTTGGGCTCCAAAATCACTGCAGATGGTGACTGCAGCCATGAAATTAAAAGACGCTTGCTCCTTGGAAGAAAAACTATGACCGACCTAGACAGCATGTTAAAAACCATGGACATTACTTTGTCAACAAAGCTCTATCTAGTCAAAGCTATGGTTTTTCCAGTGGTCATGTATGGATGTGAGAGTTGGACTATAAAGAAAGCTGAGCTCTGAAGAATTGATGCTTTTGAACTGTGGTGTTGGAGAAGACTCTTGAGAGTCCCTTGGACTGCAAGGAGCTCCAACCCATCTATCCGAAAGGAAATCAGTCCTGAATATTCGTTGAAAGGACTGATGCTGAAGCTGAAACTCCAATACTTTGACCACCTGATGGGAAGAACTGACTCACTGGAAAAGACCCCGATGCCAGGAAAGACTGAAGGCAGGAGGAGAAGGGGATGACAGAGTATGAGACGGTTGGATGGCATCACTATTGCATGAACTTGAGTTTGAACAAGCTTCAGAAGTTGGTGATGGACAGGGATGAATGTCATGCTGCAGTCCATTGGGTTACAAAGAGTCAGATACGACATAGTGACTGAACTGAACTGAACTGATGATGTATGATATGGGTAATATCTTCATATGTCTATTTTCCATTTGCATATCTATTTTTATGAAGTGTCCAATAAGGCCTTTGGATCATTTTTCAATTTGGTTGTTTTCATATTGATGAGTTTTATGAGTTCTTTTTATATTTTGGATAACAATTTTTTTTTTTATCATGTGTCTTTTGCAAATATTTTCTCTAGTCTGTAGCTTGTCTTCTCATATTCTTGATACTGTTTTTTACAAAGCAGGAGTTTTAATTTTAATGAAGTCCAACTTATCAGTTATTTCTTCCATGGATCCTGCCTTTGGTGTTGTATCTACAAAGTCCTCACCATCCACAGGTCATCTAGGTTTTCTCGTATATTGGCTTCTAGAAGGTTCTTTTATAATTTTGTGACTTATGTGTAAATCTGTTATGGATTTTGAGTTAATTTTCTGTAAAAGATGTAGCAGGCTTTCAGGTGGTGCTAGTGGTAAAGAACCCACCTGGCAATGCAGAAGACTTAAAAGATGTGGTTTCAGTCCCTGGGTCAGGAAAACCCCCTGGAGGAGGGCATGGTAACCCACTCTAGTGTTCTTGCCTCTTGAACACTATGGACAAGAGAGCCTGATGGGCTACTCCATTGGTCCCAAAGGTTTGAACATGACTGTAGTGGCTTAGCATGCACATAAAGGATATAACATCTGTGTTTAAATTCATTTTTTCAAAAAATTATGTCCAGTTGTTCCAGTACCATCTGTTGAAAAGACTGTCTTTGCTCTACTGTATTAGCTTTGCTCCTTTGTCAACTCTTATGGCACAAGCCCATTATGCATAAGAAAAGAAGGTGTTACGTCCTTCCAATGCAAACCTACTCTACCACTTTTCTCTGAAAAATGATGATAAATCTGGACTGAAATGTCCTTGAATTATGGTTTCCCCCTATAAAATGATTTTAAGGGAGAAATTTTCATCTACTTTTCTGACTTTAATTTGAGGGATAAAAGTGTTCATTTTAATCTAGAAGATTATACCTTATTTTCAAATTTTATTGACTGTAATTTCCTTGATTCCTTTGTTAATCTCCCTTTGTGTCTCTTTATACCACTTACACACTCCTCAAGATGTAAACAACTTTCCTTGATGAGAGTTTGCTATTCATTTATTTTATGTTAATATGTATATTAATCTTTTAAATTTATATACCAAGTCAACTTAGTAGTATACAAGACATATTTTATTTCTATACCAAATAAAGCCTTAACCATTCATGCTAACTAAAGGATCAAGGATGCCTTCCCTGAAGAAAGAGATGAGACATTCCAGGCTGAGAGAGGAATGTGAATCCATGTGTCTGGAATGTGCAAGGAATGTTCAGGAAATAGTGAGTGATCCTATATGATTAAAACAGACTTAAACATACTGCATGAAAATCAGATCTAGTTTATAAAATCCTTAGGCAGAGTGAGGTTTTTAAAATGTTTGAATTATTTGTCACTATTTAATAACTGGGAGATTTCATATTACATTTCAGATCCCTGGTTTGTCTTGAAACCCTGAAATAGAGCCTCTGAGCTTGCTTTTCAGTATGGCAATATACATTTATCAAGCCAGGCTGAATTCAATAATAACTGTAAATTTTTAATAACTTAACACAATTAGCATTTATTTCTTCCCAAAACAATGGTTCAACAAAGGTGTTCCTGGTCTTGTGTCTTTTCTGAATAGCTCTCCACTGAGTGATATATCAAGGGCACAAATTTATTTTATTTTATAAGTTTACCGTACTCTAGGTCTTTGGAGTTCTTTCTGTTCAACAGAGGAAAGAAGAAAGACAAGAGAGAATTGTGCATGGTGGATTTTACAGTGCAGGCCTAGATGTGGTGTTTGTCACTCTCACTCATGGTTCAGGAGCCAGAAGTCAGCCACATGTCTCACCTAATGGCAATGAAGGCTGGGAAATATATTTTAACTGTGCACACAAAAGGAAAATAAAATAGCTTATGAACAATTCGTTAATTTTTAATACATGACAGCTGGTTGGAGGTAAGTAGTGCCTATTCCCTTTATTAGGGTGTGTGTCCACTCTTTCATCACATCCTCGCCCACCCTGCTCAACTTTTCTGTGTTGCCTTTCTGACTGCTCTAGGCATTTGACTCTATAACTCATAGGATAGAAAATGAAAAGTGTATATTTCAAACCAGTGAAAAGGCTTTCTCTGGAAAGGGAGAGAACTTAGCATAGTATGGTGGTGGTGGTTTAGTCGCCAAGTCGTGTCTGACTCTTGCTACCCCATGAACTGTAGCCTGCCAGGCTCCTCTGTCCATGGGATTCTCCAGGCAAGAATATTGCAGTGGGTTGCCATTTCTTTCTCTAGCATAGTATACCTTGCATTAAACAGTAATTTTGTTCTGCTGTTTTTTTCTTTAACTGAGAATACATTTCTCTCTTTAGGCCAATGGGTCATGTGAAGATGTGCATGCATGCATGCTCAGCCCTTCAGTTGTGTCCAGCTCTTTGCAAACCCATGGCTGGTAGCCCACCAGGCTCTTTTGCCCATGGAATTTTCCAGGCACAAATACTAGAGTGGGTTGCCATTTCCTACTCCAGAGGATCTTCTGGACCCGGGGATTGAACTTGTGTCTTCTGCATTTCCTGCATTGGCAGGTGGATTCTTTACCACAGAGCCACCTGGGAAGCCCATATGAAGATACTGAAAACAATTATATGAGCTTTTCATCAATCACTAAATAATTTATGTTTTCCAGCGTTGCTTTTGCTGTACTTCTAAATAAAATGCAATGCAATATTTGTGCATTTTTATGGTGCCAATATTTTTCTCAGAGTCAAAGCATTCTGATTTATGGACAATGATTTTGTATGACAGAGAAATATTTAATACATAGATTAGTTGTTTGATATGTTTCTCTTTAAACTTGGCAATTTCTTAATTTCTCAGACCAAGTTTATAAACACCAGGATTAAGTTAGCATTTTTTGAAAAATCTTGCTTTTATATGCATAACTTTTTTATCTGTGAGTTACTTTTAGTTTTTAAATATAAATTTATTTATTTTAATTGGAGGTTAATTACTTTACAATATTGTATTGATTTTGCCATACATCAACATGAATCCGCCACAGGTATACACGTGTTCCCCATCCTGAACCCCTCTTCCTCTTCCCTCCCCGTACCATCCCGCTGGGTCATCTCAGTGCACCAGCCCCAAGCATCCAGTATCATGCATTGAACCTGGACTGGCGATTCCTTTCATATATGATATTATACATGTTTTAAGTTGTATCTCTCAGACTTGGGAAAATGTTAAGAATTTCTACTTAAATCTTTCTTTTTGCACTTGCTAAAAAAGAATACCAGTTGGCCCTCTGTATCCATGGGTCCATCAATTCAACCAAACACAGATCAGAATAGTAAAAACAAAAAAAATCCAGAATATTCAAAAAAGCAAAACTTGAATTTTCCTGTGCACCATTTCATGCAGCATTTACATTGTATTTACAAACATTTATACAGCATTTAGTCCTTCAGTCATGTCTGACTCTTTACAACCCCATGGACTTTAGCCTGCCAGGCTGCTCTGTCCATGGAATTCTCCAGTTAAGAATACTAGAGTGGGTTGCCATTTCTTTCTCCAGGGTGTCTTCCCCACCCAGGGATCAAACCTGGGTCTCCTGCATTTCACACCAATTCTTTACCCTCTGAGCCACCAGGGTGGAAATTAACCCTGAACATTCATCGGAAAAACTAATACTGAAGCTCCAATATTTTGGCCACCTGATGTGAAGAGTTGACTCATTGGAAAAGACTCTGATGCTGGGAAAGATTGAAGGCAAGAGGAAAAGGGGATGATAGAGGATGAGATGGTTGGATGGCATCACTGATTCAATGGACATGAGTTTGAGCAAACTCCAGGAGATAGTGAAGGACAGGGAAGCCTGGCATGGAGTCACAAAGAGTCAGACATGACTGAGTAACTGAACAACAACAATATAGCATTTATAATACACTAGGTATTATAAATAACCTAGAGATGATTTAAGTGTATTGGAACTGTAGATTACATGCAAATAGTATACCATTTTATATAAGGGACTCGAGCATCTGCAGATTTGGTACCATCAGGGGTTCCTAGAACTGATTCCCCATGAATACCTAGGGATGACTCTACATGGTAAATGTTCAAATGGAATTTTAGTTATACTAAGGAACTTGAGCACAAGTCAATCTAACCTCACTCCAAAATGAAGTCACTGAGGTTACAGAAGGTAAACAGCTTTGTCCAAGTGCTCAGAGACATTTAAGCTTTGGAAATTCCTTGATTGTTTTACAGCATAGTCCTTTCATTTATCCCCCATCATCAAATTCACTACATCTTTGAGTTGATGGTTAGGGGGAACCCTGATGATGTCAGGCAGAAAAAGAAGATGCTTGAGGTGGGTGTCACAAATAGACACAGATTAGGAATTACAGCATGGACCCAAATAAAAGTGATTATGTATATTTCCAAAACACACTAGAGGTAGATAATTTCTGAAGAGACTTTTTAAGATGTTGGAGCCTTTAAATACCATCAAACAAATAATATCATCTCCTACTATTGCCCCTTCACTCACCAGTGGTCAATTATTGTTATCTAGCCACTATTGGCCTTGCTGTCCAGTGGTTACCCATATCATGAGTATGGGCTTCCCTTGCAGCTAGGTTGGTAAAGAATCCATCTGCAATGCAGGAGACCCCGATTTGATTCCTGGGTCGGGAAGATCCTCTGGAGAAGGGATAGGCTCCCCACACCAGTATTCTTGGCCTTCCCTTGTGGCTCAGCTGGTAAAGAATCTGCCTGCAATGTGGGAAACCTGGGTTCAACCCCTGAGTTGGGAAGATCTCCTGGAGAAGGGAATGGCTACCCACTTCAGTATTATGGCCTGGAGAATTCCATGGACTGTACAGTTCATGAGGTCACAAAGAGTCAGGTGACTTTCATTTTCACTTTCATATCATGAATATACTGGAAGCCTTTAAATTGCACACTTGAAATAAGCTATTTGTATGGCATATGAAGTAAACCGCAATAAAGCTATTAACATACACAATAAAGTAAATTATATTTTTCTCCATATAGGAGCACACCCCTTCTTGCCAGGCTTCTAGGATGAACGCTGAACCAGTGCACTCTAGGTTGAGCTGGGTCAGAGTTTGGTTGCAACGTTAGTTTGCTTCAGTTCACTAGTGGATTCAGATGTTTCAGTGGCAGCGTTGGGACTACTCTTCAACACGGTCTTCAGTCTGAGCACTGATGGGCTCCCAAATTCTGCTTGTTCCTTATGGTTGTGCATATGTTTTCTAAAGCTGAGCAATCTCTGTTTTACATTCTGCAGACAACATTTTGTGTGGCCGAGGATTTCTCTTGGTTCTCCAGTCCTGCTTCTGATCTTGGAAAAGTGGTTCTCACTCTTCCACCCTGCCCTTGGCCTCAGAGGTCAACTGAGGACCTCATAGACAGAAAAGGTAGAAGTCATCTTATAGGGGTTTCACTCAGTGCTCCTGTTCCAACTCAGGACTTCTGAGCTAAGCTCAGAGTGCCAGAATGAGACAGGGGTTCTCTGAGCTTCCCATTCCTCCTCCAATGTTTGTTATCTCCAAGACTGTCGTCTTTATGAGTTTCCCTCAGCTTTCTTTCTCCACCCATATTTTTAGCACTCAGTAAAGATCAAAGGAGAGAATTGGCAGTAATGCTGATTTGTTCCATGTCTCAGGCTCTGGTGGAATTTGACCTGTCATGCCAGCTCACATTAAATGTCGGGGTAGGCTCATTTTCCCTTATGCCCATTTATGAGGGATTCCTTTTCTCCCCCCACTGTCAGTTATGAGAGGTCTCTTCACTCTTCTCTCTTATGAAGGGCTTGTCACTTTCTGGATTTTAGTTTATTTTACAACTTCCAGTATCTAAACTGGAAGTAAGACTCCTACTAAAAGCTAAGAAGAGAAAAGCAAGTTATTGAAAGGTTTTTAAGTACATATCGAGCATTTTTCAATCTTCAGGTTCTATAAATATAACTTAAGAAACAAGCATGCAGCCAAATTCCCAGGCTTCAGAGTTTCTCTTTTCAGGTACCTCTCTCTCCCCAGCAGAGTCTCATAATTCAGGCATAACCCCTACCTTTATACACTAGGAACACGACATAGCCAAAGAGGCCCTCGGAACCATATGAGTCAGCTTACCCACTCTTCTGCAGTCTCGCTGCATCTGTTTAGAGCTAACATGGTCGAGTTACCTCTGCCAGGAAGTATCAAATGAGAATGGAATCACTTCTGTTGTCTACTCTGGTCAAAAATGGTCAGGTTCACTAATGCAATAAGAAAAAGGTCATACAGGTACATTGTTTTTCTTGAGCAAGAATTTCCTTATGTGCTAAAAGAATAAAGTCTTAGGTTCCACACAGTTCTTTCTATAGCACTCACATAAAATGCACAAGGATAGATGGAAATCTTCTCATGTGAAAGAGTCCTCACATCTCATGTCTAAAACCGACCCATAGACATCGAATGTTCCTTTATGAACAACAAAAGATAGAAGAAGCTGTGGTACCCACCTGTATCCTTGATAAAGTATATATCCCAGGAACAGGTTGCTCAGCTTAATTCTTTGATCATTGGTAAAACAAAGTGAAAACTATCACGAATAGCATCTAAGGAATCCATACTTATTACAACTGAGTAGCTGACAATAATGAATGAAGTGAAATGAAACTCACTCAGTCATGTCCAACTCTTTGCTACTCCATGGAGCATAGCCCACCACGCTCCTTTGTCCATGAGATTCTCCAGGCAAAAATACTGGAGTGGGTTGCCATTCCCTTCTTCAGGGGATCTTCCCAACCCAGAGACTGAACCCAGGTCTCATCATTGCAGGCAGATTCTTTGCCATCTGAGCCACCAGGGAAGCCTGCTGTAATATGCGAGTGAAAGAGAAAGTGGGTCAGTTGTGTTCGATTCTTTGTGACGCCATGGACTATATAGAGTGCATGTAACTCTCCAGGCCAGAGTACTGGAGTGGGTAGTCTTTCCCTTCTCCAGGGGATCTACCCAATCCAGGAACCAAACCCAGACCTCCTGCATTGCAATCGGAATTTCTTTTTACCAGCTGAGCCACAAGGGAAGCCCAATATTCAAGTAGTACATTGTATGTTCCAGGTGCTATTCTAGTTCTTAATATTTAGGCCTTATCAAAACAAAACCTTATGAGTTATGTACAACTGTTATCTCCATTTTACTGATGAGCAAACTGAGGCAAAAAGTGGTCATGGAATTTGCTCAAACCACAGATAATGGTTTATATACATAGTATAGATACATTAAACTCTTCCCTATGAGTTTCTTCTCATTTGGAAGAAACTTGAATTATGTTACTATTCAATTGCAATTTAGAGTAACTAATTGTCTTAATTATCAGACATTATTTCTTGTTATGATGCTGGTAAAGATCAGGAGTGACTCTTCTGACAGTGTACTGAATAGAACCATTTTTTCAACTGCTGACATGAAACATTCGCTCCTGCTTGTGTTCTTCCCCTTACCTCCTTTATCTTTATTCTGAAATGAAAGGAAAGATGTTCATGGAATAGAGACAAAGTCACACACAAAACAAGCCAAATTGTGCACATCTTTAAATTTATCAGTCTCACTTGTATTATACTATATTGCTTTCATTTTTGTACCGCTGTGCCTTTCAAACAATAAAAGAACAATGCTGTAAACTAAATAAATCTTTTCCAACTTTGTATTATACCCATAAATTACATGTAAAGGACCGCTTTAATGATATCTAATACTCACCCTACACTACTATGCTGAGAAACAGTCCAAAAATCAGAGCTTACTGTAAAGATACATTCTAACTGCCAGAAAGCTCCTAACCTAATCACTTTAAAAAAAAAAAAAAAAGGAATTCCTTTTGCTTGAGACCAGACCTGGGTGTGGTGAATGTGAGATTGAGAAAAATCCTTTGGAGAGAAAAGAATTGAGAAACAACGTTAGATGATAGTTAACAAAGGGCAAACAGATTTATATTTCATATGAAATATGTTTGAAGTAAAAAGGCTATGATAAGATAATTTTTTAAAAATGATCATATGTGTACATTCCTTTTCACAAAGAGTATTTGTCAGTAATTTTAACATCAATTAGCCCTACTTGGAAAATAATACATGTGATTCCATACTTCAAAACAATCTATTCTAAGGCAAACACCAGGTCAAACATATAATCAATAGTAAAAGTAAAAAGCATGAACACAAGCAACAGTAAAACACTCACCCTTTCAAGTGGCAGTTAATTGTATCTTTACCAAAAATATTTGGCAACCTATTCCCACAATTATATGACCTAATGAACCACTAGTGTGACTGAATATAAGAAAGACATCAGTCTAAGAAACTGTAGAAAGTTAATCTTTCCAAAATTTCAATTACAGTCTTATAAAACTGTACCAAGTTTTATCAAATCCAATTCTTAAGTTAGCATAATACCTTAAATTTATATTTCTTGCATGTATTCATTGTATATGTGAGTAATAAAAACTTCTAAAGTAATTAGATATAAATACATTTTTACGCTTTAGAACTCAAAATTTGTCAATCAAAAGTAAGGTATTTAACCAACAATTAGAGTAGGAGGGTAAAAAGAGGACTAAATTATCCATAAGGTACCATAATAGTTTTAAAAAAATACATAAAGCTAACAACTGAAAATCCTTTATCATTTTCAAGTGAATACTATGTCTGGTTTCTAAATTTCTATTTCCATTCTTCCTTCTGTAATCAGTTTTACACATGGCTACTAGAATAACCTTTTAGGGTAGTAGATATATAGTAACCTATCATGCATCATATCAGAATCACTCAAACTGAGGTATATACTTACTAACTCCTTTCTTATCCTATATTTTGCTGTCTTCTTTTTTCTATTCAATTTTAGCATTTTTTATATTATATTTCAATGGTATAGAAATGCTTGTATCCAGCCTCCATTTCATCTGCTCCATGGATCAGGTGAGTGGAAGATGTTCATTTCCATTTGTATTCATGCTTAGTAAAATCATAAAGCTAAAATATAGTTTTCATTACTTTATTTATAAAAGTAAGTCCACAATAAACGATTCTACTTAAAATCATACAATCATGAATTTGGCAAATCTTTCTTGAAATACTGTATTATATAAAGAAACACCATATAGCAACAGCAAAATCAGTGGCTTTATCATTCATTAGACTAGCGTAAATTTTTGAAGCATAACTATATGTGGAGAATGCCGCAAGACAGTATTTTCACTTCCTCTTCATTGAATGAGTCTTGCTTTCCCCATGAGTTTTCATACCATTTATAAAATTATAACTATATATATGTAATATTAGTCTACTTCTGGGATTTAAAAATTATATTCTCCTTGTATCTGCCTCAAGATGAGCATCACTGCATGCAGACATTTTCTTTTCAGGGTACAAAGAATAGAATTCATCTTGAAAAAAGAACTGGCCCTAAATGCAGGTAGCTGTTTTCTGGAACTCTATGATCTTGGAAATAGTTGAGCAGCTAGGAGGCATTTAAGCATGGGTAAAAAGATGAACTTCCACCTGGAAGCCTTTCAATACAATGTATGTTTGTTTTTTTTAATATTAATGTTCTTTTCTCTTCTTTATTTTTGTGTACCTGATCTTATATCTTGAAATATTTAAGACTTTTAGAGCAAGAATGTAAAAACAGTGTTAATATATTGCTTCTTACATTCAAAATGGAATTTTGCAGCAAAGTATTGTTGACAGAAAGAATTTTCTAAATTTCTTCTCCATCTATGCCCCACACACCTCATATTTCTCCCTGAAATATCAAAAGTAAATCTTGGTTGATTTAATCACAGAGTTGTTCATAAGGAATTTTTCCAAGGAAGAGATACAGACAGAATCCATTTCCGATCTGCCCTAATTGTGTGAAATGAATGGGGACAGGAAAAAAGTGGTATAGGAAAATGTCACATTTTGTCTCTCCCACTCTCTGGTTGACCCCAGGACAGATGAGTGTTTAAACACACACACACACACACACACACACACACACACACAAAAGAATAAAAATAAAAAATAAAGGAAATTAAGGATAGAATGAGTTTGCTATGGTGTCCCATACAAAGGACTCTGGAGCAAAATTGCTTCCTGGACAGCCTCTGCAAGGTGAAAATAAATCTGATAATGACTTGTGTTGTTGCACAGAAAGTCCCTGATATTCATCTTTCTGACTTGAATGGATGGAAGCAAGAAGCAGATGCAAATGGACCTAGAGATCATTGTGCTAAGTAAACCAGACAGAGAAAGACAAATATCAAATAATATTGCTTATATGTGGACTCTAAAAAAATAATGATACAAATGAACTTAGATACAAAACAAAAATAGAGCCACATAGAAAACAAACTTGTGGTTACCAAAGAGGAGAAGAGCAGGGACAGAAGGGATACATTGGGAGTTTCAGATTAATATGTACACTAGTATGTGTAAAATTGGTAACCAACAAGGACCTACTGCATAGCACAGAAAACTACACTCAATATTTTGTTAGTTTGTAACACCTTACAGGAGCAGTCTCTCAGAACTATTTGAGATCTGGAAAGATGCCAGAGTAGAACGATGTGCATGCATCTTCTGCAAGCATTCCAAAATTACAGTTCAGTTCAGCTCAGTTCAGTCACTCAGTCATGTTATACTCTTTGCGACCCCATGAATTGCAGCACGCCAGGCCTCCCTGTCCATCACCAACTCCCGGAGTTCACTCAAACTCATGTCCATCGAGTCAGTGGTGCCATCCAGCCATCTCATCCTCTGTCGTCCCCTTCTCCTCCTGCCTCCAATCCCTCCCAGCATCAGAGTCTTTTCCAGTGAGTCAACTCTTCTCATGAGGTGGCCAAGTATTGGATTTTCAGCTTCAGCATCAGTCCTTTCAAAGAACACCCAGGACTGATATCCTTTAGAATAGACTGGTTGGATCTCCTTGAAGTCCAAGAGACTCTCAAGAGTCTTCTCCAACACCACAGTCCAAAAGCTTCGATTCTCAGCTTTCTTCACAGTCCAGCTCTCACATCACACATGACCACAGGAAAAACCATAACCTTGACTAGATGGACATTTAGCTGTCTAGGTTGGTCATAACTTTCCTTCCAAGGAGTAAGCGTCTAATAATTTCATGGCTGCGATCACCATCTGCAGTGATTTTGGAGCCCCCAAAAATAAAGTCTGACCCTGTTTCCACTGTTTCCCCATCTATTTCCCATGAAGTGATGGGACCAGATGCCATCTTAGTTTTCTAAATGTTGAGCTTTAAGCCAACTTTTTCACTCTCCTCTTTCACTTTCATCAAGAGGTTTTTTAGTTCCTCTTCACTTTCTGCCATAAGGGTGATGTCATCTGCATATCTGAGGTTATTGATATTTCTCCCAGCAATCTGGATTCCAGCTTGTGCTTCTTTCAACCTAGCGTTTCTCATGATGTCCTCTGCATGTAAGTTAAATAAGCAGGGTGACAAAATACAGCCTTGACGTACTCCTTTTCCTATTTGGAACCAGTCTGTTGTTCCATGTCCAGTTCTAACTGTTGCTTCCTGACCTGCATATAGATTTCTCAAGAGGCAGGTCAGAATTACAACTCTCTGCTAAATAACCATTGACAGGAGAATGTTAGATCCCATCCAAAAAAAGATAACCCATGTCTAAGGGCAAAGGAGAAGTCCCAGCAAGATAGTAGGAGAGGGGAAATTGCCTTTAGAATCAAACTCCATCCCGGCCAGAAATGCTCGGAAGGCTCAAACAAAACCTTGTGTGCACCAGGACCCAGAGATCCCACAGAGACTGAGCCAGACCTGCCTTTGAGTGTCTGACTATTTCCTGCAGAGGCACGGGTCAGCAGTGGCCTGCCGTGGGGGCAGAGGCTCTGTGTGTAGCAGACCTGAGTCAGTGTGTGGCATAAGCCCTCTTGGAGGAGGTCGCCATTAACCCCGCTATAGAGCCCACTTTTGTCCTTCTTCTACAACTACTACTACTTTATTGACTACGCCAAACTGTGGAAAATTCTTCAAGAGATGGGAATACCAGACGACCTTACCTGTCTCTTCAGAAATCTATATGCAGGTCAAGAAGCAACATTTAGAATCAGACATGGAACAACAGACTGGCTCCAAATCAGGAAAGGAGTATGCCAAGACTGTATATTGTCACCCTGCTTATTTAACTTATATGCAGAGTACATCATGTGAAATGCCAGGCTGGATGAAGCACAAGCTGGAATCAAGATTGCTGGGAGAAATATCAATAACCTCAGATATGCAGATGACACCACCCTTATGGCAGAAAATGAAGAGGAACTAAAGAGCCTCTTGGTGAAAGTGAAAGAGGAGAATGAAAAAGTTGGCTTAAAACTCAACATTCAGAAAACTAAAATCATGTCATCTGGTCCCATCACTTCATGGCAAATAGATGGAAAAACAATGAAAACAGTGAGAGACTATATTCTTCAGCTCCAAAATCACTGCAGGTGGTGACTGCAGCCATGGAATTAAAAGACTCTTGCTCCTTGGAAGAAAAGCTATGACCAACCTAGACAGCAGTTTAAAAAGCAGAGACATTACTTTTCCAACAAAGGTCCATCTAGTCAAAGCTATAGTTTTTCCAGTAGTCATGTATGGATGTGAGAGTTGGACTATAAAGAAAGCTGAACACCAAAGAAATGATGCTTTTGAACTGTGGTGTTGGAGAAGACTCTTGAGAATCCCTTGGACTGCAAGAAGATCCTACCAGTCCATCCTAAAGGAGATCAGTCCTGAATATTCATTGGAAGGACTGATGCTGAAGCTGAAGTTCCAATCCTTTGGCTACCTGACACGAAGAACTGACTCACCGAAAGGTCCCTGATGCTGGGAAAGACTGAAGGCAGGAGGAGAAGGGGATGACAGAAGACGAGATGGTTGGATGGCATCACCAACTCGATGGACATAAGTTTGAGCTAGCTTAGAAGTTGGTGATGGACAGGCAAGCCTGGCATGCGTTAGTCCATGGGGGTCGTCGTGGAGTCGGACACAACTGAGCAATTGAACTGAACAACTTACAAGGGAACATAATCAGAAATAAAATAGATATATAATATATGCTGCTACTGCTGCTGCTAAGTCGCTTCAGTCGTGTCTGACTCTGTGCAACCCCATAGACGGCAGCCCGCCAGGCTCCCTCATCCCTGGGATTCCCCAGGCAAGAACATTGGAGTGGGTTGCCATTTCCTTCTCCAATGCATGAAAGTGAAAAGTGAAAGTGAAGTCGTTCACTTGTGTCCGACTCTTAGCGACCTCATGGACTGCAGCCTACCAGGCTCCTCCATCCATGGGATTTTCCAGGCAAGAGTACTGAAGTGGGTTGCCATTGCCTTCTCCGAGTTAAATACTAGATGTTAGGAATATACATATAATCAAATCACATTGCTATACACCTGAAGCCAATACAACCTTATAAATCAACTATGCTTCAATAAAAAATTGGTTTTTAATTTTTTTAAAAAAGAAGCAGATGAGCACCTGGAAGGGCAGATTTCTGAGGAGGCTGCTCTCAAGGAGGAGGCAGGGGTCATATGTGGGATCATCTGGTCATTGGGTGTCACAGTCAGGCATAACAAGTTCTTCAGTAAAGCTGAATCAGTCGGTGGGGACTTTATGTCTCATGTCAAACAGGAGTGATCAAGACACAGTTAACACGGATGTTGCCTTGGCAGATGAATATCAGGTAGCTAGAGGTATTAGACGCAGAAGGCAATGGCAACCCACTCCCGTACTCTTGCCTGGAAAATCCCATGGATGCAGGAGCCTGGTGGGCTGCAGTCCATGGGGTCACTAAGAGTCACACACGACTGAGCGACTTCACTTTCACTTTTCACTTTCATGCATTGAGGAAGGAAATGGCAACCCACTGCAGTGTTCTTGCCTGGAGAATCCCAGGGACGGCGGAGCCTGGTGAGCTGCTGTCAATGGGGTCGCACAGAGTCGAATACGACTGAAGCGACTTAGCAGCAGCAGCTGCAGAGGTATTAGAAGCCAGAGGACCCAGAGGACACAGTGCAGATCTCAGGACCCTACCTTATCAATGCCAGAAGTTTCCATAATCTCCTGCCACTAAACCGAAGTTTTGTCCTGAAGAAGAACAGGACTGGGGATGGAGGTATGAAGGAAAACTGTTTAAAATAACTAAAGGAACTACATTTGCCAATTAGGTTAAAAATTAGATGGTCCTTTGTTTTTTTTTTTGCTTCTTATTTAGAAAGGTGCAGACTCATGAGGAAGACCGTATTTTTATAGGTCAAATAAAGATGCTTAAACTGTCTGTTTATATCTTAGTGCTATTGTTTGTAAATATGCCCTCAGTTATATTAATTTGGGGATATGGATTGTGTATTTTTAAATTTAGATCTATTGCTACATTATATTTAGTAGTTATCACTTACATGAAAATTAATAAAAATAACAAATGATACATTATGTGCTAAATATTGTCCAAATTTATTTACATGAGATAGATTATCTATTCTTCACAAAAAATCTGGTGAGGATATTGTTATTATTTTCATTTTTAGATGAAAAAAGCAATCAGGGAATGGTTAAATCATTTACCAAAAGTGTAGTGTCAGGCTTCCAACCAAGGCATCCTGAGTACAAAACTTGTTTTTTAAATCACTGGCTTTAAGACTTTGGTTTTATTACACTGTTCACTAGGTCTGAAACTGTGTCAAGTAGGTTCATTGGCAGAAAGTAGGAAAAATGTCTGGATGAAGAAAAGAATTTTTTATTGAATTGATCATGTCTATGTCTGAACATGGCAAATACATTTTGGGTGGTTTCCATACGGCCTTAAAAAAATATTGCACTTGTTTAAACTTTACAAGTTAAAAACTCCTTGCTGGTGTCTTGGTTTATAGTGCTTATATTGACCTGCTTTAATCCCATGTTTTGACTGAGACGATTCATTCAAATCATGAAGTGGAAATGTTTCAACATAGGATTAACCTCAGGTTAATCATAATTTTATTATTCCCCTTATTGTGGTTTTCTTTCCTCCTTTTTCCAGTCCTTCCACTCATTGGTTTTCATCTTCTCATTTCTCTATATGTTTATCTTATTTTCCCACTCACATTCACTAATCAGTTTCCTTTGGGAAAGGCTATTTTTTTTTCCCAGGGCTTCCCTGGTGGCTCAGATGGTAAAGAATCTGCCTGTAGTGGAGGAGACCTAGTTTCCATTAACCTTCTGCCCTCTTCTATCAATATGATCAGCTCAACTATGGTAGAAAGTATATTAAAATAAAAAGTAGGGTTCTAAGTTATTTGACGTTTGGCTAAGTCTTTAATTTTCTAAGATTCTGTTTCCCCATCTGTAAAATGTAGGGATTAAACCAGAATGTTTCTAAAATTTAGTTGACTTTAAGAATTCTTAATTAGACTTGTTGAGTTTGCTATTTACACTTTACATAGACCAAGATTACTTTAGGATGTGTCTGTTGAATGTTGAATCAGTTTAATAAAATCATGTATCCAGTCATCTAAGAGTTTTGTCTCCTTGACATCAAACACCTACAATTGGATTTTGGACATATTTGAACTGACGCTTTAAGCACCACTGCACAGGCCTGGCCAATCAACATATTAGTTTGTATCTCGTTCCCAGTAACCATTTTTATGTTAGATAGGGTCTTCTGTCTAATAGCCGTGCTTGAATTGTACTATCTTATAATTTCTCAAGAGCTGGTTGAAATTTTAATGAAACACCTAAAGTTTGGTGAGCCTACTTTACAGAAAGATTCATCTCACTACCTGTCCTATGAAAACCCTAGTTGAACTTGAGGATGAGACAGACAACCTGGTTCCTATAAAAGTTTTGATTTTTGATTTTGGGATCCTTGGCAGAATCATTCCCAATACTACCAATAAATACAGCTGATATTTAACAATTGATAGATCTGTATTCCTCATCCATGCATATTTATCCTTATTCTCTAGTGCCACAGCTTGTTCATCCCACTTGATCATTCCTTATTGATGATAAAACACATTAGGTCACCATCCTCCCTATGAAAAGAACTGAAGTACTTGAAGATGTTTCCCCTTAGGAAAGCATCTTCCAGATGCATCAATTAAAGAATCTGTTTCATTGTTTCAACTTAAAACTTATTTGATATTATCAAAGTGTGGAATAAGTTGGCTGGATGCACAAGATAAAATGAATAATTATGATTATGTGGTCACTATACTTTTTGGAAGAAGACTAAATGCAAATAATTAAAGACTGGAGACTGTTTGGAAATGAGAAGATAATTTAATTACCATAATAAAAAAATTTTGTTTATTGATTACTTCTCTTACGATGTTAAAAAAAACCCACTATAATGTTTTCATTTCAAAAACTAGGACACAATATTTCAAAATAGCTAAAGTAACTGTCCAGCCATACAAGTCACTGTCTGTACCAAAATTTCAACTCTGGTCTGTCTATCTCCAAATTCCATGCATTTTACTATACACAATATTGTCACTATACCAGAAAAGTGTAAGGACCTTTATTCCATATGAGCCCCATGGATTTATTTGAGTCATTTTGCAAAGTTTTAAAAGATTATTTTAACACTGGGGTGTTTGACATAAGATCCAGATTTCTGACTTCTCCAGACAAAAGTCAGAAGATCTAGAAATACCAACCCCAAAATTAGGGGATTAAATAATATCATCTTCCCTTTAAAACAGACATATATTATCCAGTTCATCTCAGTCCCTATTATCTTTTATTACCACTCTATCAATGCATATGAGTATCTGTTGTATGACAATACCAAATACTATGCCATTAGATTACTGAAATAGCACCCAGTCCAATTAGCTTACTTAAATTACATGTATAGCTTCATTTGGGCTCCCTCATAGCTCAGCTGGTAAAGAATCTGATTCCTGGGTTGGAAAGATCCCTGGAGAAGGGATAGGCTACCCACTCCAGTATTCTTGGGCTTCCCTGGTGGCTCAGATGGTAAAGAATCTGCCTGCAATGTGGGAGATCTGTGTTGGATCCCTGGGTTGGGAAGGTCCCCTGGAGGAGGGCATGGCAACCCATTCCTGTGTTCTTGCCTGGAGAATCCCCACGGATATAGGAGCCTGGCAGGTTATGGGGTCACAAAAGCTGGACACGACTGTGAGACTAAGCACAGCACAGCACATAGCCTCATTTAAATGCATGTGAAAACAACTAATATTAAAATAGGAGAGGAAGCCAGAGTTGAAAAAAATAGACACATTTAAATGAAATTTTCATTTAACTACCACCAAGTAGTTAATAAACATGATGAGAATCTCCTTTCACTCTGAATAAATATTTGCCTCTAGTTTTAATGTGCTGGAAGTATAACTGCCCAAATTTAGGTACACACAATGGTAAGAAAAATGTATCAAAGAAATTTTATGATTTGCACACACAAAAAATGTGACACATGGGCAATGTTGGTCGCCATAACATCCAGATGGAATGCATGATGCTAGCTAATGTTTGAAAATTTTCCACTCAAAACAATGTGATGACAAAGCACACATGCTCTTCCTCCCCTATAAGACCATGGCACATATACAGCTGTCAGCCAGCTGTGTAAAATAGATTTTCTAAAAATAAGAAGTGCTATTTTCAAATTAAAAAATCTTAATAACTTTAATTTTTTGGATAAATGTTTTGAGCCAGATAAATTCTATATCAAATACCAAGTTTTGTCCTTTTAGTCCATTATGGTTTTGCCGTGAATCCAGAAGGGTTGCTGTTGTTGCTGTTCAGTCACCCAGTCAAGTCTTACTCCTTGCAGAAGAGTTAAGTGGCATTATAAATTAAGAAATGCTTTTTATAGTCTGTTCCTAATAAGTGTTGTACTAAAAAGATAACTTAGTCTTATAAACACTTGGCAGAAGTTCAGGTTGTCGGAGGTAGCAGCACCATGCAGCTTTGAACTTGCAAAGTTCTAACAAGTAAAGCTGTTGGCTGGGAGATCCACAAAAAGCAATAGAATTAAATGAATGGTATTTAACATTCTGTTTGTTTGCTTAACACGTTTTCTTTTGTGCCTGTTTTCTAGACACTGGACCAATCATGGTAGATACGATGTTGAAGAAAACCAGACAAGGTCCTTACTCTCATGCAGTTGCATTCTAGTAGAAAAGAAAAGCATTAATCCCAGAATCAAGTGCAAAATTGTCCTCTGTCAAATGTGATGAAGGAGACTTGATCTGGAGAGGGGTGGCCTTCTCAAGGAAATGAGGTTTTGCACTGAAATCTGAAAGACAATAAATGGTAACTAAGTTAATCAACCCTCTATTAAATATTGAAATTGTTTATTGTGGGTGATGAGTGGTTTCTTTTATTATGAACCATTCAAACCTAAAACAAAAGTAAAACTTTCAGCAAAACATTTGCCCCAGGAGGAATTGACTTAGCCAATACCTTGATTTTGGACTTCTAACTCTAGAACTGTGAGAAAATACAGTGCCACGTAGTCTGGCATTTCATCATGGTAGCCCTGGCAATCTAACTCAACCGTCAGCTCTGGGAATGAGGGAAATGTGAACAATTTTGCTAGGTTGTTTAACAGAATAAATGGTGATAAAAATAATCCCCATTTCCTTGGGCTGTTATAATTATTAAATTAGCGAATCTATGTAAAGTTTTACAGACTAGTAACTTACATACAGAAAGCATGATGCCCATGCACTTATCTCTGTTATCTTTCTGAACCATAGGTTAAGGTCATCTTTTGAGGGTGAGGGTGAAAGAGGGGGGTTGGAGGTTTTGTGACAGAACATAGGGTTGGGGATGGCACTGCTGAGAGTGGGAAAGCAGTCCAGAGGTGCAGTACAGTTGTTGGTGATGTTGGGAGCCCTTTGAAGGTCAAGATCATAAATTTGTAATGGACCCAGGCTACAGTATTCAGCAGTTTTTAGCAATTCAGGAAGAGCAGCAGAGAAAGTAAAAATTTGAATGCAACCACTCTGGGTTTAGCCTGACAGACTGGTAAGGCAAAAGTACAATTGAGCAAAGGAGCTGAAGCTTATTGCAGAAAACTGTATGAACGGTGTTCTCATGGGTTGGATAAAGAAGGACTTAAAGGAAGGAGATAGATATTGGAAATAGATAAAGAAAAGGGACCTCTTTACAATGACCACAGATAATAACAACAAGGCGACATTTATCTTGTCAATATGATTACATTTTGGCTCTGATTTAAACCCATTTTGTGTGGAAAATTCTTCAAGAGATGGGAATACCAGACCATCTTACCTGCCTCCTGAGAAATCTGTATGCAGGTCAAGAAGCAACAGTTAGAACTGGACATGGAACAACAGACTGGCTCCAAACTGGTAAAGAGTACATCAAGGCTGTATATTGTCACCCTGCTTATTTAACTTATATGCAGAGTACATCATGAGAAACGCTGCACTGGAAGAAGCACAAGCTGGAATCCAGGTTGTTGGGAGAAATATCAATAACCTCAGATATGCAGATAACACCACCCTTATGTCAGAAACCAAAGAAGAACTAAAGAACTTCTGATGAAAGTGAAAGAGGAGAGAAAAAATGTTGGCTTAAACCTTAGCATTCAGAAAATTAAGATTATGGTATCTGGTCCCACCACTTCATGGCAAGTAGATGGGAAAACAAAGGAAACAGTGAGAGACTTCATTTTCTTTGGCTCCAAAATTGCAGCAGATGGGGAATGCAGCCATGAAATTAAAAGATGGTTGCTCCTTGGAAGAAATGCTATGACCAACCTAAACAGCATATTAATAATCAGAGCCATAACTTTGCCAACAAAGGTCCATCTAGTGAAAGCTATGGTTTTTCCAGTAGTCATGTATGGATGTGAGAGCTGGACCATAAAGAAAGCTGAGAGCTGAAGAATTGATGCTTTGAACTATGATGTTGGAGAAGACTCTTGAGAGTCCCTTGGACTGCAAGGAGATCCAACCAGTTCATCCTAAAGGAAATCAGTCCTGAATATTGGAAGGACTGATGTTAAAGCTGAAACTCCAATACTTTGGCCACCTGATGCAAAGAACTGACTTATTGGAAAAGACCCTGATGCTGGGAAAGACTGAAGGCAGGAGGAGAAGGGGATGACAGAGGATGAGACGGTTGGAAGGAATCACCAACTCAATGGACATGAGTTTTAGTAAGCTCTGGGTGTTGGTGATGGACAGGGAAGCCTGGCATGCTGCAGTCCATGGGGTTGCAAGGAGTTGGACATGACTGAGCGACTGAACTGAACTGAACAACATATAAGCAATATCGTATAATATTTGTTTTTCTCTGTCTGAATTTGCCTCACTCAGTATGACAATCTCTAGATGCACTAGTTGACTGCTTGAAAGTTCATTAGATGATATCTTCAGGATAAGATCATTTCCTTGAGATATTATAAGACAAAAGAAAGAAAGAGTGAAATGGAGAGGGAGAGAGGAAGGAAGGAAGGAAGAAAAGAGGGCTTTACTCTGGCATTACTACCAACAGGAAGAGGAATTTGCCACATGGAAAAGAGTGGAGCAATTGAGAAGATTTTCAGAAAGGGAAAGAGTAGAAGAGCATTCAATTAATCTGCTTATACTTTCAGTAAATTTTAAGTTTAAAAGAGAGCCTCAATGTTACTGTTCAAAGTAAGAGGTCATAGTTTGATGTGAAATGTCAAGATCCTCTTGGTGAGAGAGTCAAGCTAATGTGACCTTAATCCTCTAACTTCTGAGACACTTGAGACATTCCCTGTGTGATCTCAAATCAGTTCATCCATTGTGTCCCAGGGATTTAGCAAGAAAAGTAACAGCTACTCTTCTCCTGGAAGAGGTAAATTTTGTGTACACAGCCTGGAGTTACTCTGGATATGGGGTTAAAAATCTGGAACTGTTTATTTGGAACACCAAGTTTTAATGTGCTGCAGCTTTTAATTTCAGAACACAAGAAAGAAATTTCTCAGTGCCATTACCTATCGATGGACTTTTCATAATACATTGAATACAAAAATTCATAATTACTATTCTTATTCAGAGATCTTATGCAGAAATGACTGAAATATATACTCATATCGCAAAACTTCATGCTTTAATCACCAGAGATTTCTCTTGAAACCTAGGAAAACAGTGTTATATCCAACAAAATATTGAAAGATCAGTGTGAATTTGCTCTTATGCCAGGACAAGGCAACATTTCAGCAGCTCTTTTGGATCAGAAGATGAGGAACTACGTTCCAGGTGGGAAAGGCTTGCTAGTGTTAAGTATTTAAAGTGGATTCTAACATTATTTGACATGATGATATGGAATGGAATACCTGCACAATTCAGAAAATGGAGCCTTTGTTGGGTTCAGTGTTTAGTGATAAATTCAGTAGGAACATGGTGGTCCATTGGAGTGGATTCTGGCTGAAAACCAAGACAGCAAGTCTTATTTTTATTCTTATGCTAACCATGAGCAAAAGCTCAACCTCTCTGAGCCTTAGTTTTCCCACCTACAAATAGTGCTTTGTTTTAATTGATCTCTAGGGCTCTTTTCAGCTCTAAAATCTGTGATCATGTCTTTTCTAGGTTAGCTACAACATCATTCCTTCAGTACAGTTCAGTTCAGTTGCTCAGTCATGCCCAACTGTTAGTAACCCCAATGGGCTGCAGTACACCAGGTTTCCCTGTCCATCACCAACTCTGTGTGCTTAATAACTTGGATGCTTTCACAAGCAGGGGCTTCCCAGGTGGCACAGTGGTAAAGAATCCACTTGCCAAAGCAGGAGACACAAGAGACACTGGTTCAATCCCTGTGTCAGGAAGATCCCCCGGAGTAGGAAATGGCAACCCACTTCAGTCTTGCCTGGAGAATCTCATGGACAGAGTCTAGCTGGCTACTATCCAAAGGGTTGCAAAGAATCAGACATGACTGAGCCCAGCACAACACAATATTCACAAACAGAAGATTCATCTGTTACTTGCTGTAGACAGAATTCAAGAAGGGCTTAATTTCATCATTTTAAAGAGGCCCAAGGAAGCGTATTTCCTCCATGTGGTTTTGGTTATAGAAAAATGTATAAAGTACATCTCTGACTCAACTTGTGGGTGGTCAAGTAGAGGGAAAGTAAACAAAAACTGGATCTGTAATATGTTAGGTCACTGCAATTTTGTGTTTGTAAAAACTGCCTGAGAAAAGATAAACAAATAAACTCTCAAGTGAAAAAAGAAAACTTTTTGATATATGCAGCTAAAATCATACAGAGCATACTACTTCTTAAAATGGAGAAAGCTAAAGTGTCAACCTTTATTCAATGTTTTATTCTCTTCCACTCCCACATGGTCACAAGCAAACACACAAAGAAGCCCTCCTTAAAATAAATTATCTTTGAAGCATTAATAATCTGAAGCTTCACTTCAAGTAAACCAAAACTGAATTTTATATTTTCTTTGCCAAATTATATATACATATATATGTATAAAATAACAATTTTAAAATATATGAAGTTGTACTATAGCACTATATGATGGAGGGGCTGCCCTGGTGGCCCAGCGGTAAAGAATCTGCCTGCTAATGTAGGAAGTGCTGGTTTGACTCCTGGGTCAGGAAGATCCCCTGGAGAAGGAAATGGCAGCTCACGCTAGTATTCTTGCCTGGGAAATTCCACAGACAAAGGAGCCTGGTGGGCTGTAGTCCATGGAGTCGCAAAAGAGTTCAAAAACAACATATAATAGAAGCCAACATAAAATCTATATGTTTTTTTCACAAGAAGTCACAGCATTATGGGGTTGAAGCTTGTCTGAAGAAAATGTCAACTGAAAATTTCGGAAATATATTGTAAGAGTTTCCTATTAGCTAAATAAACTCTGTGTTCTGATCATTGCCTCAGTTAATATAGATCATTTACTGTACACCAATAAAAGAAACAGATGAGAATTCAGATTTGCATAGATTACATTATTTAAAATTGTGCAAAATTCATTTGTTGAGTCTCTGATATAAATACTTATTAAAAATCACTTTAATGCTATTTGGCTGGCAAATACAGAAAAATCAACCTGTAAAGTAATCTGTAAAAAAAGTGGCCTCATTCACATGATCTGTGCCTTTCCCATGGATGGTTTTGTGGTATTTCTCTGTAACTATTTCAATTAATTTAAGGAACTTTTGAATGGAAATTATTGGTACAATTGGGATCATATATCAAATCTCATACTTGGAAGTGTTGGAAGTATCCTTTTCATTGTAAGAATAGTTTCTTTATCTTTCATAAGTACCTCTTTTTTATTATCAGATGCTGTCTCTGAAAAAAAAATGTAGCATATTGAAATCTTAAAAGAGGAAGATATACAAATATTTTAAACAGTATGAGTCAACTTTTTTGGTTCTTTGCTTTCTGTGAGTTTCTCAGTTGTGTCCAACTCTTTGCGACCCCATGGACTGCAGGTAGCACTGTCCATGGGATTCTCCAGGCAAAAATACTGGAGTGAGTAGCCATTTCCTCCTCCAGGGGATCTTTCTGACCCAGGAATAGAACCTGAGTCTCATATGTATCCTGCTTTGGCACGTGGATTCTTAATCATGTAGTACATTACATCCCTAGTACTTATCTATCTTATAACTGGAAGTTTGTGTCCTTTGACCACCTTCATCCAATTACCCTTCTCCTTGCATGCTCTGTTAACCACAAATCTGATCTCTTTTTCTATTTGTTTGTTGAACTCTAGTTGGCCTACAACACTGTGTAAGTTCCTGATGTACAACATAATGGTTTGGTATATCTGTACATTACAAAATAATCACTATGATAAGTCTAGTTACCATATGAAGATATTATAATCAGTTCAGTTCAGTTCAGTTGTTCAGTCATGTCCGACTCTTTGCGACCCCATGAACTGAAGCACACCAGGCCTCCCTGTCCATCACCAACTCCTGGAGTCCACTCAAACTCATATCCATTGAGTCAGTGATGCCATCCAACTATCTTATCCTCTGTCATCCCCTTCTCTTCCTGCCCTCAGTCTTTCCCAGCATCAGGGTCTTTTCCAATGAGTCAGCTCTTTGCATCAGGTGGCCAAAGTATTGGAGTTTCAGCCTCAACATCAGTCCTTCCAATGAACACTCAGGACTGATCTCCTTTAGGATGGACTAGTTGGATCTCCTTGCAGTCCAAGGGACTCTCAAGAGTCTTCTCCAACACCACAGTTCAAAAGCATCAATTCTTCAGCGCTCAGCCTTCTTCACAGTCCAACTCTCATATCCATACATGACCACTGGAAAAACCACAGCCTTGACTAGATGGACCTTTGTTGACAAAATAATGTCTCTGCTTTTGAATATGCTATCTAGGTTGGTCAAAACTTTCCTTATTCTTGACTATATTCCTCATGCTACACATTTCTTCCCCATGACTCATTTGTTTTATAAATGGAAGTTTGTACCTCTTAATTTTCCTCACCTACCTTACTCATTCTCTCAGTCTTTCCCCTTCAGTGATCACCTGTTTGTTCTGTTATCTGTGACTGAATCTGTTTTATTATGTTTGTTCTTGTTCTTTTGCTTTCTTTTTAGAGTCTGTGGTACATGTTACATCATACTATATTTGCCATTCTGTCTGACTTGTTTTAGCATAATATCCTCTAGGTCCATCCGTGTTGTTGCAAATGGCAAGGTTTAAGTCTTTTTTATGACTGAGTAATATTCTATTGTATGCATACAAATCATATCTTCTTTATCTATTCACCTATCAGTGGGCACTTAGATTGCTTCTATATCTTGGCTATTATGAATAATGCTGCAGTGAACATAGGCGTATCTGTATCTTTTCAAATTAATGTTTTTATTTTCTTTGGGAAAATATCCAGAAATGGAATTGTTTGATTATATGGTAGTTCTATTTTTAGCTTTTTGAGGAACCTCCATACTGGTTTTGCATAGTGGCTTCATCAATTTATTTGTGGTCTTTTTGATGATACACATTCTGACAGGTGGGAGGTGATACCTCATTATAATTTTGATTTGCATTTCCCAGGTGACAGTAACATTTAATTGACCAGTAGAATATTATCCCCAAAAAGGTTGAGGAGTGGTCATAGGTGAAAAAGAGGAAAGAACGACATCAGAAAAGAGGGACAAAAGACTTTTGTGAAGGATATTGGCTAGATTTCACCAAAATGTCTCTTTTTTTTTCTCCTTTGCATAACAAGAATAGGATTTTTAAAATAATCCCCAATTTACTTTATTGTACTGGAAACTAGTTTTTCTCTCCATACTCCAGCTGATATTTCAGTTTCAGTGAAGTAGATAGAGAAGATGTCAATTCAGAAAATCAGAGAAAACCATGGCATATAACCAACTACTTCCTATCTTAGGAACTGTGATAAAACAGAAGAGAGAGAGAAGGGATGGCTGGTGGGTGGGCTATACGGGTCCAAGCCTCCCCTCTCTGGACAGTGGCCCAGAATGTGACAAATGTGTTAGATAAATTGAGGAGAATGCCAAAGGAATGAAGCTTTTGGAGAAGTAACTGATCTACAATGTGATTTCATGCCAACAAAAGTCCTTGGCTAGTAAAACTATGAGGGAGGCATGGTGTAATCAAGCTGGGGAAAATCCTCTTTTTATAAGGATCATAGATAACCAATTTAGAGCCAGCAGATCTGTCATGGGGCCTGGCATACTGTGGCAAAATGAGAGATCAGAGAGCCAGAGAACACTGGAGGATGAGGCAAAGACTCAGAGAGCTGTACAGCATCAGCAGGAGTCCAAGGGAGGACAAGTCAGCAAGGAAGGAAGCTCCAGGGCTGAGCAAAGCAAAAAAAAATAAAAGCCACAGCTTAATCACCAATCCCAACAGAATGACCTTGGGCAAGTCAGATCACATATATTTCAAGGCAAAATCCCAGTATGCACCTAATTAGTAACATAAAGTGAGGGGATTCTTTTTCTTTTGTCATCAAAAAGTGATAAGTGTCTCTCTGATGTATCTCAGGGGAGGAATCTGAAAGGTCTGGGCTCTTACTCAAAATGACCAAGTTAAATCTAAAGAGACTCTTCAAACTATATATTCTAAATATTTAACTAAGTTGATCTATATTTAATTCCCCTGAACCCCTGCCTTGCAACTATTTAGCAGATGAGAGTGATAGCAAATCAGTTTTAGAAAGTAAGGAAATTGTATAGTTTTCTTCACAGACAGTACGAAGTGAGTAATTTTTCACTCAAACAATTGTGCATCATTTGTTTTGGTTTCTCATCCTTCAATAGAATTTTTTTGCAAAGTTGATCCTTTATTTAAAGAAGAGGTAAGTAGAATGAATAGATGAGGTCAGAACTCTCCATTGTCCCAGAAACTGTCTGTCCTCTAGCACAAATGTATTTTTTGGATTACTAGATATCTAAAAATCTTTGATTAATGACTGGTGTCTTTTGTCAGAAGACTCTTAGCAAGAGAGATGCAATTGGTAGCTATTAGTAATTGAGTATACATTGATTATTTGTTATGTGGTAATTACTTCTAGATAAAACTTGGAAAACATAGTATGCAAGAAAGGAGGAAGGCAACTGACATATGGGTATTCCTAGCGAAAATGAATACAGATAGAGTAATAGGTTAAGCATGTCCAGTTAAAACATCGAGATCTTGGGCTATTCAGACAGGGAGAAACTCCGAAGCATAAGAGAAGATATTTAAAGGAAAGAGATATTGAAGGGTAATACTATTAATGTTTATTTTTATTTAAAATGCACAAAGATTTTTAATCATATATAATATTCCATTTGATCTTCACAGCCACCTCAGGACATTGTATCATTTCTATTTTATCAGTGAAAAGCCCACGTTTCCAAGTGTTGATTTCACCTCTCCAAGGTCACATCACATTAAGTGACAGAATCAAACCTGGAATCCCTGTCTCCTGTCTCCATGTCCATTTCTCTTCAGCTTGCAATCACAGCAACAACTTTGAAAATGTCATAATTTTGCACATGTCAAGCTACATGATTCTGAAAAATCCAGAATATGAATAAAGTCTAAAACAACCAATGGTCCACCAACTTCTAGAACTATAAGCACTTTAGCTCATGCAATCCAATCTAAACTCTTTAGCTCTGTTTTTCATTAATATTTAGATTTGGTAACATGTGCCTAAAACCTAGGATTAGTGTTTTTGCAATATTTTTAGTAAAAAATGATTTCACTTTGTCTAATGCAAGAAAAAAGATGACATGACATATGAGAGCTGCTTGCATTCCAGACTTGTCAGAAGAAGGACAATAGAAATATAATTAAGACTATAAAGAAAGCTGAGCACCAAAGAACTGATGCTTTTGAACTGTGGTGTTGGAGAAGACTCTTGATAGTCCCTTAGACTGCAAGGAGATCCAACCAGTCCATCTTAAAGGAAATTAGTCCTGAATATTCATTGGAAGGACTGATGCTGAAGCTGAGACTCCAATACTTTGGCCACCTGATGCGAAGAGCTTACTCACTGGAAAAGACCCTTTCCCTTCTGGGAAAGGTTGAAGGCAGGAGGAGAAGGGGATGACAGAGGATGAGATGGTTGGATGGCATCACTGACTCAATGGACATGAGTCTGAGTAAATTCCGGAAGTTGGTGATGGACAGGGAGGCCTGGCGTGCTGCAGTCCATGGGGTCACAAAGAGTCGGACAAGACTGAGTAACTGAACTGAACTGAACATGAATTGATAATAGCTCTTGGGCATGTTCGATTACATTTGAATCTGTAAAGATACGTGATACATTGTTGTACACTAGAAGTGCTCAATCACTTATTCATGTCTGACTTTTTGCAACCCCATTGACTAACCCACCCAGCTCCTCTGTCCATGGAGTTTTCCTGGCAAGAATTATTCAGTAGAGACAAAATACACTTTTCCGATTGTAAAATGAAATACTTTTACCTTCATGGTTAAAGAAAAAGAGGATTTTTACAACTGTTAAATGGACATTTAATAATAGATGTATTTTGAGAAAATCTTAGGTAATTTATTAAACATGGGGAAGATTCACTCAAAAGAAGCAAACATAGAGTTAAGAAAAAAGGTTTAAAATGAAAGCTATTCTCACCTGACTGATTAGTATGTTCATCACCATTTTTTAATCTATCTTGAGAAAAATGTTGAGTTACACATCTTTGTTGGGACCAAACAGGAGCAAAGATAGGCTCTAAGGGATAGGCCAGGCCTGAGTTTTTTTTGTCTCTGGGAAAGCTGAGGCACTGGGAACTCCCACAGGCAGTGTGGCTCGACCAATCAGAAGAAATCCCCGTAGCCCTGGCCCCAGCCATCAGGAAAACCCCGCCAGCACCAATCTGTATAGAGATGAGAAGTTTAAAAGTTCCGTGGCGCGCACACAGACACACACACACACACACACACACACACACACACACACACACACGTATGGTTTAGCCAATCAACTATGTTGTTACAGGAACAAAGAACCCTCTGTGTAAAAGTAGATGTGATTTGGAGCTCGGGGCTCTCCTCAAGATTCCATTGAGCTGGATGAGACCTGAGCCCTAGCTCGAGCTAGAAATAAAACCTCTTTGTGCGTTTTCATTGCTGTGGAGGTCTTATTCTCTCAGTTTTGGGGACTCAGACTTTGGACATAACATTTTCATTTACCTAAGTGTTTTTATAGTATATTTTTTCATTTTCCAAATTTCAATTTTTCTCTATGTTTTGTTCTAGATGTATCTCTTCTAAATAGTTTATAATTAGATTGTTGTTCATCTAGTCAGACAATCTTTGTCTTTTCACTGGTACACTTTTGGTACGCTTATACTAAAATAAAGTATTGTTTTACAATATTGCAAAAGGTTGAAAATCAGCCAATTATCACAATTTTGATGGAAATAGGTCCCCCTTTGTTACACTTAGTTTTCTCTTTGTCTTTGATTTCGTTTATTTATTCATTCATTTATTTATTTGAGGTTGATTAAGAGTCAGACATGACTGAGCAACTTCACTTTCACTTTTCACTTTCATGCATTGGAGAAGGAAATGGCAACCCACTCCAGTATTCTTTCTTGGAGAATCCCAGGGACAGCGGAGCCTGGTGGGCTGCCATCTATGGGGTCGCACAGAGTCGGACACAACTAAAGCGACTTAGCAGCCACAGCAGCAGCAAGCTTCTTTAAATTGTGATGGATGTCTATGGCATGTTTTATTATATCCTCAAAATGCCTCCTTTCTTATTTAAGAATACTTTTGTTTACAGTGAGCAGAATAAATATCCTCATCTCACTAATAGGCTTATCCATGTATTAAACTTTGATCAAGAAAATGTAGAAGGAAGTGAGAATGTGTCGGTACCTAGCCAAAGCTCTATGAAGGATAAAGTGTTTCTGTTTATTGCTGTTGTGCTATTGACAACTGCCATCAGAAAAGAATGTCCAAATTAGTTGCTGGTCCCAAAATGAGAGTCATAGAGTGTTGAATTTGATCCTCAAACAATTTGAAGAACTGTGAAAAAAAGTAAATGTGTTTTACTGTAGGCTACTGACATGCAAAAGTTTCTGTTACTTACTATTATTGATGCCAGTTTCTGAGTACTGCAATATCTATTATTGATTTTGGAAAATTCTAAGCCATGATCTCTTTTTCTTTTCTCTCTCTCTCTCTCTGTCTTCCAATTTTGCATATACTAAACCTTTCCACACTTTACTCTTTTAATCACAAATGAATATTTCCATCTTTTGATAACTCTGTAGTTCACCTAATTTCTTCTAATCTACATTCCAGCTCATAAATGTCTTTTAAAAATGTGTTGTATCTGATTTTAAAAATATCTAAGGAGGTTTTTCTATAATTTCAATTATTTTTCAAGTATGATATGCCATTTTAATAGAGTTCTATCTTCAATCTCATCTTTTACTATTTTGTTCTCAATTATAGTTAGGATAATGATTTCTTAGTCTGCATCTAATAACTTCATAATCTGAAGTCCTTATAGTCAGTTTCCTTTTTTTTATTTCTTCTAGTTCACAGTCATTTTCTTTATGCCTGATTATCTTTTATCACTGTTACATTTTTAAAAATTTGAACCTATGGAAATGATTCCTTTTTTCAGACAAGATTTATGTTCTTTTCTGACAGATGGCTAGGAGCACTACCTGGCCATGTCCACTTTAAGCAATGTAAAGGCTTCCAGTTTCTTGGATCACCTGTGTGTCTGTGTGCTCAGTCATGTCCAACCCTTTATGACTCCATAAGCTGTAGCCCACTAGGCTCCTCTGTCCATGGAATTTTCCAGGCAAGAATACTGGAGTGGATAGATAGTAATTCTATGCAAAAATTAGTTCTCTTCCTAATTAAAATTAGTTTTCTCTACCAAGAGCTAGTAGCCCTTAGTCCAAACTGACATGAAGATCTCCCGATAGACTCTCCACCTTACATATGCCCTCAGTTTTGAAATTTGTCCTCTTCATTATAGTCAGTTTAAAATTTTTAGGTCAACAAATGCCAATAGGCAAAATTAGCTTCTATGCTTGCTTTCCTACTTGATTTATAGCATTCCGTTTATTTTGTCATTGGCAATTTTTTACAATTTTGTAATTTTCTTAAGTATTTTAGAGAGGATTTTTTTTAATCTTTTATCTAAGTTTTAAATTCCTGTTAGCAAGATAAGTGCTCTGAATAACCTAGTCCATCATTATCAGAAACAGGAAGTGTCTCAGTCTTTCCAGGCCTTTTCTTTATACAACTTTTTCTGTTTAATTTCCTTTTCTTCAATCTGCTCTTTCCACTATCTTACATGTTTGCACTGGAATCAATCCTGACTCAAATTACATTTGCAAAATCTAAGTCAGCAGAAAGTCAGTCTTGCTGTTAGTTTGACTCCATCTTTTGCTTTTATGGAGAACAAATCCTCAAACAAACCCTAGCCCTGGGCCCTGATTTCGTAGTCTTTTTTTTTTTTTTTTTTTTTAGCTCTTTTGTGCAAAAGATCTTATCTAGAAAGTCTGGAAAATTTTCTAGCATGAAACACACTCTTTTTTCATTGCTGAAATCCTTTCTGTGCTCCTCAGACCTCATGACTAAGGTTGTGTTTGTTTAGAAAACACCATCTTGATTCAGATGTCTGACCTTTATATCTTTGTGTTATTTTCTATGTAAATCATTGTTACAGTGTTTCATTGGCTTCATGGAAACCTCAGTGCCACTTTCTGAACCTCCTCAATGTCTATTGTTAATAGCTACCTCCTTTTAACCTACTTTTTGAATGCCAAGTTTCCCTTGCTGACTCATTTTACCTCATCTCCTACAGCCATAAATACTGTTTACCCGCAGAAGTCACCCCTCTCCTGCACTAAATGTGGTCCATATTCTGGTCCCTCTTTGATGATGCCATCTATCAGCTTCACAAACTATTTCATAAACTTTCATGTCACAAGGCATGACCCTTCACCATTTGTCAGTGAAGCGTAAAGAAAAAAGATAAAGGTTAATTAGTTGCTTTAATTATTTGAATACATATTTTCTCAAAGGTGTGATATTTTAGGATGAATACAACTGTTTAGTCAGTGGTATTTTAAAAAATAAAAATCCCTACTAACAAATAAGAACACCCTTACTCTCAGCTTTTGAAAGTTGATTGCATTGACAGATTCTCTCTTGATGAGATGTGTTAAGTGTACTTCTCTCAATATTTTGGCTTACTTTTGGAACCGTATTCATGGAGGAAACGTATCAGATGTAAAATCTGAATTACAGCTGTGTTGTTTCAAAATGAATAACGTCTACTGGGTGAGACACTGAGTCAAAAGAGTTTCGTTTGCAGCATAAGGAAAATATTTGTGAGTGTTGCTGGAAAAGCTGACCGCCTACCATATGCAGCCTCCCTTTTAGATAGAGAGGCATGACAATGTGAGCAAATTGCTCTTTTGGCTAGAAAACTTTTGTATGCTCATCAGTTATATCCAGAAGAATCTCTATTTGATTACCAATACCCTCATCTGCTTTTCCTTGCTTTATATAATAACATTATAAACTTTTAAAACATTAAAATAAATTTCTGGTCTTAAATTCGGTGGGAAAAGATTTCCTGGAAAAAGGCAGGAAGAGGATTCTTATCGCTCAACACAGGATGTTATCTAAAAGAGATAATAGGCTTAAAATTGAGTTCACTAGTCATTACCTCCACAAGCATAAGTGAATGCTTTGTTGACCTAGACAAAATGTAAATTAGGTGAGGCCATATATTCTGACTATTGATTTATTATTCAGATCACAGTTTTAAATTTCTTTGAGAGTATGAGTTCTTCATTAGAGAAGTTCTCTACATTGATCAGTTTCACTAAAGAGTTAATATGTAAGGTTAGAGAAAGTGGCAATGATCTTTCAGGAAGAATGGATTTAAAAATACTAGCCTATGTGTATTTTTAACTCAATTTTTTAAACATTTGAGCTAAATTAAACCCACTGGCAAAATGATGATGAGTTTTAAGTTGCGTAGAACGTTCAGTTTATTATATCTAGGAGTATTCATTGGTTTTCATTTCTGAACTAAATTTGTGCTAATATGCAAGCATATATGAAAATATAACTTGGTTATTTATCCACCTTGATGCAATTGGAAGAAAAATGTGGTAGCTGTCAGAGGAATGCATTTCTAGCACCACAACTAACTAGCTATGCAATTCCAAGGAAAAAGCAAAATCTCTTTTCTTCATGTTAAAATTCTTTGAAAGCACTAAAAAATAATAGCCTAGTCACTAAATCATGTCTGACTCTTTTGCAACCCCATGGATTGTAGCCCACCAGGTTCTTCTGTCTATGGGATTTCCCAAGCAAGAATATTTGAGTGGGTAGCCATTTCCTTCTCCTGGGGATCTTCCTGACCCAAGGACTGAACCAGCATCTCCTGCATTGGCAGGCCCAGTGAATAGGTCATTGAAAAGGCAGACCAAACTTTCCTATATCCCAGAACTAATCATCAAATATACATAAAGCCACAAACCTACATGGCATGATCTCGCCTCAAGTAGTTAATCTTCTTCCAGAGACAACATTGATAGACAATCAGAAGTCGTGGATAGATGACTTGAAAAGTCATTTTCTGTCTTTTTTCCTTTGGCAATTCAAGGCTAGACTGGAGGTCCTGCCTGGATGAGCAATAAGACGACTTCACCATTAGAAGAGTTAGGAGAGAGGTGCAGTGCGTGCAGAGTTAACTGAAGGAAAATGAGCTAATGAACTCTAGGGAGACAACCATACTGCAGTATAAAACATTTTCTTGGCTTATAAACCAAGAATTGACTTAATAATGCAATAAATGAAGTAATATGAAAACAGAGAGCCAATATCAGTCAAAAACTGTTAGCAAGTTGATGGACATGACCTCATTTTTTAAAAAGCCATTTGTATGGGCAAATAAAGACCATCATTAACAAAGTAAATACAATACAAAGATGTTTAAATGTAACAGGTAAATTTTAGGAATAAATCGAAATCATTATTAAACATGATTGGGCTTTTAGACAACTTGAAAAAAGTAAAAAATCATGCTTGGTCTGTTTATACAAAGAGCCTTTCAGTCAATTTGACCATTATAGTCAGCTAGGTCCATGATCATATTGCCATTTATTGATGGAGCCTAATGATCATGTTCAAAATCAGTTATGTCATTTAGAAGTGATCTGAAGAAGTATTTAAGTAAATGCATTTGGCATAACATAAGAGACCTGAAAAAGAAAAAGGGAAAAACACAGAGAAGGGAAAAGTAATATTTTCTCTGATGACTCAACTAAGACAGGTTAAATCCTCATGGGATTACCAACAAAAAAGTCTTGCTGAGAAAGCTGCTTTTTGAATTTGTCAGACATGTGTGATTTATATTAAAACAATGATGAAATTAGGTAGTACTGCCAGTAAACTTGCCCACTGCTCCTCCCAACCCCCTACTTCTCTTAGGAAAAATTAAATAACCTTTTAAAGTTGAAAAATAACACTTAATTGTACTGTACCAGTATGGCAAATTGATGAAGAACTTGGAAATATATGTAAATACATTCTTCCCCTTTTCCTTCACCTAGGCAAATAAGAAAAGAGTTTTATGATAAAGTATGTCAACAGATAATTTGCTTTCCAACATTATAAATTCAAAAGACTAAATTTAATTAGAGTTCCTTGCCAGTATATATCATTTTTGTTAGTCATTATTATCACAAAACATTCTTGAATAATTTTAAGTCATTAACCTTACTGTTTAAATCAGAATATGGTACAAAAATAATTTCTGAAATATTTGAGAATTTATGAAATTACTTATTAAATATGGACTAANATCAGAATATGGTACAAAAATAATTTCTGAAATATTTGAGAATTTATGAAATTACTTATTAAATACGGACTAATGCTGACATGGCTGACTTTCTTCTACTTTGGTTTACTTAAGAATTACTAAGTAGTTGAATAAAGCAATATCTCATGTAATTATAAGAGAATAGGGCTTCCCTGATAGCTCAGTTGGTAAAGAATCCACCTGCAATGCAGAAGACCCTGGTTAGATTCCTGGGTTGGGAAGATCCACTGAAGAAGAGATAGGCTATCCACTCCAGTGTTCTTGGGCTTCCTTTGTGGCTCAGCTAGTAAAGAACCCACCTGCAAGAGACCTGGGTTCAATCCCTGGGTTGGGAAAATCTCCTAGAGAAGGGAAAAGGCTACCCACTCCAGTATTCTGGCCTGGAGAATTCCATGGACTCTTTAGTCCATGTGGTCACAAATGGTCGGACACGACTGAGCAACTTTCACTTTCACTATTGATACTAGTACCTGAGACAGACTTGAAATCATTATTTCATACATTCATACATGAAACCGGCAAACTGGCAAATAATGTTTTGAGTATAAAGATAATTATTTTCAAGAATAAAATATTTTTTTTACAAAGCAACGAGTCATTTTAACTATAAATATTTTTAAAAGGAAACAAAACTACTATATTAGTAGATATCATCCATACTTCTACCAAATTATGTGTATTCTGTAGAGTTTATTGCCACAAGAACAATATTGGAGAACCAGTGGATAATACTAAAAGATTATTGTACATAGCATATTGTATATGATGGCTTGTTCCCTTTCATTAAGAAAGCCTAGCTAAAAATATTTTTATCTCCTTTATAAGCCTTAAGTTATTTTTTGAAAAAGGAAAAAAATAGAGAAAGGGATGGAAGGAAAGAAACTCAAACTTGTGTTCTTTTTCAACAGAAGTTATTATTTACCTACACACTCAATGTGTTTCCAACTTTAAATGATCTTATCTTTGAAAAGTAGATACATAATACAAAAATTCAATATAAAACAAATTTTCCTAATCCAGGGACTTCAAAATGTTATTGAACTAATGAATTAACTAAATCAATGTCATGTCTCATAACTACAGGCTAGCCCCCAAGTAACAATGCTGCTGCTGCTGCTAAGTCGCTTCAGTCGTGTCTGACTCTGTGCGACCCCATAGGTGGCGGCCCACCAGGCTGCCCCGTCCATGGGATTCTCCAGGCAAGAATACTGGAGTGGGTTGCCATTTCCTTCTCCAATGCATAAAAGTGAAAAGTGAAAGTGAAGTCGCTCAGTCGTGTCGACTCTTAGCGACCCCATGGACTGCAGCCTACCAGGCTCCTCCGTCCATGGGATTTTCCAGGCAAGAGCACTGGAGTGGGGTGCCATTGCCTTCTCCCCCATGTAACAATAGGGCAATCCAAGGAACAATAGGACAACCCATTTCAGTTCAGTTCGGTCACTCAGTCGTGTCCGACTCTTTGCAACCCCATGAACTGCAGCGCGCCAGGCCCCTCTGTCCATCACCAACCCCCAGAATTTACCCAAATTCATGTCCATTGAGTTGGTGATGCCATTCAGCCATCTCATCCTCTGTTGTCCCCTTCTCCTCCTGCCCTCAATCTTTCCCAGCATCAGGGTCTTTTCAAACTAGTCAGCTCTTCGCATCAGGTAGCAAAGTATTGGAGTTTCAGCTTCAACATCAGTTTTTCCAATGAACATTCAGGACTGATCTCCTTTAGGATGGACTGGTTGGATCTCCTTGCAATCCAAGGGACTCTCAAGAATCTTCTCCAACACCACAGTTCAAAAGCACCAATTCTTTGGTGTTCAGCTTTCTTTATAGTCCAACTCTCACATCCATACATGACCACTGGGCAACCCATTAAGTGATGTCTTTTCCTTCTCATAGATGGAGAATAATGTTACTGATCAAAAAAATAATCATTTTGTAGTTTGTTTGTATGTGGGTATCTACTGAAGATGTCATTCTGCCTGATATCACATCTTGATGTACTCTTGTTCTTTTTTTCTGATACTGAGCATCTGCTTCATTACACATTATTAAAGTTAAGACATGCAATAAATTACAGAGTGAGTACCAAGTCCATATTCCTTCTGCCTTCTCTAAGCCAGTGGCCAATTTGATAGTTTTGTTCAAGATTTTGAATCAAGGGTCTTAGAGAAAACAACCACCGAGTCCCATTAATAGTGAAACATTAGCAGAAAAAGGTCCTTCTAATACTCAAACACCACTGTTCATGTCCCCAGAACCCTCATGATCCCTAGATGAAAACACCGCGGGCACCAGATTTCCCCAGCTTTCTTCCTGGTTATGCAAATTGCTCAAATTCTATAAAATGCCTATGTACATTTCTAATAAAATTCATTTTATGTTTAAACTGGATAAAGTTTCTGTTACTTGTACACTTGAAGAAAATTACAGCATGCAGTTTGTGTGCAAATGAAAGCACTAATCCATAAGACTATGTGGTTGAATCGCTAAGTCATGTCCAGCTCTTTCATAACCCTGTGGACTATAGCCTGCCAGGGTCCTCTGTCCACGGGATTTCCCAGTTAAGAATACCAGAGTGGATTGCCATTTCCTCCTCAGGAAATCTTCCCAACCCAGGGATCGAACCTGAATCTCCTGCATTGCACTGGATTCTTCGCCACTGAGCCACCATTTAGTAATACAATACAGTAAATGTATTACTAAAAACCACTTCTCCTGACTTGAAAAAGAAGACTTACATAAACATAAAGAAAATGGGAAAATACATTTTTTTTGAAACTGAGAAGAGACTTTCAAAAATACTTGATATGTAGGTCTTCATATTTTCTCTTATAGTCTTAACTTGGCTATATATTTAGAACCAAGCTCATTTTCATCCACTGCATATGTTTTGCTGAAAGAGTAAAAACCACTATATTTTCTGTAAGACTTTTTAAATTGTTTCCTATATAAAAGTATACTTCTTTCTCACTAATGCTTATTGAATCAAGTTAAATATTTACATTGTATTTTGACTAATGCTTAATATAGACATGTTTTCAAGACTAATGATATGATGAGATCTTACAAAGCTCCAGAAAATGAAATGACACAGAAATATACAGAAGAGAAAAGAATTTAGATTGCATTACAGAGCCATACTCTGCAGGCACTTTACTTCCCACAGTCTCCAACAATCAGGCAGGGTAAATGGTTTTAAAATAGGATCATGCTTAAATAAATACATTCTCAGCCACCCAAACTGTCGTCTGATTTCTGAAGGTTCAGAAACATTGGTGAATGTTTTGCATTTCTGGTTTCTGACCTGGATTGAACTGGACACACTGAAATAATGTGAGAAAGGCTGTTTTTTGGCTTGGACTAGAAATAAATCTGCCAGCATTCCTGTGAGCCTGCTTTTCTTCTGTCCAGCTTTGACTGTTTGAAAAGTCAAGTTATGTTAGACCCAGCCCTTAATATGAACTAGGGCTAGACTGTGAAACTTTTTAAAACATGATGGAAATGCCCAGTCCAAATTTGTGAGGGCAGAGCTTTTAGGAGGGCTGATACTGCCAAAAGTCAAAAACATTTGGTAAGTGCGAGAAATGGATCATCAGAACATGCCTCAGTGGATATATTGTCCCCAAGCAGGAGAGGTGACCCGAGAGTAACCTCTCACCTAATATGTGACCAAAACTACTGCAGATGGAGTATCCTAGCCAAGGTTTTTGAGATATTTTAGTAATAGTCTATCACCCATATCTAGTGAAAAGAAAGCATGCCAATGGTCAAATATCCATTTAAGCTTTAGCAGCACACCAACCCACATTTTACTAATAGGATATTTGAGATTTCTGTAATTTATAGCTAACTTTAAACTTTACTTATCTTCAAATTGATCTTCTCCCACCAAACTTTATTTTTCACTTTGTAGAATTGTGGATTTTCCCTAAAAAAAGAAACAAAGATTATGACTAACGTGGGGCTGTTATTGTGATAACATTCTGATAGTTTTTTTTTCTTCTACTTATTCTTTATTCCTTATCCTATGCATTCAAAATTAACTTTGTTCTTTTAGAATCATGAAGTAGAGTTGAAAATCTCTGTCCTTCAAAGGTCAAACTTCCCCGAATATCCTTTTGAGGAAAGGAGTGGCATGTTATTCCCCTGTCACACAGCTTTAGACTTTGTCTAGGTCTCTGTCCACAGGACAGTTACAACTGGAGCCCATTTTTGCCTTTTCAGTCACCAGTGAAGAAGGGGAACAGCTGGTTCCTCTCTTTTGTATATTCATCTTTTATATACTTAGAGACTAGGCACATCTCTCGGTGTTTAACCAAGACTAAACAGTAAGGATCCTTTGGATGTTACTCATCACTTTTATTCCCAGCTCATTAATAATCAAGTGGATGACCCCTGAAACTTTGCTAATTTTTTCCCCTCTTAAGTTATAGGATAGAAGCAACAGGAGTCTTGAAAGGACATATGTTTAAAGAATTTCTTCAGGGTTCTTAAAGATTTTTGTACATTATCTTACTTCTATAGCAAGTATGACACATAGTTGACATATGTGGTCAAACTGAGTCTGTTATTTCAACCATCTCCAGCAATGTTTTGTGAGCATGCTAATGGCATATATTGTCTTCCCATGTCTGCTGTTTTCACCCCAGCTTCAATCAAGAAGCTAAAGATTTACATTTGAGTTTGTCTAATACCAAGCCAATGTCTACAATGTTCTGATATCTACATGTCTGTCTATATATGAGGGGCATTAAAACAGTATCACCACCCAAGGCAAAAATTGCCAAAGCATCTGAATTCACCTTACTCATTAAATAAAAGAAAGAAAATTTAAAAAAAGAAAAGCACATTTCAGGATCAAATAGGCAAGAATGAATTGCCCTGTGACTACTGACCCAAATCAAATTGGAATTAGACTTCCCAGTGGGCTCTGCTATAAAATTATCTCTAACAAACACAAAGAACCAGAACCAGTACTCGTCACAGTTGGTGCTCCAAATTGACATTTGTTATTAAGGACAAATTCAAAGGCATAGTAGTTTAACACACAATAAATAGATATCCATATTTATTGTTATTGTTTCATATAAACTTATAGCTAAAACAAGTTGTCTAAATATACCCATTAATGAGGAAATAGGTGCTTTGATTTTTTTAGTCCAAGATATCTAGTATTCCAAAACTTTCATCAAATACTATTCTCTAAACATTTAGGTTTGTTAGGATACTACTGGATACAAATAACAGAATACCTGACTGACAGTGGCCTAAACTATAAAAGTATTTATTGTTTTTATTGTATTTATTGAATTCCTGGTGACTCAGATGGTAAAGAATGTACCTGCAGTGCAGGTTTAATCCCTGGGTTGGGAGAGGGGAATACCAACCCACTTCAGTATTCTTGCCTGGAGAATTCCATGGACAGAGGAGCCTGGTGAGTTACAGTCCATGGGACTGAAAAGAGTCTGATACAACTGAATGACTAACACTAACAAAAACTCTCTCAATGTTGGTCCGGCACCTTAGGGATTTTATCAAAGATCCTGGCTTTTTCTCCCCTTCTCTTTTGCCATATTTTCATCTTGTCTTCCCATTTGTCTTCTGATGGATAGATGTCTGCCATAACTCAAAACATCATAATGTCCATTTTCAGAGTAGGAAGAAGAGGCTAACTGGACATTTTTCTCAAATTTGTTTCCTTTACTTGGAAATTAATATTTTTTCCTGAATCACTTCCTTCTAGGAGAATTTCTCTCTAATCACTCAGTCATTTCCATCTGGAGGCAGTCTGAAAAACTGTGCTTCTATCAAATTAGAATAAAATTATGAAGAGTAAAATAAATGAATTACAATTCATTTCTTAGGTCTGACAGATTTCCTTATTTTCTGGAGGTCAGGATCTCTCAATCCACCACTCAAACAAACTGGACTTCAGTTAGCAAAAGTAAAGTTTAAGAGTGGCTGTTGGTAGGCAGCCAGAAACGTCTACCACAGTACTCATCCTTTCTGAGCTTTTAATATACTTAAACAAGCACCACATATAACCAAACATGTCTTGGCAAAGATATATTTCAGGAAATAACATCAGACAGTTTTATCTAAAGGTATGATCTACAAAAAGGCTGGAATATAGAAATTAAAGGGCTTATTGTGTCTTTAGGCCCCACATCAATGTTTCTCCTGAGATGAGGGTTACTAGGGTCTCTAGAGGGCCGCGTGGATGCTGAGAAAGCCCCTGACAGTCCCAGTGTCCCTTTCCCTACAGTAATCATGTTCTCCCCATAGTCAGGTCTGGCCTTCCTTCCAACTGTAACACTTTCTTCTCAACAAGTTTCAAGCATGAGCAAGACTCATCCCAAGCCAGTCTGGGGGAGACTTAACCAACTGGTGGAGGTATTAAGTACATAGCATACTGTCTTCAGATTCTAGCAAGACACAGATCTCTCTAAGCCTCACTTACCTCATCTATAAAATGGAGATAATAATAGCTGCTTCACTGGGTTGTTCTGAGGATTATATAAGATAGTCACATATGATAAAGCCAAATCAACATAGCAGTACAACTATAAAAAGGTTAGATTTGTGTATGAAATTAATGATAAAAGACCACTGCTTAGATATCCCTGGTGAAATATTTGTGGTTCAACAGTAAAGAAAATCAGAGACTTCTCTAAAAGGACAAAATGATGTGACCTACACACATAGAATGGAGAAGGAAATGGCCACCCAATCCAGGATTCCTATCTGGAAAATCCCATGGGCAGAGGAGCCTGGCAGGCTACAGACCATAGTGTCACAAAGAGTCAGACGTGACTGAAACAACTTAGCACACAACATGCACACAAATAGAAAAATAAGAATCATCTCATCTCCAAATATTAAATGTTGGAAAACACCAGCATGACGTGTGCTGAGTTTTCAACTGAAAAGTTTAGGACCCAGGACATTTTTACTTATGCAGTACAAACAATAGAAAGAATTCAAATACTCAAGTACCCAGAGTGCAGCCCACACAGTCTTCACCGGAAAAAAAAAAAAAAAAGTTATTCAAAACATACTCTATCCAAAGAAAGCAGCCAGGGTCATCCTCTTAAAATGTAGGTCAGATCATGTCATTGTTCTGTTCAAAATTCTGCGTCCCTGTCCATTCACCTTTGGGTGTGATGACATTGGTCAAAAAGAAACTCTGGCAAGAAATTTTGGCCCTAGTTACTTTTCTTATCACATGTCTGACTATCCTCAGCATTGGTCACTCAGCTCTACTTGCAGTAACTTTCTTGCTGGTCCTTAAATAAGCAGGCAGGTCCCTTCCTCTGGGCCTTCAGAGAGCCAGTGCTCTCTGCCTGGAATGCAAGACTCATTCTCTCATTTTCTTGCACAAATATCCCTTCTCCCTGTGGCCTCCTCTGACTAAATATTTACTTGATTATCCCTCTCCTTATTCCATTTTCCCCGTTCTTGCCAGCTACATCATGCTCTAGAATGTGGTTCTCTGTGTCTCCTGTATCTATCAATTTGTTTCCACCTTTTTTCTCTTTTTACTGAGGTCTGAGCTTTTTGCTCAACTTTTTCTAAAATTAGTCTATATTATTTAAATTTTTCTGCATTTAAAACAAATGTTGACTTCTTCTTGGTCTATGATTACTTCTATTCCTTAAATAACTTCTTTTTGCTTTATGGATGATATAATCTCTCAAACGTCTCTAAGAATATGTATTAGAATTTTTTAATTCTCTACTATTTCTTGCACTATTTCTATACCTGGGATCTGTTGTTTGTCCATCTTCATCTTCCTTTCCCAAGGTTTTTAAGTATTCTCCAAAGGTCTAATAACCTTTCATTAACAATTCATATTTATGAATAAAATTTGATTCAACTCAGTATAAATAAATTGCTATCCTTTTCAGTAGTATCTATCAGACTATCTATGTAGGAAGTATTGACTAAGTATCCCCTTGTAAGTTGATGGTTCCCATTGAAACTAAACTTTCCTTTATGCTACATACCTGAGAGTCGGAAGGTTAGCCAAAAACTCCACAAATGCCAAGTAAGGCATATGCTACTTTGGAAGTAGACAACTTTCGTCAATACACTTCTGACAGGCACTATCCTTCCTATGTGTGGGCATGTTCAGTCATGCCTGACTCTTTGCAACTCCCAGAACTGTAGCCCGCCAAGCTCCTCTATTCATGGGATTCTCCAGGCAAGAATAATGGAGTGGGTTGCCATTTCCTACTCTGGGGATCTTCCCAACCCAGGGATCAAACCCACATCTCTTGCATCTCCGGCACTGGCAAGCAAATTCTTTACCACTAGTGCCACCTGGGAAACTCTTTTCCTATAATATTGTAGAAAATGTTGTCCTTTCAGGTTCTTTGCCCTCATTACACAAGCACCACATGGGAAGCCGAGACTGTGGTCAACCCTTCCCCAAATCTATTACTCTCTATAGAAGGTAAGTCTGGGGTTTCCATCTGCGAACAAATGTTCTAGAATTCTGTTCCCAAAATGCATAGGAGGATGAGGAGCCAAATTAGACCATGTACATTTGACTCTTCCCAGTCCTGCTTTTTCATCGTTCCCCAGCTCCAAACTGAATTTCTCTGCAGCTCAGCTAGGAAGAGCTCCACAATATCTTCCCTCTGTTCTAATCTGTGAGTTTTTTCACCCATCTGCTTTATCTATTATATAGTCCCTTCCACTTTCAGAATTCTAAAAGCTTGTTAAATCTCTGGTTTCCTGGAGGAATCCTCTCTGGTTCACAGTATTGGCATGGGGTGGGAGGTGGGAGGGGATTCATGTTTGGGAACGTTTGTGCACTCGTGGTGAATTCATGTCAATGTTTGGCAAAACCAATACAGTAATGTAAAGTAAACTAAAGTTAAAATAAAAATTTTAAAAGAAAAAAAAAAGAATCTCATTATTTTGATATTTTTACCACCATTTAGTGGGATCTGTGGATGGAAGAGAAGTTCATATGTGTGCCCAGTTTACCCCCATAGACTGAAAAACAGGGTGAAAGGGTTAACTATACAGTGGCAAGAAGCAAATTTCAGATGAATAAATTAGAATAGTAGGAGTAGGAATGTGAATCAAGGATTTTGGTAAGAGAAATCATGCCATTCCCTATTATCCAGTTTTTAACCCCCAATAAAAGGAACTTTACTATGTCTTTAAATCCTTACTTCTCATGAAATATAACAAAATGATCGGCTGGAGTGGACACCTAATGTTTTAGTTTGTATCTAGGAATTTCAGAGAGGGTACCTGTGCGGGTCAGCGAGAAGTCTGGACTCTGGTCTTAAGTCTTACAGCAAAGATGGCAATAAACTTCACTAAAGAATAGGATGGCTCAGGCTCCAAACAATTTTTTTTGAATATGACATTAATTCTATAGAAAACAATCCATAAAATGTCATGGATGAAATATCTTTTAAACTTATTTTAATATATGTTCACTCTTACATCTTTTTGCTTTTTTTTAATTTGGCCATTTGATTTATTCTTTATTTTTTTCATCTCTATCTCCTCTGTAAAATTCTGTAAGAAAATAATTCAAGATAATAGACAAAGAAACATCTTAACTTCATTACAGTTTTCCATCCCTTAACAATTATCATGACTAGAGAATGACAGATGCAATTGGCCCAGGAGCCTAATACTAAAACTGAGTTTTTGGGAACAAAAAGTAATGATATCAAAGCCAGCAGGACAAAGGAGGGAGGCACAAATCCCCTACATTCTCTAATTTAAAACAAAGGAGGGAAAATCCTTGTTTTTATTTTAAATTGATGACTCAAATTTGGGCAAGAGACAGTGGGATATAATAGGATTGTCCCATTTAATGTAAATGTTCATTTACCATTGTTCTCTTATTTGCCTTAATGACTGCTGAGACATACATATGTCTATGATGGCTGTAACTTATCATCTGAAGTTTCTTTAGATGGTGGAAAACCTCCCTTGGGAGGGTTTATATAATTAGCATAGCCAACCATCATCTGTTTTGTATGATTTTGGAGACAGAATTTTTAGGTCCCTTCCAGCTCTGAGCCTGTGTCTGGGTCTAAACAAAATGAAACATTTCCAAACAATTTTCCCAAATGCACACATCAGCACTTCCTGGTGCTGCCTTGTCTCAGCTATTAGGGTGAATTTGCAAAAAACCACTCACCATCCTTTATCTCAGTACCACTCACCCTGAAACACACTTCTGACTGTTCCAAGTATGCTCCAGTCCCACCTTCCTCTTCGCTCCGCTACTGCACTCACTATACACAAGTACACACACCTGCTTACTCTCTTTAGCTCATCAACTAATCCCTCATTTCCCTTCCAAGTCAAGCTGCCCAGCTGCAGAGTGCATCATTAAATCATAGTTTGTATGTTCTTCTTCCCGATGCAATGTGAAGTAAATCACAGTTTCAAAAGGTGTTTTTTCTGGAAAATTCCTTTCTGCTTTTGAAGAGCCAAGTTTTTACATAAATAAGGTAATTAAAAGTTTTGGCCTTCGTAGGTAAACAGGTGTCACACCTGCATGCAGTGATCCATCATTCAGCAATATTATTTATCAAGGTCAAAATTACCCAATTTTGGTTTGTTATAGTATTAATCCATCCCTGATATATATATTATAAAAATCCTAAATAAAATTAGTGTATTTAACAAAATTTTAGAGTCAAGTCGGTTTATGAGTTCTATCTTTCCACTGCCTTCTATTATAAAATCAGGAAAAAATGGAAATAATAATAGATAGTGTTTCTTGAGTGCTTACCATGTGCCATGCTCTATTCTCAGTATTCCCAATGGAAAAAATTTCTTTACTCCTCGCAACATCCTTATAGAGTGCATGTTATTCCTAGGCAGATTTTATGTATAATAAAATGAGATAAAAAGACTTTCACATACCCCACACAAAATCACAGCTATCCTAATGCAAAGTCAAGATTTAGTCCTATAGCCTAGTTCCATAATTCATGGTCTTAACCAGCATATTGTAATGCCTCAATATAATGAAATAGTCCTATATACTAAGAAGGTCTTGGAAAATTATTTATGAAAAATAAAACTGATGGAGCACCAATGATGACATCAAACCTTTTAATAATAATGTTAGCTACATGCTGGGAGATTTTAACAAGATGTGTTAAAAGAAGTAGTTGCTTACAGCCAAGAAAAGAAACCCAAAGCCTTCTCTATAGAAGAGTTGTACCATGCACATGCTACATTCACATACTCTACTCCACAGTGGAGGAAAGGAAGAGCATGCCTGGAATAAAGGGGAACTCTTCAAGTGTCTACTGGGTCACTTGCTGAAAGCAAAGGGGATATAGATGAGTATCAAAAGCAGGTGGTTATAAACACTAGCTATGACATTGTGACAAGTTACAGAAATGAGAACTATAATTGTCATAAGCATTTCCTCTTCATTTTGCCATGAATGTGTGTGTGTACAGGATACACACACACACACACACACACACACACACACACATATATATATGTATATCTTTTTATTTCCCTATTTTCTTATCATATAACATAAGATACACTTACTGATTTTGTAACATGGTATTTAAGTATGGTTAATTCTACATCATATTATTTAATTTATAGGAAAATTTGAAAATTTGAAAATCAGGAAGAAGCATAAGCATCGCTCAGGACTTAACCTTCTATTCCAGGGTCAGTTCAGTTCAGTTCAGTCACTCACAGTTTAGTAAGAATACACTTACTTAGTCATCTAATATTATCCCTATATAATAGTTCAGTTCAGTTCAGTTCAGTCTCTCAGTCATGTCTAACTCTTTGTGACCCCATGGACTGCAGCACACCAGGCTTCCCTGTCTATCACAAACTCCCAGAGCTTGCTCAGACTCATGTCCATTGAGTCAGTGATGCCATTCAACCATCTCATCCTCTGTTGTCCCATTCTCCTCTTGCCTTCAATCTTTTCCAGCATCAGGGTCTTTTCCAGTGAGCCATTTCTTCACATCAGGTGGCCAAAGTATTGGTGTATCAGCTTCAGCATCAGTCCTTCCAGTGAATATTCAGGACCAATTTCCTTCGGGGTTGATTGGTTTGATCTCCTTGCAGTCCATGGGACTTTCAGGAGTCTTCTCCAACACCACAGTTCAAAAGCATCAATTCTTTGGCGCTTAGCTTTCTTTATGGTCCAGCTTACCCATGCATACACGACTATTGGAAAAATCAAAGGTTTGACTAGATGGATCTTTGCTGGCAAAGTAATGTCTCTGCTTTTTAATATGCTGTCTAGGTTGTTCATAGCTTTTTTTTCCAAGGAGCAAGCACCTTTAATTTCATAGCTGCAGTCACCATCTGCAATAATTTTGGAACCCAAGAAAATAAAATCTGTCACTCTTTCCATTTTTCCCCTATCTATTTGCCATGAAGTGATGAAACCAAATGCCATTATCTTTGTTTTCTGAATGTTAAGCTTTAAGCCAACTTTTTCATTCTCCTCTTTCACTTTCATCAAGAGGCTCTTTAGTTCCTCTTCGCTTTCTGCCATAAGGGTGGTGTCATCTGTCTATCTGAGGTTATTAATATTTCTCCTGGCAATCTTGATTCCAACTTGTGCTTCATCCAGCCCGGCACTTCTCATGATGTACTCTACATATAAGTTAAATAAGCAGGTTGACAATATACAGCCTTGACGTACTCCTTTTCCTATTTGCAACCAGTCCAGTGTTCCATGTCCAGTTGCTTCTTGACCTGTGCATAGATTTCTCGGGAGGCAGGTCAGGTGGTCTGGTATTCCCATCTCTTTCAGAATTTTTCACATGTTTTTGTGACCCACACAAAGACTGGTGCAGTCAATAAAGAAGAAATAGATGTTTTTCTGGAACTCTCTTGTTTTTTCCATGATCCAATGGATGTCGGCCATTTGATCTCTGGTTCCTCTACCTTTTCTAAATCCAGCTTGACTGGAAGTTCATGGTTCATGTACTGTTGAAGCCTAGCTTGGAGAATTTTGAGAATTGCTTTACTAGTGTGTGAGATGAGTGCATTGTGTGGTATTGTTTGGCATTGCCTTTCTTTAGGATTGGAATGAAAACTGACCTTTTCCAGTCCTGTGGCCACTGCTGAGTTTTCCAAATTAGCTAGCATATTGAGTTCAGCACTTTCACAGCATCATCTTTGAAAATTTGAAATAGCTCAACTAGAATTCCATCACCTCTCCTAGCTTTGTTCATAGTGATGCTTCCTACATTACTTAGAAAAATGTTACTTAAAAAGAGAAAATATATCTGAGAAACTAAAGCACTCCTCCTAACTTACTGCCTTTTACAGTTTGGAAAACTGCAAAGGCATAGGCAAAGCACTCGCTCAGTCGTGTCCGACTCTGCGATCTCGTGGACTGTAGCCCACTAGACTCCTCTGTCCGTGGGATTCTCCAGGCAAAAGTACTGGAGTGGGTTGCCATTTCCTTCTCCAGGAGATCTTCCCAACCCAGGGATTGAACCCGGGTCTCCTGCATTGCAGGCAGACGCTTTACCATGTGAGCCAGCAGGGAAGCTCAAATAGGCCTTAAGCATATAGGTTTAATCATAGTCAAAATGAGATTCAAGAAACAAACAAAAAAACCTCCTTTCATAAGTTATTGGTTCTGATTTTCTGGAGAACTCTAATACAGATATTATTTTTAATCACGTAAACAAACTAAGCCAGCTGCTACTCAAGATTTTAAAAGAAGGAAAAAGAACAATGGCCTGATTTCTCAAACTTTTTGTGAGTTGGTTCTGTTGGTGGTGTTTTGGTTGCCAGGAAACTGCTAATTGCATGCTTTCTGCAGTACTACTGGTAGGCAACACTTTGTCACACATCTGGAGAAGGATCTCGGCAGACATCTGGAGCTTGTCCTTCTGTAGCATTTTTATTTCTCATCTTAACCTTCTTTACCACGAAGTGATATCTATCTATCTATTCAAGCCTAGGAGAATGCCAGTGCTAAGTATAGTGTGAGAAGCATAATCTAACTGCCATCTCTTGGCTGTCTTGTCCACCTAGCAGCTCTTAGATATTAAGAGAAAATCCAACTATCACTCCATCTGAACAGAATCATCTATTAACTCCTTACAATCATATTTATCCATATATTTACTAGTATAATTAGTTGCAAATTTAATTTGAATAACAATTGTGGTTGACACCCCAAATCTAGTTTACCGAGCATCAACGAGTAGCATGAATACAATCTTCTGACCGAGGTTTGACTCACTTTTTAAAGGTACTCCTAATGATGTCAGCCCCTGTGCCTGTGATTGTATTAAAGGATGAGTCCATTAATCAACTTTACCTAATAAGCATAAAAGAAGGTATTCAAAGGGCTTCTAGGAAGTCTCAAAGACAAATTACAGAAAAGTAAGTCCATCCCCCTTCCTTTCTTACCACTGGATATAAATAAACATGTAGCCTTATTGCTACTGAAACAATTATTCAATGAATTCTCTGGGCTACTTGGGCCAGATAATTTTCATTGTAGGGAACTGTAGAATGTTTAGCAGCATCCCTGTCCTCTACAACTAGATGATAGTAAAAGCCTTCCAGCTGTGACAAAAGTTTTAGATATTTTCAAATGTCCCTTTGGGGGTAAAATCTCTCCCACATAAGAAATGCTGACTTAGAAGCTGGAGAAATGGACGGCCATGGGGGCTGGGAGAAGAGACCAAAATAAACTAGATTTACAATTACATCATTGAGTTCCAAGGTCAGCTAATTCTGAAACCCTCTTCACATCTGGACTGCTAGGCCAAATAACAAATGCTTTTATCTCTTAACCGTGTAAGTTGCTCTATTGCCTGTATTGTGCAGCTTAATGGAGTGAATGCGAGACCTGGAGTGAATGGGATAGTGGTAGGAAGAGATAGAATGATACAATCTTTCATTTTAAACATTTTTTTAAATAAATCCAGTGCAATTTTAAAATCGTTTTTATTTATCTTTGATTCCACCAGGTCTTCGTTGCTGGGTGAGCTTTCTCTAGTTGGGAAAAGCAAGGGCTACTCTGTAGTTGCGGTGCGCGGGCCTCGCATTGCTGGGGCTTCTCTTGCTGAGCGCTCTCGGGAAACACCCAGGCTTCAGGAGTCGCAGCTCCTGGGCTCTAGCATACAGGCTCAATAGCTGTGGTGCACAGACTCGGTCGCTCTCTGGCATGTGGGATCTTTCCAGATCAGGGATGGAACCCGTGTCTCCTGTATTGGCAGGTGGCTTCTTTACCACTGAACCGCCTGGGAAGCCCTAGAATGATACAATCTTAAAACAAAGATTTGCGAAAGAAAGTGAGAAATATGGGGTATGAGGCACACGATAGTTATTAATTCAGAGAAGGAAGTACCACCATAGGTTGTTGTAAAGAGAAAAGGAAAGGGCCAAGACACAAGACAGAATTACTCTGTTAGAAGATATTTTATATGATGCTAGCTCTCATTTTTTTATTCTCCTATGTACTTGTCTCAGCAGTAAGCCTAATATGCTTGCAGAGTGCCTATGCTCTCCCACTCCCGTAAATGATTACTTCATATATCCAATCTCCTCAAACCAACCTCTCCCCATCTTCAGTGTTAGCCAGTGACATTGCTCCCTACTTCCACTAAGAAAAATTTTAAAAGTGGAGAGTACACATCTTTTGTATAAGTAAAAATTACAGTAAGGTTATGTGTAAACATAAATTTATCTACACATACAATTAACACATGTGTCAGTATATATGCGACCTAGCAGCAGCAGCAGTATATATGTACTCATTTATTTTCCCACAAAGCTGGTGGTTAAACTTTTAGCATCACATCACTGAACTCTGGGAAAATCCCTTACCTGTGAAAATTTTATAGACAATTTTGCATCTCAAAATCAGATGTGACCAAGAATTACCTCAGAGTTTCAGTGTAAGAATTAATGATATAACCTAAAAATGACTAATTTTTTTATTATGTTTAAGAAGGTTTCTTCTATTATTTCTTTATTTACCAAAACAAGAGGCTGCTGATGTTTAGCAAATGCTTTTTTTGGAGGGCGGCATTTTCTGATATAATAGACTTTTCTCCTTTGTTTATTTTCTTTCTCTGAGTCTTCGCTGCCGCGTGTGGGCTTTCGCTAGCTGTGGGAGCAGGGGCCACTCTCCACTGCCGAGCACAGGCTTTTAGTGGCTGCTTGCTGCAGAGCACAGGCCCTGGGTGTACGGGCTTCAGCAGTTGTGGCTCACGGGCTAAGTTGCCCCACAGCATGTGGGATCTTCCTGGACCAGGGGCTGAACCCCTCTTTCTTGCATTGGCAGGCAAATTCTTAATCACTGAACCACCAGGGAAGTCCGATTTTTCTCCGTAAATGTTTTAATGACAGAAGTTATGATAAATTTCCCAGTATTGAATTACGTTTTCATTCCTGAGATAAGCCTGTTTAGGCAGTAGATAAAATGCCCTGATTTATTCACTTTGTTTTATACTTGGGTTTTCTTTAAAGACTACAACATGTGTAGCAAGTGCATGTTTGCCCAATGTGCATAATGGAGTGGTCATAAGATGTCAACTCTCAGGGAACTGGAATCAAATTCTGACCTCATGGCTTACTAACTATGACTTAGGCAAATTAAAATCACTGAGTCTTAATTTTGTCATCTTTCCTCAGAACTACTGTTAAGTTGCTGCACTGAAACTCTTAAAGGATAAAATGTGAAAAGATATGTAAAAACCCTAGCCAGGACCTTTGCTCTCAGTAAACATCAATTACCTGTTCTGTGAGCTTACAAGGCAAGGCAACAGCTTAGCACATGTATATACTTTCATGTGGATCAGGGTGGCCTTTCTCCTGAATTGCAGTGGAAAAGTCCAACTGTGTATCCATAAATAGCAAGGGCAATATAAATACCACACTAAGTAAAATATTTTTGGCTATTACTGCTTTAATAAGAACAGTCACTAGTGAGTGAATCTCCTGGCTGGGGTTACCTTTCTAGCAATCTGTCTTTTGCATAACAGGACTGTTTGATCCAAACATGTGTTCATGTTGAACTTTTCCCAGTACGCCTTATTTATAACTACACCATAGCCACTGTAGTTCTTCTTACATATAATCTCTAAAACATATTTGCCATTGAATAGTTCCTGCCATTTCCTTCTCTGAATTTCTTTCTAGGACACATGGAAAGGAGGAAAGCCACTGTTTGCACAGCCAAACATCTTCTGTGTCCAGAAATTTCCTTTGGCAGTCAACGCAGTAGGTTTCTAAGTATGATGAGAATACACACTGCATTGTGAATTGTGAAAGCAGCTACCAGTGCTGTGCCTGGCATAAACCAGGTTTTAAATAAATGTTAAATGAATGAATAATCGAAAGGATAAAAATCCAATTTTTAAGTCATTTTTTTGGGAAATCTCTTAGTACCTTAGAGAACTGGGAAAATGTTTCAGTAGAAAATATAACTTATCCATCCACCCACTCATTCTTTCAATAAATATTGACTAAGAGCTTGCTATTTTCCAGGCAATCACTGTGAATATTGTGCTCAGTACTCATGCTGGTCCACTTTGAAAGACTGCAGTCTGCTGAGGAGATGAAAATTGAATATAATTCTAAAATGACTGACTGATGGAAATGTGCTATTATACCAATATATAATAGAGAATAAAAATAGAAATATTTCATGTTTTATCTAAAAATTATAGGATTCAGTGCATTAAACCTCCTTTACTCTACATTTGTACTGTTATTATTCAAGAATAACAACTGAATATATCATGATCAAGTTCTGAATACTGAATAATTCAAGCTGTAGTTCAAGGTCTGTTAAATAAGCTAATTATAAACTCATATTCACTATTGGAGACTGGGCCAGTCTTCTTCCTGTGCTAAACATTTCTGTCCTGCCTGTTAGCAAAACAACAGCAAAAAATACTTCTACCTAAAAACAAATAGCTAAATCTTTGCGTGCACATCTAGTGTAAAACATAAAATCCTGACTAGACAGAAGTAACACAAATGAGAGAACAGAATATGTTCAATAATCAAACTAAAAACTTACTGTGATAAAAGCAGATGAAAAATAACAGATCAACTTCACAAAAAATGAAGAAAGGTCCTGTTAGATAATTAAGAATGCTTTCAGACAAATCTGATTCTACAAGCTGAACATAGATAGCTTTTGCTTCTGGGGAGATAAAACAACAAGCAAACAATTAGCATGCAGTATGCTTATCCTTGACAATAATTGCCAAATCATTTGTTGGCTCATTCCCATAATTTTCTGGCAACAGTCATAGGACTCTCAAGATGTCAGCTCCTACCCACACAAACTCCACTGTGAATGCTTGAGGAGCTCTTGATAAGACCCCTGAAAGCCATGAGGGCCTGTCTCACCCTCCTCCCACTTGATATAGCAGGCAGAGCCCCTCCCATCAACTTTCTACCCCTATAAAATGATCCTCTCAAGGAACTTTAGGGAAAAAAATATTCTAAAAGGCAGAATAAACTTTCCTCTGGGGAAAGGGATTGCCAAGGCCTGGCTGTCTCCTTATAAAGGGAAATGGAAAAGTACAGTGAACACCAAATTGAACTCCTGAGTTCCCTGTGCTATACAGCAACTGACTTAGAGGGATGGAATGGAAGGGGTAAGAAGCAAGCTCAAGAGGAAGAGGATATAGGTACACATATGGCATGGCAACCCACTCCAATACAATTGCTTGGAGAGTCCCATGGACAGAGGAGCCTGGAGGGCCCCAGTCCATAGAGTAGCAAAGTGTCAGACAAGACTGAAGCGATGGCTGATTCCCATTGTTGTACAGCAGAAACTAACACAACATTGTAAAGCAATTATATTCCAATTAAAAATGCACCGTGAACACAAAATAGATACATAGAAATATTCTAATATAGTTGACACACTTTCTCACTTGGATCCCTCTCACTAGAATGTAAAATCCTTAAGTATACTGCACCAACCTAAGAAACAAAAATAAAACTATCCTCACCCCCAAGGACATCTACATTGTTAAACTGAGCAGTCAGACTTTCTTTTCCAGACTTCTGAGCTATTGACCAGATTTTATATTGAAATAATCTTCAAAAAAAAATTCATTGTCACTGTAACCTCTCAAATGTGTCAATATCTTTTAGTCAGCTCCTCCTTCAAGCATTCTCTTTCCTTTGCCTACAACAGTACCCTTTTGGTTATACTCCCAACTCAGATCAACTCTCAGCCTCCTCAACCCATTATTAGAGTTCTTCATGTCTAGACTGTAAGGCCTCTTGTTCTACACTCTCATCTAAATCTACAGATTCAATTATTGATCTAGTCAACTGGTAATTAGATACACAGGTCTTCCAAACCTATGTTAGTACCTACTTTTGCTAACCAAAAGAAATCAAAGAGGATTTTTACTTTTATTTTAAAAAAAGGTGAAAAGTGGAAACAGTGTTCAGCATGGATATTATAGAGAGCCAGTTACAAAGGCAGCCTACACTCTGAGCAATGAGAGTGGCACTGCCAACCTCCTTCGCAGGATCTACACTCAGCATCTCAGCATTAAGACACCACAACTCTGAACTGAGCTTGGGAGCATCTGTGCTTTATCTCAATTTGTTGTGTGCATCCGTTAGCAAGATGTGCTCTAAGGTAATTGTGTCTGCTTTATGCCATTTCAACAGTCACCTTGTGGCTCAGACAGTAAAGCATCTGCCTACAATGTGGGAGACCCAGGTTCGATCCCTGGGTCGGGAAGTTCTCCTGGAGAAGGAAATGGCAAACCACTCCGGTATTCTTGCCTGGAAAATCCCATGGACAGAGGAGCCCTGTAGTCTACAGTCCATGGGGTCGCAAAGAGTCGGACACAACTGAGGGACTTCACTTCACTTCACTTATGCCATTTCAGCTTATAAAAGCTTTCATAGGAATGTTCTGCTTTCAGACAGCAGGGGAAAAGTGCACAGTATCGAACTACAATGAAAAACCATACAGCTTCTCATATCCTAGATGCACCTCAAACTCAAAATGTTGCTGCTGCTAAGTCGCTTCAGTCGTGTCCAACGTTGTACGTCCCCATAAATGGCAGCCCACCAGGCTTCCCCGTCCCTGGGATTCTCCAGGGAAAAACACTGGAGTGGGTTGCCATTTCCTTCTCCAGTGCATGAAAGTGAAAGTGAAGTCGTTTAGTCCTGTCCAACTCTTAGCGACCCCATGGACTTCAGCCTACCAGGCTCCTCTGTCCATGGCATTTTCCAGGCAAGAGTACTGGAGTGGGGTGCCATTGCCTTCTCCCAGACAACATAGCCAAAGCCAAATCCCTGATTTCTCCCTACCAAAACAAAACTATACAAACGAATGAATAACAAAGTAAATTCCCCTCTACAAAAACAACTACCTGATTGTCTTCCGGTGTTTTCTATCTCAATTCAATTGATAATCCATATCCTAGTCATATAAATTTGAAACTTAATGTAGTTCTTTTCCTTACTTCCATATTCAATGAATTATTTAGATTCAGTCTTTAAATATATCTTAAGTGGATTCATACTTCTTTAACCTGCCTTTCACCACCTTGGTATAAGCCTCCATTTGCCCAAGACTTAAATTCTGAATTGCCTAGTAATTGGTATCTTCACATTCATTCTTATTCCAATCCAATTCTTTCTTCAAACTACCGTCAGAGTATGTTTTCAGTTAAAATTTCATCACTATTCTCTTTTTTGCTTAGAAACTCCTCCATGGCTTTTCAGCCCATGGAGAACAGACTTATGGCCTTCATGTAGCACACAATACCTTACATGGTTTCGCCATCACCTACATCTGCAGCTTCATCTTACACCATCCACTCTTGATTTTTGTTCCAGCTTCACTTTCTAAAAATGTCATGCTCTCTCCCACTGCAGGGCCTTTGCAAGAACTCTTCTCTCTGCATAGGGTATTGTCTCAGCTTTGAAGAATAGGTATTCAGGTCAAATTTTGCTTTCTGGAGTAAGAATTCTCAACCATCACAGAGCAGGTCAAGACCCTCATATTATGTGCTCTGGTAGCTGAATATGCAATTTCTACGTATCACTTATCAGNCCTATAATACAATAAAGACATATTACTAATTTTAATTACAAATTTTACTGCTAATATCATTGAATCAGACTTTGTATAAGTCTCTAACTTTTTTCTAAAAAGCTATAAATATGATTACACAGGAAGAAACACTAAAACCAGATTCTGAGCACTTTCAGATGGGAAAAATGGCAAATGCACATTGAGCTTACAAACTGAAGATATCTCCTCATTCATTCAACAAATAAATCTGTCAGATGCTATACTAACAGTTATGAATGTTTCTAACTTCAAAGAACTTAATCTAGTACCTTTTCCAAGAATTTTAATCTTAATTTTGGTAAATCCCCATCATATACAGATTTATTCTTTAAACTCAAGCTTGTATGTGAAGTTGATTGTGCCTGCATGCTTGGTCCTGTCTGACGCTGGGTCTCCATGGACTGCAACCCAAAAGGCTCCTCAGTCCATGGAATTTTTCTGGTAAGAATACTGGAGTGGGCTGCCATGGCCTCTACCAAGGGATCTTCCCAACCCAAGGATCAAACTGGTATTTCCTGCCTCTCCTTCATTTCAGGTGGATTCTTTACTGCTGAGCCACCAGGGAAGCCCCCGTAGCTCCTATTATATACACCAAAAAGAGAAAATAAATCTTTGATTTATTGCTAGTTGATTGTGCTATTTTTTCAAGTATTTTTTAAACTTTGCTTCTTATATACATACAATATAGTAAAATAAAAAAATAGATTCTGTGCTTCAAAGTGAAATTGTTTCTTTGATTCCTTTCAGTAGCATAGACTTCATATTTTAAATTACTTTAAGTCATTTATGAAAACAAGGTTTTTCATCTGTTCCTCATTACTATTTATACACCTTCTAGATCCACCCCAAAGGCTGGCAGGAATCTGCCTGGTTATGTTGTTGGAGAGAAGTATTCAAGTTGCTGGAGGGAAGCATGAATGAATGGGGTGTGTTCTGGAATCACCAGAAGTGTTTTTCTTGAACTGCATTGACTGTTCTTTAATGCCAGTTGACTCATTGACTCATACAAATTCACACACGCTTCCAGCATGATGAGGGAGAAAGGTGTCTATTCTCCATCCGTGTTATTTGAATGAATTTGGAAAACCAGCCGTCCTATCCAAGAAATGTTTTAATTGTTCATCACAAAATGATATCCTGTATTCAGATGAACTATGTCCCGATAGAGTGTTCCATGCACAACTATTACTACAGATAAATAATGTCAGTGGGCAAAATCAGCCATGCAGGCCTCGTCTTGACACTTTTCCCTGTGTCTTATAATCTTTAGTAACATGATTCCCTCCTAATCTGACCCTACCAGGACAGGAAACTCCTTAAGGACAGGGAATATGTGTCATTTGTATTCATATTACCAGTATTTAGCAAATACTTAGACTTTCAGTAGATAAAAGTGTTTGTAAATGTAGGAGCAAAACAAACAAAAAAAAGCAAAAGCAAAATGTACCAATTCTCCATTTAACATTCTCATCAATTAATAAAGGAACTCACAACAGACAGAACAAAGACATCATAATTGTATCACCTGAGAGCCTAGATTCTTGCTATCAACCCTATCTACTTTGTTGATCTTGGAGTGGTTCAATTTTAGCTAGAATCACTTAGGAAACCTTTTAAAAGATCCCTCTCAGATCACAAATCAGATTAAATAAATCAAAATCTCTGAAAGTGAGGAGCAAGCATCTATATTTCTTGAAGCTCCCATGATGATTTCAATGTGCAATTAAGTCTGAAAAACAATGGCACCCCACTCCAGTACTCTTGCCTGGATAATCCCATGGATGGAGGAGCCTGGAAGGCTGCAGTCCATGGGGTTGCTGAGGGTCAGACACAACTGAGTGACTTCACTTTCACTTTTCACTTTCATGCATTGGAGAAGGACATGGCAACCCACTCCAGTGTTCTTGCCTGGAGAATCTCAGAGACCGGGAGCCTGGTGAGCTACTCTCTATGGGGTCACACAGAGTCAGACACGACTGAAGTGACTTAGCCGCAGAGAAACCTGAAGAATACAGTTATTTTATAGATATATATGTTTTAAAACAGCTAAGTTAATTTCTAGATTGATAATAATGAAAATAATTTAAACAGAATTTCTTGGGGTAGAATGATTTTAATATTTCAATTCCTCAATCCTAAAATACAGGTTATTTTCAGATCCACAAATGAAAGTATATGTACTTGAAATTGTGCATGATGTGACAGAAAATATATTAAACCTGGGGGAGATTTCCTGGATTTTCAAGACCTTCATCCATAAATTAAACTGTGGTTCTCAGTTTCCTCACCTGTAAAAGGATCAATTTACGATAAATGATCTCCATGATTCTCCCCAGCCCAAGATTCTAGAGCTGGTTTGAGGAGCATTCTGAATGATTATTTTAATGTTTCTAAAAGTAAAGCTTTTCTTTTAAGGGAGTATCCTTTATAACTATGATGAAATAGGCCTTTTGTGGCAACGAATATTCTTTGTTTATACTTGAGAGCTCTATTAAATAAAAAAAATAATAAATCTAGAGTCCTTTGATTTTGATGAAGGGTTTTCCTTGGCTCAGATTTTTTAAGCTTGAGTCCAGATACCAAAATCCCTGCCCATGGTCCACATGAATAACTCCAACACGGCTGGCTATCATCTTCTGCAAATCAGAGTCAGTGCAGTAAGGTTGATTCTGAGCAAGAAAGTATTTTGCCAACTAAAGAGAACTCTGAGGATGAATTCTAACTGTCACCAATGTGTGGAGAAACAACAGGAAGTATATTATGATAAATACCTCAGAGTTAGGCATAAAATTAAGCCCATTGTTAAAAGTTTTATTCTGAAGCTTAATATCATATTTAATCTTTCCTTCATACTTTCATAATTGTTCATGGGGTTAACTGCCAGTATCTGTGTCCAAAGTTAGTCCATGGCAGAGCCAAAGGCTTGTATTCTGTGCTCTTGACTCAAGTCCTGGATGTTTCTTGTTATGCCTAGCCATCATAACCAGACACATTGTTAGTCATGCTGTTCTTTTTATTTTTATTTTAAAAAGACTCAGTTTTTAATTTGGTTTACAGTGGCTACTTCTTCAATTTTTTTCAAGGCAAAAGGAGGGACTAAACAGATTCTCACTCTTGTACTTGGAGTCCAGTTGGGAGAATGGCATAAGAGACAATGAGGGTGTCAGTCATTGTAAGGGTAGCAGAAGAAACGAAGTTCTGAGATCAGAGATAGAAATTGTAGTCTCAATTCTGGCATCAAATGACTGTATCGTCTTGGGAAAATCACAGTCTTTCTGGATCACAATTTCCTTAACAGTTAGATAAGAATGTATAGGTTGAGAATTTCTTGTATTTTCTTCTTCAGTCCATAAGAAAAAAGTGTCAGTCGATCAGCCGTGTCTGACTCTTTGCGACCATATGGACTATAGCCCACCAGGCTCCTCAGTCCATGGGATTTTCCAGGCAAGAGTACTAGAGTGGGTTGCCATTTCCCTCTACAGGGGATACTCCCAACCAACAATCAAACTCTCAGCTTTTGCCACGTCTCTTGCATTCGGGCTGATTCTTTAGGACTGAGCCACCTAGACTCTAACAGAGATTATTGAGGTAAGCTTGATCTAAGCACAAGGATCTTTTACAAGCCCAGAATTTTCCAGGGATTCTGTGCCAGTCCAATGGTTAGAACCCTATGCTTTCTCTGCTGAGGGAGAGGTTACAGCCCAACATTGGGAAACTAAGATCCCACAAGCTATGTGGTGTGGCCGAGTTAAATAAATAATAATAATTTTCTGAGGCTAATTACAGAAGAGGAAGTCAGAAATCCAAAACCCAAGAATGATCTGCACACCATTGCTGGTCTGAAGATGGAAGAGACCACTTGACAAAGAATGTGAGTGACCTCTAGGACTGAGACTATTTCTCTGTTGTTGGCAAGGGAATGAAGACCTCAACACCTCCAATTGCAAGGGCCGAGAATGAGCTTGGAAGTAATATTTCCACTGAGCCTCCAGGTAAGAACTCAACCAGCCAACATCTTGATGTCAGCATTGTGACAATCTGAGCAAAGAACCCAGACACAACAGACCAGACTGTATCTGAAAAACCTGAACTAATAAATGCACATTGTTTTAAGCCATTAAGTTAGTGGCAATTTATGACATGAAATAGCCAACTAATACATTCCAGCTTGGCCTCAATTTTCTTTGCTGCTGCTGCTACTGCTGCTAAGTCGCTTCAGTCGTGTCCGACTCTGCGCGATCCCATAGATGGCAGTTCACCAGGCTCCTCCATCCCTGGGATTCTCCAGGCAAGAACACTGGAGTGGGTTGCCATGTCCTTCTCCAATGCATGAAAGTGAAAAGTGAAAGTGAAGTCGCTCAGTAGTGTCCGACTCTTGCCGATCCCATGGACTGCAGCCCACCAGGCTCCTCCATCCATGGGATTATCCAGGCAAGAGTACTGGAGTGGGGTGCCATTGCCTTCTCCATTTTCTAAAGAAAGTAAAGTTAATAATTACAGATGCATGCTATGTATAAATCTATCATTCAAAAATAAACAAAACATATTTTTCATGGGTGAGTTTTGCTATGGCATTTATTCATACTTTCCTTAGCAAACATATATCTCCCACATGATAAACCATTTTATTTCTAAACCATTCTAAAAAGTCTAATACATTCTGTACTAAATAATTCATTATGAAATTTGTTCTTGGTCTTCATTTCCTCCAGATAGCAAAAATTAGTATAATTTGTTCACATTATCTTCTGTCTATACCGAGGCATAGTATCCCTTACACAATGATTTATATATACTGTTGTCAAAAAATAAACTCCTTGAAGTTGTTAGAGACGCAAAGTGAAGGACTCCACTAGGATTCAGAATGGTGTTAAGGACACAGGGAATCTTCACAACAACTTGTTTCTCTCATGAGCTACAGATTTTTCTCTGAATGCATTTCTCACAACCAATTTTCTCTGATTTATCATCATTTTAGTTTCACCTATGTATGTGCTATGCCCACGTGCATAGCATTTTTTCAAGTTTAGCCCCTTTTCTTAGTTGGTAAATCATTTCTATAGTTTGATTTAGAGTTTTCAGAGGGAACCTGATTGGATTAGTACACTTACACTATGTCAGTAGTCCATGGCTAAGGCTAGTAGCCAGCTTAAGGATGGCTGCTTCTGGATCCCTGAGGCAAGAGAGGGCTGGGATCACAAATTGTAACATGGTTGCTGAAATAGACAGCAGAGGTATCAATGTGTAAGAACAGATTTTGCCCAAAGATTGCCAACTCCCAAAGACTGAAGCCTCACTTTTCTTCCTCTGACTTCCAGGCTGTGACAGTGATAAAGAACCTACCTGCCAATGCAGGAGACATAAAAGATGCAGCATTGATCCCTGGGACAGGAAGATGCCCTGGAAGAGGAAATGACTACCCACTCCAGTATTCTTGCCTGGGAAATCCCATGGACAGAGAAGCCTGGCGTGCTACAGTCCATAGGGTTGCAAAGAATTGGACATGACTGAAGCAATTTACCATCTGTGTATAAAATAAAATGGATGAAAATTTACCTTATCTCCTCTTACTGGGATAAAAGGAAACCATACTTATCTGGTAGGTGGAAGGTATAGGTACACAAGAACAATCTTTTGAGAAATTACTTTACAACTAGTTTTCCCATAGAATATGTTACTCAAAAAAAAAATCTTGAATGTTACTGTAGCTATACTATGATTATATATCTATGGAAGAAGATGAGAAAGAATACTAAGAAAAAGTCAGTTTTGAAACTAGCAGATAATCAGAACCGAGCAGGGAATAAAGTTACTAAATTGTTGATATTAAAGTCACCAATTTGGCCTGACAGATCCTCTAATCAGACCATTCTAAATTTCAAGAATATAGTAAATACCCTATAAACTCAAAGGAAGATATCACCACTTTCTAAACCAGCTTATAACAACCTGTGAAACTGATCTTACGTTTGGGTAATGTATAACACTTGGATGCATGCAAATAGATGAGAAATGCATTGCTGAACGGATCATAGTTTGAGTAAAAGGATGACAATTAAGAGAATAATGGTGCCAATNTTTGGGTAATGTATAACACTTGGATGCATGCAAATAGATGAGAAATGCATTGCTGAACGGATCATAGTTTGAGTAAAAGGATGACAATTAAGAGAATAATGGTGCCAATTGACATAATATCAAGACCTGAATGGGCTTCTCTGGCTCATGGTAAAGAATCTACTTGCCAGGGCAGGAGACATGGGTTCAATCCCTGATCCAGAAAGATCCCACACACCATGGAGCAACTAAGCCTATGCACCAGAAATAATTGGATCCATGCTCTAGAGCCCAGGATCTGCAACTACTGAGCCCACGTGCCGCAACTACTGCAGCCTGCATGTCCCAGAGACCCTGTTCCCCAACAAGAGAAGACACCACAATGAGAAGCCCGGGCACTACACTAGAGAGCAGCCCCCTTGCTGCAACTAGAGAGAAGGCCCAGCACAGCCATAGATTAATTAATTAGTATCCAAAAAAAAAAAAAAAAGGCCTGGAGAGAAAGCATTCCTAAAGTGTTTTAGTAGCTGACTTGTACTAGATTGAACCATCAATACAAGGGAAGTATGGATAGAAAGATGGAAAATAAATGGTTACAATTTCTTGAATATCAGACAATGCATTTAATAACAATGACAGACAGTTATCCAGGCTTCATTGTAACTATTTATTAAGGGCTTACTTTCTGTATGTGTGTGTGTGTGTGTGCGTGCGTGTGTGTGTGTTTGTATGTGTATATATATATATAAATAAAATCTTACTGCAAAATTCAAGCTTAAATTAAAGAAAGTAATGACAACCACTAGGCCATTTAAGTATGATCTAAATTAAATCCCTTATGATTATACAGTAGATATGATAAATAGAATCAGAGGTTTATAACATTGCCCAAGGGGTGATGACCAAAACCGTCCCAAAGCAAATGCAAGACAAAATGGCTGCCTGAGGAGGCCTTACAAACACCTGAAAAAGAAGAGAAATGAAAGACAATGGAGAAAGAGTTGAATGCAGAATAGCAAAGAGAGGTAAGAAAGCCCTCTTAAGTGAACAGTGCAAAGGAATAGAGGAAAAAAACAGAATGCAAAAGAATATTTCTCTTCAAGACAATTGGAGATACCAAAGGAACATTTCATGCAAAGATGGGCTCAATAAAGGACAGAAATGGCAAGGAGCTAACAGAAGCAGAAAAGATTATGAAGAAGTGGCAAGAATACATGGAACTGTATAAAGAAATGTTTTTAATGACCTGGACAACCATGATCACACCAAGATGCTGTGATCACTCACCTAGAGCCTAGACATTCTGAAGTGTGAAATCAGGGAAGTCTTAGGAAGCATCACTACAAACAAAGCTAGTGGAGGTGATGGAATTCCAGCTGAGCTATTTCAAATCCTAAAAGATGATGCTATGAAAGTGCTGCACTCAGTATGCCAGATCTGGAAAACTGAGAAGTAGCCACAGGACTGGAGAAGGTCAGTTTTCATTCCAGTCCCAAAGAAGGGCAATAGCAAAGAATACTCAAACTACTGCACAATTGTATTCATTTCACACACTAGCAAATTAATGCTCAAAATCCTTCAAGACAGGCTTCAGCAGTACATGAATGGAGAACTTCTAGATGTACCAGCTGGATTTAGAAAAGTCAGAGGAACCAGAGATCAAATTACCAACTTTCATTGGATCATATAAAAAGCAAGGGCATTCCAGGGGAGTATCTACTTCTGCTTCATTGACTATGCTAAAGCCTTTGACTGTGTGGATCACAACAAACCATAGAAAATTCTTAAGGATATGGGAATGCCAGACCACCTTATCTGTCTTCTGAGAAACCTTTATGCAAATCAAGAAGCAACAGTTAGAACTGGACATAGAACAATGGACTGGTTCAAAATTGGGAAAGGAGTACATCAAGGCTGCATACTGTTACCCTTCTTACTTAACTTATATGCAGAGTACATCATGTGAAATGCCAGGCTGGATCAATCACAAGCCAGAATTAAGATTGCTAGGAGAAATATCAACAACCTCAGATATGCAGATGATACCACTCTAATGGCAGAAAGTGAAGAGGAATTAAAAAGTTTCTTGATGAGGGTGAAAGAGGATAGCGAAAAAGTTGATTTAAAACTCAACATTCAAAAACCTAACATCATGGCATCCAGTCCCATGACTTCATGCAAATAGAAAGGGAAAAACTGGAAACAGTGGCAGATTTTATCTTCTTGAGCTCCAAAATCCCTGGGTATGGTGACTACAACCATGAAATTAAAAGACACTTGTTCCTTGGAAGAAATGCTATGATAAAACTAGACAATGTATTAAAAGCAGATATAAGTCTTGCCAACAAAGGTCCATCTAGTCAAGGCTATGGTTTTTCCTGTGGTCATGTATGGATGTGAGAGTTACACCATAAAGAAGACTGAGCACCGAAGAATTGATGCTTTTGAACTGTGGTGTTGGAGAAGACTCTTGAGAGTCCCTTGGACTGCAAGGAGATCCAACCAGTCCATCCTAAAGGAGATCAGTCCTGAATATTCATTGGAAGGACTGATGCTGAAGCTGAAGCTCCAATGCTTTGACTATCTGACCTGAAGATGGAAAAGACCCTGATGTTAAGAAAGATTGAGGGCAGGAAGAAAAGGGGGAGAACAGAGGATGAGTTGGATGGATGGCATCACTGATTCAAAGGACATGAGTTTGAGCAAACTCTGGGATATAGTGAAGGACAAAGAAGCCTGGTGTGCTGGAGTCCATGGAGTTGCGAAGAGTCAAACACAACTTAATGTGAACAACTATGTGTGTATATATAATATGCAATTCTCATAAAAATTCTTTGAGATAGATACTATTGTTTTTTTTTTCAATTTTAAGAAAATTGGCTAAAAAAAGGAAGAATTGGCTATAGTATAAGATGAAACCCATTATAGCAATATGTTTTGTGGAAACATGTGGGGATTTGTGTGCTAAGTTGCTTCAGTTGTGTCCAACTATTTGTGATCCTATGCACTGTATCCTGCCAGGCTCCATTTGTGCATGAGAGTCTCCTGTTCTCCAGACAAGAATACAGAATGGGTTGCATGCCCTACTGCAGAGGATCTTCATGGCTCGGGGGTCAAACCCATGTCTCTTATGTCTCCTGCATTGGCAGCGAGGTTCTTTACCACTAGCACCACCTGGGAAGCCCAATATATGAGGATATTTCTCTGTTATTATCACTTAAAAGTTAATAGGAGAGAAAATGGCAACATGCAATGTATTGGAACAAACACAAAATTAGTGAAATAAAAACAATATTCATTTCTTGAAAATTCACTTGAAAAGCTAATAAGCAACAATGCTCTGTGGGTAAATTTGCTTGTGAGTCTTTTAAACCCTGAAATATTTTGAATATCCAGGGCAATGTTCAATATGTAATTTTTTCAAAGAGCATAGAGTTTATAATTCTGAGCTGTCATTTGTCCAAGTTCCCCCAATTTATCACTCAGACTTGAATATTCTTTTCAGATTTAACTGGGGTTTCTTTAATCTGCTTTTTTTTTTTTTTTAACTGAGATCTATAGAAATGTCCTGTCAGTTCTTTTCTGGCCAATGATTTGTGATAGAACTAATCATAAAAACAAAATTAAAAAGCTGATTATTGCGAGAAAAAACCATTTAATGTAATGGTTGCTTGGGCTTCTTGATAGCACTAAAATGGAAAAAGAAACATCAATTTGATTAGTAATTAGTGACTTTTTTTTTTCTAAATTTGTGCTTAGTTACAATATACATCGAACTTGCTTTCTTTCATCAGTTAAGTTCACAAAGCTGGAGAAGCATACTTCCTGACCACTCCATTTGGCCCATTGGACACTAGGCATTTAACNTAAAAGCTGAGAGCTGAAGCATTGATGCTTTCGAACTGTGTTGTTGGAGAAAATTCTTGACAGTCCCTTGGACTGCAAGGAGATCTAACCAGTCCATCCGAAAGGAGATCAGCCCTGTATGTACACTGGAAGGACTGATGTTGAAGCTGAAACTCCAATACTTTGGCCACCTGATGCGAAGAGCTGACTCATTTGAAAAGACCCTGATGCTGGGAGGGATTGAGGTCAGGAGGAGAAGGGGACAACAGAGGATGAGATGGTTGGATGGCATCACCACCTCGAGGGACATGAATTTGGGTAAACCCCAGGAATTGAGGAGGGATAGGGAAACCTAGCATGCTGTGCTTCATGGGGTTGCAAAGAGTCGGACACAATTGAGGGACTGAAATGAACTGAACTGAACTAGAATGTATTTATTCCAATGATAGGTTTATAGCCTTTTTTGAAAGAGAAAAGTTTTCATTATCTACTTCTATACTGAACTGAACTGAAATTTGGAAAGATCTCAAAGATGTAAGACCACCAAAGCTTGCATAAATATTTAGAGGTACTGACCTATTTAAATGACAGTGGTTTTTGATAGTAGATTAATTTTTTATTTTACAAAATCTATGGAAATGAGTGAATTTTATATAATTTTTACTTCTCAAATGAAGCTCTTTGAACATAAGAACTTCTCTAACTTGTTTGAATATGATGGTTTTCCTTTGATTCAGGAAACCCCTCATGTGGTCTTCTTATGTTTGCATTGTCTTTAAGTTCACTAGAGAGGTCTAATTGAACCAAGGATTCAGCAAATTTAGAGGAAACCACCAAGGTTTACATGGCTTTATTAGACATTCCTCTGAAGTTGTTTTGTTTCTAATGACCTTGCTGTATAAGTTCACTTTCAAAAGGCATATTTGTTTCCTTTCATCTTTCTCTTTCTTCTTAAAGGTTTTATAATTTGCTAAAATGTATACGTAGAGAATAAATTACAATCCAACATTTTAAAATGTAATTTGAATGCTATAATGCTTTAGACTTTCAATTTCCTGCAAAGATTGGAAGTAACTAGCTCCTTATACAATTAAATATCTAATTTTACTTACACAGTGTTCAGTAAGCAAATGACCTCTCAACTATCTGTGTGAATGTCAGTAACTTGATTTGGAATATTTACTAGCATTCAACGACATTTCCAGTTTTGTTGTTTGGTTGTTTTTTTTTTTTCCTGAAAGTTTTCTTCTGAGGGCACATCTAAGGTCATGTTATTTTCTTTAATCCATGAAAGATTGGCATTTCAATTACTAGTGAGAACACTTAAAATTTGTCTGATTCTTCATATTCTTTTCAGCTGACATGGGGAAACTTGTCACTTATCTCCTGTTTAAATGACAGCAGAGGCTCCATCAGTCTGATTCCAAGAGTGACCTTGGTGAGCAAACCCCCTATCAATCTCCATTGACATGTAGCATAAGTATGAAACAAATTTGTTGCTTTTTGAGTTCTTTGTCTACTCTGGATTCAAGTCTTTTATTGAATATGTGATTTGCAAATATTTTCTCTCAGCCTGTGGTTTGTCTCTTTACATCCCTAAGAGTATCTTTCACAGAGAAAAGTTCTTAGTTTTAAGAACTTAAGTCTTTAGTGCTTTTTTTTTCTTTCATGAATAGTATTTTTGGTGTTGTATCTGAAAATTCATCACCAAATAAAAAGGTCATGCAGATTTTCTCCTACTTTTTCTTCCAGAAGTTTTATAGCATTGTGTTTTACATTCTGGGCTTCCCTGGTAGCTCAGTTGGTAAAGAATCTGCCTGCAGTTCAGGGGACCTGGGTTCTATCCTTGGATCAGGAAGATCCCCTGGAGAAGGAAAAGGCAAACCACACCAATGTCCTTCCCTGGAAAATCCCATGGACAGAGGAGCCTGGGGGGAGGCTACAATCCATGGGGTTGCAAAGAGTCAGGCATGAGTGAGTGACTAACATTATATATATTTTACATTATATTTTTGGTTCATTTTGAGTTGATTTTGTGTAACACATGAGCTCTGCATGTAGGCTCATATTTTTGCATAAAAACATCCAATTATTTCAACACTATTTGTTGAAAAGACCATCATATCTCCACTGAATTGCCTTTGAATTTTTGTCAAAAATCAGTTGATTATCTGTGTGGGTCTACTTTTGGGCTTTCCAGTCTGTACCACTAGTCAATGTGTCTATTTTTTGTCAATACTATGCTATTTTGATTCTGGTTGCTTTATAATAAATCTGGTTTTCAGAGTATTCCAATGTTATTCTTCTATTTTAGAACTGTGTAAGCTCTTCTAATCCTTTTGCCTTTCAACATAAATTTTAGAATATTTTTTTACGCATACAAAAAAAGCTTGTGGGGATTTTGATTGGGATTATGCTTAATCTTTAGATCAGACTGGGAAGAAATGACATCTTTGTTGAGTTTTCCAATTCATGGACATGGGAATATCTTTCTTTTCCATTTACTTAATATTATTGGTTTCTTTCATCAATAACCTGAAGTATCCCACATATATTTTGTAGACATATAATTGCTTCATTTTTCTTTTTGGTGCTATTGTAAATACATTTTTTTCTTTAATTTCAACTTCTAGCTGTTAATTGCTGGTCTATAGAAAAGCAACTGCTCCTTGCCTCTGTTGCTTTTAACCACTGAAGTTTTGGGGTTATTTGTCGCCAGTTAATCATCATGATGAATATTAAAGTTGCACCAAAAGCATGCTAAGTGACTAAGTGAAGTCACTCGGTCGTGTCCACCTCTTTGCAACCCCATGAACTGTAGCCTACCAGGCTCCTCCATCCATGGGATTCTCCAGGCAAGAGTACTGGAGTAGGTTGCCTACTGGAGTAGGTTCCCTAATAAAAATCTAAAATGTGTATTACTGGTCTTAGGAATCCAATAGCTGGTGGTGGAAAGAAGTACTGTAAATTGAAAAGATGGAGATTTGTGCTTCACAGCAGGGTGAAACATTTGCTTAGACCTGTAATAACATGAAAGGTAGATCATGTTCCCAGTGCACTTGCAGCTCTAGGGGACTATATTGGAAAGCAAAATGTTGGTTGTGTGTTTTGGTTACCACTGGACGGTTTGGCAATAGATTTCAAGAAACAAATGAACTCAGAAAAGAACTAGCCAGTTTCCAAAACAGAGAGAAAAGGGAATAGAATGAGTCCAGAAACTACTTTTCCTTCCCAAACTATGAAAGATAAGATTGAGAATTACTTTGTGAGATCAAAATCCATTAAAACCTTTCAATTGATTAAATTACCTCTGGGCCAGTAGCAAATTAGGAGTATCAAGTTCCTAAGTCCTTTTAGTTAGGAAAAAAGTTTTATTAGATTCCAGGGTCTCACAGCACTTGACAGCAAAAAGAGAGAGTGAGAGAAAAAGAACATGGAAGAGAAAACAATAATGTAGCATTCTGGGAACTATGTCTTAAAAAATGCCATTGGTCTGGTTACTGGCCCGAGGAGCTGACTAAAGATGATAATCTTACTGAGTTTCTAAGGAGTCTGTTCCTCTTCTAGACTTTAAATGCTCTTTGGGCACCCAACCATATATAGACAGGAAATTATTTAAGAAAACAGAAATGCATATTCCCCAGTGTCCACTTCAGATGTGGCCAAGAAATATATTGGAAAAGGAATACTCTAGCTAGTGACTTGAAAAACTGAACAAAGAAGCTCTTCCCAAGGAACAGAATCAGGGCATAAACAGGGAACATTCCATACCCCCAGGGAAGGGAGCCTCATAATATCTTCCTATTGGAATTTTAGAATTGCTGTGAGCCAGAGTCTGTAGAAAGTCCCTCATTCCTCCTCTTTCTGAATGAGAGTTGTTTTCTTCTATCATTGCATATTGTGTGTGTATCTGGTTAGGAAGGTGGTGCATTTTAGCTCCTTTTAGCTCACTATTCTCCAGATCAAGGGAAGCCACGTTATGACCTGATGAACATATTAATACACATTATTCTGGGACCTGGATTTTAAGCTTCATACCATGACTGGAATAGACTTTTGGATTTTCTTTTTTGAGGTGATCATGTGTAAGTTCTACAAGTGGGAAGGAGAGTGAACATAATACTTGCTGATCAAAAAAAAAAAGTAAACTCTGATAAATACTACTATTATTCCCAGAAATTTTGGGTTCTTTTCTCCTTCCACAAAGAGTCACTCTAAATTATGTATTGCTATGGGATTTGTTCTGGCCATTGGAATGTAAATGAAAGTGATGTGTCATTCCTGAGAGGAAGCACTTAAGAAATTCAATTATACACGTTCTTTGATCCTACCATGACTGAACCTGAAATCCTACTTTCCGATGACACTGCCTTGATCAAGGTAGTCTTCTGAGAAACTTCAATAAGCCTGTTTTCCATTGCCAACCTGGATAACACATGCAACATGAACAAGAAATAGATGCTGTTCTTTTAAACCACTAAAGTGTGGTGACTCTGTTTTGCAACCTAAGGTAATCTATCCTGATTATTGCACCAAGTAAATTGCTTAATAACATTTGACACTTTTATGGATTAAAACTCAACAACTTTGTAGATCAGCTAAACCATCCAGATTCTTCATGACTTTCTCAGGGAAAAAAAAAAAAAATCATGATTTTTAGTTAAGTTTCAGTATCCCTCCAAAATGCAGTAGCCATAAGTACATAAGAAGAACAAGATGTACAGATCTGAAACAAGGCACCCTTGTGAAATTTGTTTTGTGAATCCTTCTGCTTTCCTTCTCTATGGCTATTCAGTCTCTGGAGTTCTTAGCTCCACCCACCAACTCCAACCTCTAAATATGTAATTGTACACAACTTAGAGCACAATAATGTAAAAGTGGTGCCATTTGGAGTTAGTGCAAATTATCTCTATTATTTTGTTTGGAAAGCTTGGAGAAAATGATATGGGAAGTGAAAAATAATGAACAGGTTTATACACATCTCCAGCAGAAGCAGTATTCAACTGTACTAGGTCCACCTTATTTTCTTACCTTCTTTTCTCCTTCTTTTTTTTCTATCTTTCTCCTTTTCCTTTTACTATGCCCAAAATAGATAATTTTAAAATAAAAAGCAATAGCTGATGTGATATCAGGAAAATACGTGTTGATGTATTCACTTAAGGTTATTTTTCACAGAAACATATATTTTAAGACATCTCCATTTTATATAAGAATCAGAATAAACGATATTTTAGAATTTGAAAACTGAAAGACAGAAAAGTTCTTTTGTCTGGAGTTTTGTGGTAATGGGGAACTTAAGGTACTCTAACTGGTGGAAACAAATGCAACTGAATAGGAATGTAGGATCTCAGATTTTATAAGCATGAAGTATACTACTCATTATACTGAGCATTTTCCTAAATGTTAAAGAAAATAAATAATAGCATTTTATTCTGAAATGAAGGCAGACATTTTAAGACATGCATCCCAGTTCTCCTATTTCCCAAGATCTATTACTACCCATGAAAACATTTCTTGCAAGTTTTTTAACACCTAGATATGGTCTAAAGTTCCCCATGTCCTTTGGGAATAAGAAATTCAATGCATAATGTGCAAATTTACAGTAATAAGAAATTAGCAGACACCTGTTTGTGAACGTATTTTTTTCAACAACATGTCAGCATTAAACGGAGTACATATTGATTTGAAGAAAATAATTTTAAAAGTATGAATTTAAAGAGCCATAAAGTGTCAACTCAAAATATACAAAACAAAGTAAGACTTTTAGTGTAGAAGGCGTTTTGAGTCTCTCAGGACTTTGTTCCCAGGACCAGACTATTGACTGAGGGCTTTTTTTCCATGTCTGTGATGAGACTCAGCTGGGCTGTTAACAATCCCCTCCAGGGAGCTGGCAAGTCCAGAGAAGATTGCGGCAACTGGCTCCCCTGCCCCCACCCTCACCCTGCTGCCCTCAGTGAAACTAACTGTCTGGGAAGACAGAAGTGTACAGACAGGGAATTCGACATCAAGTTTAAAGCAGTGCCAAAACCCACTTTATTTAATGTAGACAGTGGCTTTCCACCCACAGCTTCCATCTCTTTAAATGTTCCAGTCCTGTCGGCTCATGAACAATCTTTTCCTGTGGACCACTGCCAGTTTCTTGATTATTATATTTTCCTTTCTAACTTTGAATTGAATTATCTGTCACCGGTTGAAACTCTTTCTGAATTGTCCCTCAATAAAAGTGAACACATTTCTTTTCATCTTTCTTCTTGTGTATGGTAAATGTAAGAATATGAGGCTAGCTATCACTAAAGTGAAGTCAGGGTTAGAAAAGCATAAGTCTATATAATTTTATTGACACTGGGAAAAGATGGGTTGATGAAAGAAAAGTGATGCATATTTTATGCTATATATATATGTGTATATATATATATAATTTCTCTCATTGTAGACCTTACACTCTGATATTATACTCTTTTTTCCAACTTTTTGGAAAGTTGCATTTAATTTATTTTCATATTCACTAGTACAGCCCCACAAAAGCTGGTTTTCTCTAATCTATTTTTTTCTTAGTATTTTTCATTATAGTTCATTGAACTTGACTAGAAGTTAGTGTATGTGACTTTATACATAAAAATACAATATGGCTGTGAGAATAGAATAGAATGAAAATGTTTAACCAAACTCATTAACATCTTGACAAAAAGGACATGGAGTGGTAATGAGAGACTCCAAACACTGGATATATTATCAAATCAAGAGAATACACACAAATGTTCTTGAATTCTCAACCTTTATGAAAAAGTACTATAAAACTAATTGCCAGTTCTAGTATACTTAGAACAACTGGTTTTCTATAAAGAGAAAATTACAAATTTTTTAAACTATATTTCATTGGAAAAGTATTGTTTGAGGTGAATTTCTCAGGAGGGGTTGGTAAATTGTTTTGGGGGGTTATGGGTATAAAAATTGATCCATATATAATATATCCAACTCATTTGAAAGGTAGTCTCACTATGTCCTAGTTTTTATGTGAAAAAATTTAAGAGAGAATTCTGCAATAGCAAAGGGTATGCTTTTTTGGGATAAGCAACATTTCCCCCTCCAAAATATCACTCTCTGGCTGTCACAGCCTAATGACACACACCATTTCTAGTTCCCTTGTAAAAGCTTCCACTTCATTTGAGGACAGGTGCCATTTGAGGTCAAGAGTACAGTGGTCAGAACACGTATTACACACTGGCAGTTTTAGTCATGACTTCTGAATAAAAGAATGAAAAGTTAATATATTTCCATTCATAGTGACAGTTAAAAATTCAGTCTTTGGTGATGATGACCAATGGGTGGGGAAGACCTTGTATGGTTTTCTTTGTCTTGCTATGGTTTTAGAATGGTTCAAAAATATGTGCACTGTTCCAAAATAAACCACTTAGTTTTAAATAAGTTAATTGGAGAATTTTATAACCTTTAGTGGTGCTATTGACTTTGATATAAAAAAAACTCAAAGGAAAAAATACAACTTTCTATGGGTAATTGAGGCATTAAAGTGGTAGTAGTGGTAATAATAATCATAATAATATTATATTTGGCAAACAGATGCATCATGAAAATTCTAAACAAATTGCAAGTGCCACAGTAGCATATCTCTGTCCAGTTGGGAGGTAACAGCAAGATTTATTTTTCATTAAAAGTTGAGGCTTCTTTCCATGTTTACTAAAGCCCCTTTGCCAAAATCCACCATACTATTAAGCAAGAGTGTTAAGTGTAGCACTCCTGTTAGTTAATAAATTAAAGGATTTCTGAAGTGACATTGATTAATTGCCACTTTTGTCTCTTCTTTCTCTTAGCTCATACATTTTAATTTGAGGTAACTGATTTAATCTTTACAGGTATAGAGAATATTTAGTTTATTTTGTGACTTAAAGAAAATTGTTATCCCATCAACTCATTCTTGTAACATCAAAACCTAGAATGATAATGTTCTGGTAGGCAAAGCCACAGTCTTTTATACTGATGGAAAGCTATGACAAAACTAGACCACAGATAACAGAGACATCACATTGTCAACAAAGGTCCATATATCCAAAACTATGGTTTTTTCAGTAGTCATGTACAGATGTGAGAGTTGGACCATATAGTAGGCTGAGCACTGAAGAATTGATGCTTTTGAATTGTGGTGCAGGAGAAGACTCTTGAGAGTCCTGTGGACAGCAAGGAGATCAAACCAGTCAGTCCTAAAGGAAATCAACCCTGAATATTCATTGGAAGGATTGATGCCAAAGCTGAAGCTCCAGTACTTTGGCCACCTGATGCCAAGAATCAATTCATTGAAAAAGACCCTGATACTGGGAAAGATTGATGACAAAAAAGAGAAAGGGGCAGCAGAGGAGGAGATGGTTAGATAGCATCAGCAACTCAAGGGACATGAATTTGATCAAACTCTGGGAGATAGGGAAGGATAGGGAAGGCTGGCAGTCTATGGGATCACAAAGAGTCAGACACAACTTTTCTACTGAACAACAACACAGAGATTGTATTAGTTTTGTATTGCTGCTATAACAAATGACCACAAACTTAATGACTTAAAAGAACATGCATTTATTAGGTTGCAGTTCTGGAGATTAGGAGTTGAAAATGGATCTCACAGGCTAAAATCAAGAACAGCTTGCATTCATCTCAGGAGTCTCTAGAGGAAAAAGTTTCCTTGCCCTTTTCAGTTTCTAGAGGTTGCCTGCATTACTTGATTTGTGGTTTCCTTTCATCTTCAAAGCCAGCAGTAGCTCACGGTGGAGTTTCTTCATATGGCATCACAGTGACACTAAATCTTTCACTTCCCTTTTTCACATTTCAGAACCCATGTGATTACCCTGGGCCCACATAGATAATCCAGGATAATCACCCTATTTTAATAATCAGAGTCAACTGATTAGCAGCCTGAATTCCATCTGCATGTTTAATTCCTTTGTCATGGAAACCAACATATCAACAGGTTCTGGAAACTAGTATATGACATCTCTGGTAGTCTGTTTTGCTGCCTGCTACAGAGCTATTCTATACACATTTGTGAAAAAGAATATCTTAAGGGGGTGATTTTCAGTGTGAAACATGTGGTCATTAATATAGCTTCATGAACTTTCCCAGTAATAAAAACCATCTGCTTCTTTTCTGAAGGCCACATTTTTATTATATCTAACATATTCTTTCTTTGGATAAAAAAGTTATTTTTTAAAAAATTTATTTTCATCAAATGAGTTACTTGTTAGAAATATATTCAAGCCTAAAACTAACTGAAAGCTATGTGGAAAACATTATGAAATGTCCATATTTTTAAAATGGCATGTATCTTAGCAATAGTTTCAATAGAATGAGTGATTTTTTTTTTTTTCTATTTTGGTCATACTGCATTGTCAGATCTTAATTCTCCAACCAGGCCTCTTGCAATGGAAGCTGGAAATTCTAACTACTGGAGCACCAGGGAATTCCTGAGTCTTTAATAATGACTGATTCATAAGGAACCCTCAAATCTACAGCACTATCCTTGAAAAATTTGCCTAATGTACTAAAATACATTATCACAGACAGCTTTCCAGCCCAGGGATTCTGAAAACTTATGGTGAATGGTGCTTCAAACTATGGCTTTTGTTAACCTGGTAAAATTTGATAGGAAAAATTTTTTTCAAAATACAAACAAGATTAGATTACATAATCATAAGACTGAATTTCTAAATGTTCAGTAGAAATGAATTTATATAGGTGTGTTTCAGCTTTCTAATGTAATAAGCTCAGTCACTTGGCATTATTTCTATAATTTTGCTTATTATTATTGCATGACTTAAATCTGTTATGAACCACTGTATTTAAATATATATGTATCTTATCTCCTTACATTCATAATTGGTATGAGTTGCAGTACAAACATAGTCAAAAATAACACTGACTTAAAATTTAACCATGTTTAAGAGACAACTAATGTTAATACGTTATGCAAAATAGGCTTAGCAAAGCTGAATATTAAGGAGTTTTTCTAAATCTCTTGTATTTATTAATATAATGCTGAAAACATTGGTAGAAATCAGTGAACTGAACTGCAAAGCCACAGATACTAATTTTTTTGTCCAATGGAGATATTTATTTTGAATTTCAAAAATTTTGCCTCAGCTCAAAATTAAATTTTAAGTCACTTATGTTTACTTGCTTTTTCTCTGTAACTGTACAATATTCTTTTGTATATCTAAGGAAAAAAAAACCTGCCAAAGTTGCTATTCACATTTTATCCATGTCCTAATATTTCTAGAAGTTATGAAAAATAATCATGACCTCTTCTCAATTTCTGTAATCCTCTTCCCTTCTGTTTTTGTTCTAATTTCTCTCAAGAACTTCAAAGTTCAGTTTTCTCATATAAAGAACATTATGTACCTGTAATGCTTTTGTAGCACTCTTTCCATATATCATGGGCTTCCCTGGTGGCTTAGGTGGTAAAGAATCCACCTGCAATGCAGAAGACCCAGGTTCAATCCCTGGGTTAGGAAGATCCCCTGGAGAAAGAAATGGCAACCCACTCCAGTATTCTTGTCTGGAGAATCCCATGGACAGAGGAGCCTGGAGGCCTGCAGCCCATGGGGTCACAAAGAGCCAAAGATGGCTAAGTAACTAACACTTTCACTTTCACCTCCATATATCATATACAACTAATATCATTCAAAGAGATATGGCTTGATGGATATATTACTTCTCTTGAACTCATATTACCAACCAGCTGTCACGCACAAAATCAAATCTATGTCTTCATGTGTATTCATTGCTTCTAATACATATTATATAGGGTATGCATACCCTCACACTTTTAATAATGTGAAGACTTAATTATAAAACCAAAACAAAATTAAGAAATAAATAGTCTAACTTCAAATTAAAGTAAAACTAAACCTGTACTCATGTGAAGAGTTGACTCATTGGAAAAGACTCTGATGCTGGGAGGGATTGGGGGCAGGAGGAGAAGGGGACGACAGAGGATGAGATGGGTGGATGGCATCACGGACTCGATGGACGTGAGTCTGAGTGAACTCCGGGTGTTGGTGATGGACAGGGAGGCCTGGCGGTGCTGCGATTCATGGGGTCGCAGAGTCCGACATGACTGAGCGACTGAACTGAACTGAGCTGAAACCTGCACTGGTATTTATCACAAGCACCATAAGGATCTATTCTAAAGATTAAGGAAGAAATCTGAAAGAGGGAGAGACTGTGATTTTGTCCAGAATATTTAACTATCCACCACTGCAGTTTTACTTTTTCACTCTTCATTGATTTTCCATCCCTTCAAGAGTAATGTGTGTATCACAAAAATGAGATCTTTTACTAAGATTAGTCAAAAGACTCCCTCACCTCTGTTTATTTGCTAGAGAGTGTACAAAATTAAAAACTAGAACATTAGNGAGAAATAGAAGCCAAAAGAAACTAAGAGGAATCTAGGATGAGATTCAAAAGAACTGTTTTCAGAGTATGAGAGACTCATTTAAATTACTGATTTAAATTGTCATGTGCATTTAGACATCAATGTGATAGAAGTAATCTTATTCTATAAGTTGCTCAAAATCACATATATTAAAATTTTGATTCATGACTTCCTAGTGAGCATTGTATATTTCTCAGTTTCTAAACTGCCTTTATATTTTTGACATAATAATAATAATAATGTGCCCTTTCAATTGGTTAGCTTTTCAACAAAATTGTCATGTTTTCTTGAAAACATATCTCCTGGAGGCCTTTAAGTTTTTTAGCATACAGACCCACATAAACACACACACTCACACACAAATCTCAACTATTCTGCATAATAGCCCCACAAATCACTCTGCTCTTTGTATCTTCGGACACTAAGTCTCCTTGTGGCATTTCTTGGACAGTTATGTTCTCACCTCTACCAGCACCCTCAATTCTGTCACTTGTGGAGCCCTAAGCATGAGACTTCCCTGGTAGCTCAGACAGTAAAGCGTCTGCTTACAATGAGGAGACCCAGATTCAATCCTTGGGTGGGGAAGATCTCCTGGAAAAGGAAATGGCAACCCACTCCAATATTTTTGCCTGGAAAATCCCATAGACGGAGGAGCCTGGTAGGCTGCAGTCCATGGGGTCGCAAAGAGTCGGACATGACTGAGCGATTTCACTAAGCATGAGAATGGGGCTTCCCCAGTGGCTCAGCGGTAAAGAATCCACCTGCAGTGTAGGAGACTTAAGAGATCTGAGTTTGATCCCTGAGTTGGGAGGATCCCCTGGAGGAGGGCATAGCAGCCCACCCAAGTATCCCATGGACAGAAAAGCCTGGTGGGCTGTAGTCCAAAGGGTCACAGAGAGTTGGACACAAGCTGAAGTGACTGGGCACAGCACAGCACAGCTAACATGAGAATGAACAGAGGTCCATGTAGCATATGGCTAAATATCTAAAGATATGAACCAAGTAACAAACTGCAAATAAATTATGACTTATCCCTGTGCCTAATAAATATATGCTCATAAACATATATTGAAAGAAATATGTGTAAAGCTATGGTTTGGGGCTTCCCTGGTGGCTCAGTGGTAAAGAAACAACCTGCCAATTCAGGAAATTCAAGAGACACAGATTCTATCCCTGGGTTGGAAAGATCCTCTGGAAAAGGAAATGGCAACTCACTCCAGTATTCTTGCCTGAGAAATACCAGAGGGCTACAGTCCATGCGATCACACAGAGTCAGACACAACCGAGCATGCATGCACAGTGATTTGTATATTCAGTTCAGTTCAGTTCAGTCACTCAGTCATGTCCAGCTCTTTGTGATTCCATGGACTGCTACGTGCCAGGCTTCCCTGTCCATCACCAACTTCCAGAGCTTACTCAAACTCATGTCCATCAAGTCGGTGATGCCATTCAACCATTTCATCCTTTGTCATCCCCTTCTCCTCCCGCCTTCAATGTTTCCCAGCATCAAGGTCTTTTCCAATGAGTCAGTTCTTCTCATCAGGTGGCCAAAGTATTGGAGTTTCAGCTTCAGCATCAGTCCTTCCAATGAATATTCAAGACTGATCTCCTTTAGGATGGACTGGTTGGATCTCCTTGCAGTCCAAGGGACTCTCAAGAGTCTTCTCCAACCCCACAGTTCAAAAGCATCAATTCTTCAGTACTCAGCTTTCTTTTTTTCTTTATTTTTATATTACTTTATTTGTATATTATGTTGCTTTATTTGTATATTACTGAAAGTCAAAATAATATCAAAGATGACTGGAATTGATGACTACTCTGCACGTAGGCATTCTGTTGATGACCTGAAACTTCTGGAGAAAAAAATAAATAAAAATATAATAAATGTTCATACATTTAGTCCAGAGCATTTGCTTTTATTTTATTTTCATTTTAGCATAATGTTATTATATGGTAATCTTAAAAAATAAAA
>SJYQ01134031.1:1779077-1811161 GCA_006410935.1 Redunca redunca | reverse complement strand
AATTATTTTAAATTATCTATTAGAAATTAGAGGCAAATACACTTATAGTCAGGAAATATAAAAAATTTGAATCAAAATTGTTTACATCAAGCTAAATTTGTCATAAAACTTTGTAAATTAAATACTATTATGCTACTTAATGTCCATCTAGTTGCCAATTCAAAGAACTAATACATTTCTATTATGGTTTGGCTAGGTCCTAGAAATGGGCTTCTTAGGTGGCTCCACCTAACCTGCTAGTTGATACAGGAGACATTGAGACGCTAGTTTGATCCCTGGGTAGGGAAGATCCCCTGGGGAAAGCAATGGCATCCCACTCCAGTATTCTTGCCTTGAAAATCCCATGGACAGAGGAGCCTGGAGGGCTGCAGTCCATAGGGTGGCAAGAGTTGGACACAACTGAAGTGATGATTTAGCATGTAAAATGATATGTTTTAAAAGTAAAAATGATATGTTTAATATTGCAAAAAAGTGATATGTTAGTTGTTTAAAATTGCACAGTATCCTTCATTGTCATGAGCAATACCCATGGATATCATGCTAATTTGCAAGTGTCTCCAAAACCACAGAATGGAGCAAAAAGAAAAGCAAAATAAAATAGATATTAGCACTACTGGGAAAGTATACCTCATTAGGCAAGAATCTATGGTAATGATCCCCTTTTAATGGAAGCATATGATGTATTAATTTGTCTTTTCTCTTGTGTAAGCATTTCTATCACTCAAATCCTCTGGGCACTTGTAAGCATTGTCAGTTCCCAACTTTAGCCTCACACAAACTAAAAATTTCACAGGATTAGGACTGGATTGACTTTAGTTTCTGAACATTGGGCAAGGGAAGCAGAAGAGTTTCCTAGGGGTCAGGATGGCTCTAGTTCACAGACCGTGGGTGCTCAGAGTAAGCATTGTTTGGGTTGCTTTGCCATGGTGCCAAGTGCTGAATCCTGAGTGACAGAAGTCCATGCATTCTTTACTGTAGTGAAGAATTAACTTTATCCACAAAGAGGTCTGGTCTTCATCCTTAGCTACTGGGAAATGATTCCAAGCTACAAGTATGTATTGCTGATAAGCACATCTTTGTTATCAGAGGCTTTGGTCACCAACAGCCCAACAATGTAATTCATGAAGGGAGCTTTAGACCACACCATATCAGTTTGGACTTTCAAGAGAAAACTGGACATTAAGATATTGGCTAAACCTCTGGAATGAAGGGTGCACCAGAGTTTAAAGGATCACCCATATGGGTAGTATGTGAGCTTCAGTTAAAATTCTGTACACCAAAGACTAGAGTGAACTTTTCTGATTGAAACACTCTGAGCAGCATCACACTGCAATGCCATCACGCGATCACACTGTCCATGAGGACAGCAAGAACTTCTTGTTCAACACCCTCTCAGATTTAACCTATGTGTCTCTTTTTCAGTTAGTTCTAATTTATACACTTTCACTTAAAAAATAGTATGATTATAAGTATAGTGCTTGCTCACATTCTGTGAGCTATCTAGCAAATTCTCAAACCTCAGTGGGGTTCTGGGAACACCTGAACTTGTAGTCAAGTTGGTCCAAAGTGAAGGTGGCCCTGGGGTCTCCAGACTTGTGGCTGGTGCCTAAAGTAAGGACAGTGCTTGGGGTATTATTCCTGGAGACTGTGCAGGTTGCCTAAACTCCATTAAAGTCTTTTTCTTTAAGTCATTAAGTTTTTACATTAATTAGAATTTTAAGATGAATTCTTTCAATAAAGACTGTTAGGGAAGGATCTAACTTCTTCTTAGGCTTTCATATTATAAACATATACATTTGTTTTTTGTGTGTTTGCTTATGTGAGCCCTCCAAAGCAGAGTGCCCATGGGAGGGGTCTCTCTCCCTAGTCAATGCATGATCCTGTCCCCAGGGCACCTGTGTACTTAATTTTGTTCAATGTGTGAATAACTGTATGCAGGTCAGGAGGCAACAGTTAGAAATGGACATGGAACAACATACTGGTTCCAAATAGGGAAAGGAGTACGTCAAAGCTGTATATTGTCACCCTGCTTATTTACCTTATATGCAGAGTACATGATGAGAAACGCTGGGCTGGAGGAAGCACAAGCTGGAATCAAGATTGCTGGGAGAAATATCAATAACCTCAGATATGCAGATGACACCACCCTTATGGAAAAAAGTGAAGAAGGACTAATGAGCCTCTTAATGAAAGTGAAAGAGGAGGGTGAAAAAGTTGGTTTAAAGCTCAACATTCAGAAAACGAAGATCATGGCATCCAGTCCCATCACTTCATGGCAAATAGATGGGGAAACAGTGGAAACCATGGTTGACTTTATTTTGGGGGGCTCCAAAATCACTGCAGATGGTGATTGCAGCCATGAAATTAAAAGACACTTACTCTTTGGGAGGAAGTTATGACCAACCTAGATAGCATATTAAAAAGCAGAGACATTACTTTGCCAACAAAGGTCCATCTAATCAAGGCTATGGTTTTTCCAGTAGTCATGTAAGGATGTGAGAGTTGGACTATAAAGAAAGCTGAGCACTGAAGAACTGATGCTTTTGAACTGTGGTGTTGGAGAAGACTCTTGAGAGTCCCTTGGACTGCAAGGAGATCCAACCAGTCCATCCTAAAGGAGATCAGTCCTGGGTGTTCATTGGAAGGACTGATGCTGAAGATGAAACTCTAATACTTTGGTGACCTGATTGGAAGAGCTGACTCATTGGAAAAGACCCTGATGCTGGGAGGGATTGGGGGAAGGAGGAGAAGGGGACAACAGAGGATGAGATGGCTGGATGGTATCACCAACTCGATGGACATGAGTTTGGGTACACTCCGGGAGTTGGTGATGGACAGGGAGGCCTGGCGTGCTGTGATTCATGTGGTCGCAAAGAGTCGGACACAACTGAGCAACTGAACTGAACTGAATGTTATCCACATTCTCTCTTATAAGAAATCCATTGTCTGTTGATCACTCCCACTAGCCCCTGCTATCTTCTACACCTCTGTGTAGTTAGTTATCTTCTCTTTTTCTTTTTTAACAGCTTTAATTAGGAATAATAGACATACAATAAAATGCTTATGATTAAAGTTTAAAACTGATAAGAATTGATATATGTATATACTTATGAAACTATTATCAAAATCAAGATAATAAGCAATCACCCCCAAAATTTCTTTTAGGTCTCCTTATAACCCCTCTCTCTGCTCTCCCCCACCCCCTCCATCCTAGAAAATCATTTATTTACTCTATGTTACTGTAGATGAATTTGCATTTTACAGAATTTAATACAAGTGAAATTATGTATTATGTAATTTTTTAATCAGGCTTGTTTTACCCAGTATGATTATTTTGATATACATCAAGACTGCTAAGTGGCTCAATAATTCACTGCTTTTTATTACTGAGTAGTATGCCATTGTATGCCACATTCTATAATTTGTTATCCATTGATCTGTTGTTGGAAATATGGATTGTTTCTAGTTTGGGGTTATTAAAAATAACATTCATGAACAAATATAAACATATGCTTTCATTTACATTCAGTAAATAGCTAAGAAGGAAATAACTATCATATTTTTAATTTAAAAACCTGAAATATTTTTTCTCAAAGCAGTTGTATTGTTTTACACTTGTGCCAACTGTGTATGAGAGTTTTAGTTGTTATACATTATCAACACTTTAACATCTCATCTACACTTTAATTTTTGATTTTCTAATACATGTGCAGACTTATCTCATTGGTCTAATTTCTGTTTCCCCAGTGACAAATGGTGTTGAGCATCTTTTCATGTGTTTGTTACAATCTATAGATATCCTTTGATAAAGTGTTCAAATCTTTTGCTTTTTTAACTTTGTTGTTGTTTGTCTTATTATTGACCTTTGGGTATTCTATATATGTTCTAGATACAAGATTCTTACTAGATGCATGGTTTACAAATATTTTCTCCCCATGTGTGATTTTTCAACTTCTCGTCAGTGTTGTTCAAAAACCCAAAGTTCTTAATTTTAATGATATTCCATTTATCAGTTATTTCTTTGATACAAAAGAAATCTGTACCCAACACAGGTCCAAAAAATTTTATCTCATTTTCTTCTAGTGAATTTATGATCTTTGATGTTACATTTAGCTCTATTCACCATTTGAATTTATTTCTGTATATAACAAATACTATATATTTTATATAGAGAGAAAGAGAAAGAAATTGGTGAAGGAGATTAAGAAGTACAAACTTCCAATTGCAAAATAAATGAGTTACAGCTGTGAAATGCATAGTGTGGAGAATACAGCCAATAATTATGTAATATCTTTGTATGGTGATAGATGGCAAATAGACTAATGTGACCATTTTGAAATGTATAACAATATCGAATCTGTTTTATAACAAGAACTAACATAGTGTAGGTCAATTATACTTCAAAAGCAAACAAACTTAGAAAAAAATGGGATCAGACTTGTAGTTAGCACAGATGGGTTTTGGTGGAGCACAACAGGAGGAAGGCAGTCAAAATGTACAAGCTTCCAATTATAAGATAAATAAGTACAAGGATGTAACATACAAGATGAAAAATATAATCAACACTGTTATAAGTTATATATGAAAGTCAACAAGAGAGTAAATCCTAAATGTTCTTATAAGAAAGGAAAAAAATGTTCTATTTCTTTACTTTTGTATCTATATGAGATGATGTTCACTGAACCTATTTTGATAATCATTTTGTGATGTATGTAGTCAAATCTATATGTTGTATGCATTAAATTCATATAGTCCTGTGGATCAGTTTTATCTCAATAAACCTTGAAGGAAGGAAAAAAAAAAAGATTCTGAGTCTAGTGAAGGACCTTACAGATAAACATTAATTAAAGGAATCAATATGGTATCTGTGGGAACTTCCCTTTAGCATTAGTATGCATCAGCAAGTTCTTACTTAATCCCAGTACTTGAATAATATGGAACAAAGTTTGTTTTCTTTATAAATAGATATTTAATTATTCCTGCACAGTATAAGAATTGTATTCTTTCTTTGTGAAACTGACTTTATACCTTTGATGAACATCAGTTGACCATTACATGTATGTCTATTTCTATAATTGTGATTCTATTTCATCAATCTGCTTATCTTCACACCATCACCATACTATATTGCCTTCTATAACATAATAAGTTATAAAGTCATATCCCTGGTCATTTAAATTTAATCTTTTTTCAAGTTGTTTTGTGTGTTCTAGATCATTTGTACTTTTGTACGAAACTTCAAATGACATTGCCAGTGTCCATGACAAAAAATCTGCTATAATTTGACTGAAATTGCATTAAATCTATAGCTCAGTTTTGGGAGAACTGGCATCTTAACATTATTGTGTGATCCAATTTGTAAACAGGGCATATATCTTCATTTATTTAGATTTTCTTAGAAATCTTTTATCAGTTTTGTTCTGTTGAGTATACATAGGCCTTATACACATTTTTAGATTTGCTCTTAAGTATTTTATATTTTCCTGGAGAAGAAAATGGCAGTCCACACCAGTATTCTTTCCTGGAGAATCCCATGGAGAGAGAAGGCTGGCAGGTTATAGTCCATGGGCTTACAAAGATTTGGACACGACTTAGCAACTAAACCACCACCAACAGTTTATAATTTAGTGCCATTATATATTGTATTTGTTTACATTGCAATTTTCAATTAATCTTGCTACCATACAGAATAAAATTAATTTTAGTATGCTTATCTGATATTCTGCACTGCGCTAAACTCAGTAGTTCCAGTTTTTATTTTCCAAACTATATGCTTTTTATTTAGTTTTCTTACCTTACTGCACTATCTAGAACCTTCCACACAGTGCTGAATAGAAGCGATGAGATGGAACTGTATGTCTCTCTTGCTTATCTTCAGTTCAGTTTAGTCACTCAGTCATGTCCGACTCTTTGCAACCTCATGAATCGCAGCACGCCAGGCCTCCCTGTCCATCACCAACTCCCGGAGTTCACTCAGACTCACTGTCCATCGAGTCAGTGATGCCATCCAGTCATTTCATCATCGGTCGTCTCCTTCTTCTCCTGCCCCCAATCCCTCCCAGCATCAGAGTCTTTTCCAGTGAGACAACTCTTCGCATAAGATGGCCAAAGTACTGGTGTTTCAGCTTTAGCATCATTCCTTCCAAAGAAATCCCAGGGTTGATCTCCTTCAGAATGGGCTGGTTGGATCCCCTTGCAGTCCAAGGGACTCTCAAGAGTCTTCTCCAACACCACAGTTCAAAAGCATCAATTCTTCAGCGCTCAGCCTTCTTCACAGACCAACCCTCACATCCATACATGACCACAGGAAAAACCATAGCCTTGACTAGCCAGACCTTAGTTGGCAAACTAATGTCTCTGTTTTTGAGTAAACTATCTAGGTTGGTCATAATTTTTCTTCCAAGGAGTAAGCGTCTCTTAATTTCATGGCTGCAATCACCATCTGCAGTGATTTTGGAGCCCAAAAAATAGGGACAATGTAATCAGTCTTTCTTCACTAAGTGTAAGTTTAGCTGTAGATTTCCCATAGAAGCTGTTCACCAGATTGAGAAAGTTCTCTTCTATTTCAACAAAACTGAAAGTTTTTAGTCAGGACTAGATTTGGATATTGCCATATGCTTTTTCTACACCTGTTGTAATGATTATGTGTTTTTTCTCTTTTTCTACATGTTAATATAGTTAGCTCTACTGATTGATTTTCAAACTCTAAAACTTTTCACTCCTTGGTTAAAACCCAGGTGGTCAGTATATTATACAGTTAAAAGTATTGTCAGATTCAATTTGCTATCATTTTGTTAAAATTTTTTGCACCTATTCACAAGGTATATGTTTGCTATTTTTTATTTGTGTATTATCTTGATCTGGTTTTAGGATCATAGTAACACTAGCTTCATAGAATGAGTTGGGAAATAGTTCATCCTGTATATTTTTCTCACTGAAATAGAGTAGCATAATTGTTACTTTCCTCTTTACTATTAGAATTCACCTCTTTTCTAGAAATAAACTTTAACTGCAAAAATTTCTGTAATGATTTTAAATGCAACTAAATATTTTTAAATAAACCTATGACATTTGGGTTATCTACTTTTATCTTGAATAAACATTGCAATTTGTGCTTTTCATGTTATTTGCTTAATATAAATTTTCAAATTTGCTGACATAAATTTTTCATAATATCACCTCCTTATCTTTTTAATAATTGTAACATCTGTAGTACTATCATCTTTCTCATTTTTAATATGAGCAGTTGGTTTCTTTCCAACTGGTTTCTTTGGTTTATTTCCAGTTTCTTATTTTTCTTTTCTTAATTATCCTGACTAGAGTTTATTATTAATTTTATTGATCACATCACAAGCAACCTTTTGTTTCATATTTTTTAAAATTTTGTATGGTATTCTTATTTCCTAATACACTTATTAGGAAAGCTTATTTATTATCTCCTTTATTTTGAGTTTCAAATAGGCAAGTATTTGAGTTTGTTTATTTGTCCCTATAGTGTGGTTATAATATTCAATTGAAATACGATTAGGTCCTTTGATTCAGTGTTCTTTCAGTCTTTGAGTTACTTATTTCCTTTCCCATTTATATTAATTTATATTTAAAATTTGTAGAAATTTAAAACTAAGCTTAACATTAATAGCTTTAAATAAAATGGCCTAATATTGAACTAAAATTAGAGCTTAAAATTAGAGCTTTCAAATGTCAAAATTATATAAAAGCATACACTCAAGAAAGTGTTATTCTCTCTCCCTTATAACTTCTACTTCATTCTTTGCTCAAGTTTTCCCATCACCTTGTCTTTTCACACTACTGTGAAAGTTTGATTCATAAATCAGAACATGATGGTTTTGACTCAAATGAACTTGAGGAAAATATAAGTTGTTTGCTAATTATTAATTTGACTCCTGCTCTTTTCACTGTTCTCTTAGCTTAACTCAGTTAGAATACTTTTATTCGTTATCTAAAAGCTGTGAACATAAAGACAAGGACTATTGTTTGGCACCACTTGAAACACACTCATTAAAATGATTACTTATTAACTGAAGAATGAGAAGAGATTCAATAATAATAATCAAATTATGTATATAAAATAGGGTTTGCCTTTTTTTTATATTGTGTGCATGCTCACTCAGCCATGTCTGACTCTTTTGTGACCCCATGGGTTGTAGCGGACCAGGCTCCTCTGTCCATGGAATTCCCCAGGCAATAATACTGGAGTGGGTTGCTGTTTCCTCCTCAGGAAATCTTCCCAATACAGGGACAGAACCTGTGTCTTCTGCGTCTCTTGCATTGGCAGGTGTATTCTTTACCCCTGAGCCACCTGGGAAGCCCATTTATTATTTCAACTACCCATTTTCTTAACAACTCTGTCTCCTTTCTTCTGTTTCACTTCTAAGCGAGCCAGGACTCTGGCGCATACATAACAAACTTGCTCAATACTTTTTCCATCTCAAAATCTTACTTCAATCAATTCCTTTTCCAAGTTAGGCCATATTTTAATTTCACATTCATTTGTCTCACTTCTCAGATCTCACTTTAACATACCAAGACTTGTTCCTTTCATATTTCTAAGAATCACCATTGCAGTAAATTGACAGTTCCATGGTGAATTAACATCTAACCTATTATTGAATCATTTTAATTGTTGCAGTTAAAGCAGAAAATTGGGATGATCCCCTGGGGGTATGGCAACTCACTCGAGTATTCTTGTCTGGAGAATCCCATGGACAGAGGAACCTGATGAGATATAGTCCGTGGGGTCCCAAAAAGTCAGACATGCCTGAAGTGACTTACCACACAAACAGAATTAATAACCAATATCTGGCTTTAAATCATATTTGACAAGCTCTCATTTTCTTAGGTTAATACTTATTAAGTCCTCTCTCCCACATTTTACTCCTTTATTCAGTTAGGGAATGGTTGTTATAGTTATGCATATCTTATGTAAGCAGAATGACAAGTAAAGCATTACACTAAAATGTGGTAAACTCAGCAAAGATATGGATTCCAAATCCTTGGCAGAGCTCTGAAAGATGGTAATAATACCTCGGCAAGGAAAAATCAGTACACATGATGTTTGCAGCAGTTTCAAGCTCAGATTGATTCCACCCTTTTTCTTACCTACATTTCCAGTTTTGTTTCAGAGTGGTTATTGTTGCAGATTTGAGATGAATGGGCAGAGAATCCTTTTATTGGGCTGTGAATGTGTGAGGGTCCACCTGGCCCTCTCTACAGCACAACTTCTAGGTCCAAGCAGATTGAATTTGATAATTATCTCAGTGTGCTTGAAAGGCAAGAGCAGAAAAACTTGATCAAAGTTAGGAGAAATGACAGGGAAGTTAATCATTTGGTGGTTTGGGTGGTTAAAGAAGTCTGGAAAGATTAGAAGTATTAAGCAACTTGGAAATTTTTGAATAGGTAGTGTTACAACAACTGAAAACATTTAATACTTCTCTGATAATTTGTGGAACTTGATAGCCTCAGGGTTGATGTTGTTTGAAGATGGAACAATTTAATAGCTATTTTGAGGAATATGTCCATAATAAATTATGGTTAGTTTAGAAGTACTTGATTAAAAATTCATCACATAGAAACGACTACTGAGAGGTCTCCCATTCCATTCGTTCCATGGAGTCACTATCATTATCATGGTGAACTGGGCTGGTGGAACCAGGTCCTGGCCTGGAGAACATTTTAAATGCTCTCACTAAAATAGAGTAAAAATTTACTAAACAAACATTCTGTGCATATTCACACAGATTATGTCTTATCTCTGAAAAAAAGAATATTCTTGTGTGTTATTTGTTGTTTTTGTTGTTCAGTTACTAAGTTGGGTCCAACTATATGCGACCCAAAGGACTACAGCACCCCAGGCTTCCCTGTCCTTCACTATCTCCCTGAGTTTGCTCAAACCCATATCCATTGAGTCGGTGATATTATCCAATTATCTCATCCCCTGTCACCTCCTTCTCCTACATCAATCTTTTCCAGTATCAGGGTCTTTTCCAATGAGTTGGTTCCTCGGATAAGGTGGCCAAAGCATTGGAATTTTAGAGTCAGTTCTTCCAATGAATATTCAGGACTGATTTCCTTTAGGAGTGACTGGTTGGATCTCCTTGCAGTCCAAGGGACTCAAGAGTCTTCTCCAACACCACAGTTCAAAAGCATCAATTCTTTGGCACTCAGCCTTCTTTATGGTGCAACTCTCACATCCATACATGATTACTGGAAAAACCATAACTTTGACTAGACAGAAGTTTGTCAGCAAAGTGATGTCTCTACTTTTTAATACACTGTCTAAGTTTGTCATAGCTTTTCTTCCAAGGAACAAGCATCTTTTAATTTCATTGGCTGCAGTCACTGTCCAGTGATTTTGGAGCCCAAGAAAATAAAATCTGTCACTGATTCCATTTTTTCCCCATCTATTTGTGGTGAAGTGATAGGACTGGATGCCATGCTTTTTTAATATTGAGCTTTAAGCCAGCTTTTTCACTCTCCTCTTTCTCATTCATCAAGAGGATCTTTAGTTCCTCTTCACTTTCTCCCATTAGGATGGTGTCATCTGCATATCTGAGGTTGTTGATATTTCTCCCGGTAATCTTGGTTCTAGCTTGGGCTTCATCCAGCCTGGCATTTTGCATGATGTACTCTGCATATAAGTTAAATAAGCAGGGTGACAATATACAGCCTCGATGTACTCCTTTCCCAATTTTGAACCATACTTGGGAAGTGTGTTATTTACTAGATATTTATTTAGAAAATTTTATGGCCTGGGGAGCATATTGGGTTAAATAAAATAAAAGAGTGATTTAAAGGTAACACTGAAACATTTTCTGCTGGATCCTAAATGTGTTTTTATTATCCAATGTAAATTTTTAAGAACATTTATCTCCATGGGCAATCTAAGCTAATTTCCTTTTAAATACAGAATAAAGTCTAATTCCTCCACCTCCTCCCTTTCCACACTTTTTTTATACATTCTTTCTCTCTTTTACTTGCAACAAATAACAAATGTACACCATAAGCTAAGCACCATGCTAAGCTCTAAGGATCTGGATGTGAAAGAAACCAATGAGATGACCATCTGCATGGCACTGAGACCCCAACAAAGGGTACAGAGGAGTAAGCAGTTTAAGTAACATGTGACAACTGCCTTGAGAAAATGCCAGTACTAAGCAAGTACTTGTCAGGAACAACTGGCTTTTTTGTCCTTCCCAGAAAGTTTCCCAGGGCAAGAGCATCTGACCCTGAAGACTATGTGAGGCTAATAGTGTGGACTGTGAGAAGAGTGTGTCACGCAGAATATAGGTGAAGATCTGCAGGTACACAAGAAAGTGATGAGTTAGAGAAAGTCAAAGTAGTTTAAGATGGTCAGAGTAAAGACTTGGAGTGTTAGAACTGAGAGAGCAAAGTGAGATGAAGAAAGCTAATCTGATTTTTCTTAAAATGTAGGCTTTTCTTCTAAGGGTGGTGAAGTCCATTGGAAATCATAAATTGGTGAGTGACAGGATAACATTTGGACTTTAAAATAATTTCTCAAGAGATAGTATACAGAATAAATGTAAAAAGAAGAAAGCCTAGAATGCAGGAAACTAGAAAGGTGTTACCTGATCCAGGCAAGAGGTGGGCTATAGTGCTGATTTCCAGAGTAAAAAGGTGCAGCACTCAAGAAAGAGGTCAGAGTGAAGTAAATGTTTATGGTTCATTTAGTCATTCATTTATTTTTGCAAATATTCATTGCATATCTACTATGTCTAAAGCTTGGCACTTGAGTATTAGGTGCTGGAGTTATAGGAAAGAACAAAAGAAACAAAAGTCTTGTCTTCATGGGATTTATAATTCAGTTGAAAAGACAGCAGCAGAAAAGTGAGTGAAATATATAGTCTACCAGAGGATCCTAAGTGGTGAGAAGAAAAATAAAGCAGGAAAGAGATAGCAGGGGGCTGGTAAGGATATGAGATTTTACATGAGATAGTCAAAGAAGTACTTATTGATATTGGAGCAAAGATCTGCAGAAATCAAGGAAGCAAACTATGTAGATGTTGGGAAGGAGTGATCCAGAATGAGGAGGAGAAGAAAAGGAAGAAAAACAAAGATATAAATAAAATAAATATTTTTTCAGTTTTATTTATTTTTATTTTACAATATTGCATTGGTTTTGCCATACATTGACATGAATCCACCATGGGTGTACATGTGTTCCCCATCATGAACCTCTCTCCCCATCCCGAACCTCTCTCCCCATCCCATCCCTCTGGGTCATACCAGTGCACGAGCCCCAAGCACCCTGTCTCATGAATCAAACCTGGACTGCTGATTCATTTCACATATCATAATATACATGTTTCAATGCCATTCTCCCAAATCATCCCACCCTCATCCTCTCCCACAGAGTCCAAAAGACTGTTCTATACATTGTGTCTCTTTTGCTGTCTTGCATACAGGGTTATCATTACCATCTTTCTAAGTTCCATATATATGTGTTAGTGTACTGTATTGGTGTTTTTCTTTCTGGCTTACTTCACTCTGTATAATCGGCTCCAGTTTCGTCCACCTCATTAGAACTGATTCAAATGTATTCTTTTTAATGGCTGAGTAATACTCCATTGTATATATGTACCACAGCTTTCTTATCCATTCATCTGCTGATGGACATCTAGGTTGCTTCCATGTCCTGGCTATTATAAACAGTGCTGGGATGAACATTGGGGTACACATGTCTCTTTCAATTCTGGTTTCTTCTGTATGTATGCCCAGCAGTGGGATTGCTGGGTCATAAGGCAGTTCTATTTTCAGGTTTTTTAAGGATTCTCCACACTGTTCTCCATAGTGCCTGTATTAGTTTGCATTCCCACCAACAGTGTAAGAGGGTTCCCTTTTCTCCACATCCTCTCCAGCATTTATTGCTTGTAGATTTTTGGATAGCAGCCATTCTGACTGGCATGAAATAGTACCTCATTGTGGTTTTTGCCGGGGTCCAGCCCCGGTGGAACCAGGGTGATTCGAAGGAGAGACGGAATAGGCGAGGAAAAACTTATACAGAAATATAAAGGAGATTAGAAAAAATAGTATAGTAGGAAAATTAAGTGGAGAAAAGAGGCTGAATAACTTGGTTTAAGGAGAAAGCCAATAAAGCTCCAGACAAGGAGCTTGCACCATCTACGTGGGGCCGCCGGCGCCCGCTCGAATGGTGGAGAGTGCCCCTCCTTGGGCACTCTCTCTCACGGATCTTGGGGCCGGGGCAGGTAAGTAGACTTGGAGAGCCACTCCATTCCAGATGGGAATTCAGCCTGAGGTTAGAGTAAAGAGGAGGAGGAAGGAGAGGAGAAAAAGGGTGAGAAAAAGAGACATGGGGAGAGCCAGATTCCCAAGAAACTAGGCCGAGAGGCTAGTCTGGAAAGCTGGTCCCCTCCGTTTATTGTTCAAGGGGCTATTTATATGTTTGATAATACATGGAGATCAATGGGTAACACAAAGTTATGCAGCGTTAGCAGTTTAGACTCTTATCAAAAGCAGGCTTTTCTCTCTGCATACCTGACTGCAAACACAAGTCTTAGGTAATTTACATCATCTTCTGCCAGAAGGGCCAATTAACATTTTACAACCTTTTTCCTGATAAGGGTTTGTCAACCAGAAGACTTATTTGTGTTGATCTTTCCAAAGTTTGGCGCCGCTCTCAGAAAGCACTAAATAAAGTTACATTCTTACATAGCAAAGATACAACAATTTATAACAAGCAAAAGGAGTACAGTGATTTATAACAAAAGAAAAGTAATTAACTCAAAAGTCTAGTGTTGCTAACATCAAAACTACTATATATCTTTTCCCATACCCCATTTACATTAATTAACATCTTCCCAGGTGCCTAAAAGATAAAGAATATGGAGACCTGGCGGCAATCATTGAATCAACAGTGAAAACCCGTCACCAATATGGTTTTTAACTCTTTAGAAAAAGTTCTGTGTCTTTTAAGATGCTTTCAAGCTTTATGTCTCTCTCGGTTGGGGGCTGCAAGCAATTCACAAGCTGTAAGGGGTCCGGGAAACTTGTTAGGCAAGCTAGAGAACTACTAGAGGAGGTTTAACTGAAACATCCCTTTCAAATGCAGAAGACCAAAGCTTAGAGATGACTTTTTCCAGAGTGTATTAGAAGAGTAGAGAAGCAGAGAACAAAAGCCAACAGATTTTTATTTTGGGGATTTGGATGCTCAGGAAATTCCAGGGGGAAAACCTGAAGCCGTCACATCCTTGCGTTTGTCAGGCTTCCTCCCACATGACCTTGTCACGGGTGGAATTCCTCACCCCGGCTCCCGGCAGGTTTTGATTTGCATTTCTCTGACAATGAGTGCAAAAGATATTTTAAAGTAAATCACCAACTCAATGGACATGAGTTTGAGTAAACTCTGGGAGTTGGTGATGGACAGGGAAGCCTGGTGTCCTGCAGTCCATGGGGTCACAGAGTCCGACACAACTGAGCGACTGAACTAATAACTGAACTGAACTGATACAAAGACTATTCTAAAAATAGACGTTTATTTAGAACTCTTTCTCCACTGTTTGGGGGGGCCTTGACCAGAGCCCTTCCCTCTCCCCTGTTAAACTCAGGGTTTTTAAGAGATCAGGCCTCGCTCTTTTGTGACATCCTAGGCCAACTTTCCTGTTCGGAAGTGTCTCAATGCAGAAGAACAATAAAGAATCCTCCTGGAATTCAGGAGCCCCAGGAGACTCAGGTTCTATCCCAGGGTCAGGAAGATCCCCTGGAGGAGGGCATGGTAACCCACTCCAGTATTCTTGCTGGAGAATTCCATGGACAGAGGAGCCTGGCGGGCTACAGTCCAAACGGTCACAAAGAGTCAGACGCGATTGAAGTGACTTAGCACGCAGGATGCAGAAGGATGAAAAGTGTTCTCTGAGCGTTTTTGCACCTTCCCTCTTCCCCACCCCAAGGCAAGGTCTCTGTGCTCGCACATTGATAGACTGTTCTGGAGCCTCTTTGATGCTTCCAGTCTTGGCAAAGGACCGCTCCTGACTGGAGTCCACTAAGGTCTTTCTCTGACATCTTTCTAACTGTGCCACTCCTCTGCTTTGAATGTGACAGCTGTTCCTGAAGACAGAGCTAATGCCCAAAGCACAGAACTGATTTTCAGAATGGCTGCAGCCCCCAAGTGCCAGGGAGTGTCTCCAGACTGAAGAAGAGATCTTTACGTGTGAAGGCAAGGCTGAATAACCCAGCGCAGCATCGGTTTGGGTTCTCTGGCCAGGGAGGATATGAATTTCATACCACAGACCCCAGAGGGAAGAATTAAATCTCTCCAGCTTCAGAAGATTGTGGACAGGAAGAGAAAGAAAAAGCAGCCATCTTTGGAAAAATAAAGTGGAGACAGGATTCACATGGATTTGGACCCTGGTGAGGAGCAGAAGGAGGAAAAGACAGGAGGTGACCCTCAGGCATCAGGATGGACTCCTGCCGACGTCAGGAAGCATCAACGCCATCAGCATCCGTGAGGTCACCAGAGCGCGGAGGGGAACAAGCTGTTCTTGGCCTTGATGTGTCTGTCGGCCAAGCCAGCCATCGTCACTGCACATGTGAGGCAGCTGAGCCATCAGCGGAAGTACCACCATTTGCCGGATGCCCCAGCCCAGCCAGAGGCTCATACCCGCCCTGGGCTTAAAATGACTCCTGAGCTGAAAATACATCCTGGCCTTGGGATTCAAAAGAAATACCAATGCCTTTAGGGACCAACCAAGGGCCATCACGGCCAGAGACCCCCAGTCTAAATGTACCATGACCCAGAGAGTACCTGGAGACAGAATCTTCGGAAAGCCTAAGAGAAAGAGATTTTGGACACTTCCATCGAAGAATTGTCTAAACCACAAAGAAAGCTCACTGATGGGCAGCAAGCTATAATATTACACTCCTGAAAATAAACTGATTCCAAACCCCCAAAATATAAGGAAACCACTCAAAAGCAAAAACAAACAAACAACAAAAAAAATACAGCTTCAAAGTAATCTTGGATAAACCTGTCACTTCATACTGTTGTAAAATGACACTTCATAAAGAAGTCTTGGGATACCTGGGTGGCACAGTGGTGAGGAATCTGCCTGCCAATGCAGATCACCCAGGTCTGATCCCTGGGTGGGGAAGATCCCCTGGAGTAGGAAATGGCAACCCATTCCAGTATTCTTCCTGGGAAGTCCCATGGACAGAAGAGCCTAGTAGGCTACAGTCCATGGGTTACTAAGAGTTGGACACGACTGAGCACATGCATGAGCATTTTCTCAAATGTGTTATAAAATTGCCTAAAAATTCTTTTAATAGAATATACAATGTAAACTCTCTTTTACTGGTAAGAGCTGCTGTAATAGTTCAGATGGTAAAGAATCTGCCTGCATTGCAGGAGACCCAGATTGAATCCCTGTGTTGGGAAGATCCCCTGGAGAAGCAAATGGCAACCCACTCCACTATTCTTGCCTGGAGAATCCTATGGACAGAGTAGTCTGGTGTGTTGCAGAGTTGGACACCTTTGAGCAGCTGACACTTACTGGTAAACATGATTGACAATAGCATGGAATAGGGCTTGTTCAGGAGCTAATGGCTTTTATAGATGTGTTTGCTCCAATCTGGAAATAAAGGATAACTAATCTGCCTTTTAGATTTATCTATCTTCTTTCCTACTTTCTGTCCTAAAAAAAAAATAGTTACTGGGATGCACAACCTGAATGCAAGTCCATTTCTTATCAAGGAGAGGGAAGGCATATTACAAAACCTCTTTGCTTGTCAGAATCTTTCATTGCCCAATGTCACATTTATAAGAATTTTCTGGATGGTTAAGGAAGTTAGAAACAACACCATGTTCTATCTTTCCCTGATAGTGTAGAGGAGGGGAAGGGTAGCCAAACTGTTAAGGACCAGGCCAAGGTTAGGATTTAGATGTAACTTGTATGAGCCTCTTCATGTGAGGTTGGTGGAAATTAGAAGCAATGTTATTTTGAAAATCATTTGCTCTGGAAAACTCGTGACAACTATAGATAGAATCATGTGGCCTTTACAAGTTTCTGTACCATCTTTTTCATAGTATTTATCACTCCGAGTTGAAATTGCTTCTTGTCAGCATTTCAGACTAGACTGTAGGTTTATTAAAGATATAGATCAGGTCTCTTTCATCACTAAGTAATATGCCAGGTACAACACTTAGCACACAATAGGTATACATTTAATACCCATAAGTATACATAAAAGTATACATTTAATTCATAAATGAGGGCATAGACCAATTTAACAGCCATATTTCCCTGCTAAGATTGACTAAGACCTACCAACTATTTTTTTCACATCAACTACTAATACATAACTACTCAGCTCTATATATTCATTGGAAGGACTGATGCTAAAGCTGAAACTCCAGTACTCTGGTCACCTGATGCAAACAACCGACTCACTGGAAAAGACCTTGATGCTGGGAAAGACGGGGCCAGGAGGAGAAGGGGACGACAGAGAATGAGACGGTTGGATGGCATCACCAACTCGATGGAAATGAGTTTGAACAAATTCCGGGAGATGGTGAAGGACAGGGAAGCCTGGTGTGCTTCAGTCCATGGGGCTGCAAAGAGTTGGACACAACCGAGAGTGAAATACAATGACAACTACTACTAGTACACAGCCATGTCTCTTCACCATATTCTTGGGCAACTGACTTTTAATAGATGCTTTCATTTTTAATAGCATGTAATAAATGTTAATAGCATGTTAAGTGATATTACATTTATCTGTTACATAGCTTTGTTATGTTAAAATCAGCCCACTATGTAATTAGCCCCAAATATGTAGACTTGTCCAATGGGAAGGTAGTAACGTTGCAATTTTTGTCCTATCGTTTTAAAGCATATTCACTCTTCTCTGCACAAACAAGGGTAACAATATCGTCAGTACTTTTCTAAATCAGAGTGAAGCTTTTGATTAGAATACCAAAAGAATGCATGCTTGCAAGATCTTGAGCTTTCTATAGATAGGACAGGATGAATCTGACTCAATTGCTATGACTGACAAAACAATGTGATGGCCAGGTGAAGACTATGCTTGCCGTAACTCAACAAAGCAGTCACAAAAAGGCTAACCACCCTATCTCTGGATCATGGATATTAACAGTTTCAATATTTATTATTATTTTTTTAATTTAATTTTTATTTTAACTTTGTTTTACTTTACAATACTGTATTGGTTTTGCCATACATTGACATGAATCCACCACGGGTGTACATGCGTTCCCAAACATAAACCCCTCCCACCTCCCACCTCATAACACCTCTCTGGGTCATCCCCGTGCACCATCCCCAAGCATCCTGCATCCTGCATTGTACATAGACTGGCAATATTTATTATTTTTAAAACTACTACATATTTTCATGTGAATATCTTTGATATCTTGCTGTAAGAAACACTTTAGTTGGATTGAGAAGGTAAGTTTCTTTTTCCCTTTTTCTAGGTTTATTTCACTAAACTATATACAATAGGAAAAATAGATGCCACCTACTGTGTGGATCACAATAAACTGTAGAAAGTTCTGAAAGAGATGGGAATACCAGACCACCTGATCTGCCTCTTGAGAAATCTGTATGCAGGCCAGGAAGCAACAGTTAGAACTGGACATGGAACAACAGACTGGTTCCAAATAGGAAAAGGAGTACATCAAGGCTGTTTATTGTCACCCTGCTTATTTAACTTATATGCAGAGTACATCATGAGAAGCGCTGGACTGGAAGAAACACAAACTGGAATCAAGATTGCCGGGAGAAATATTAATAACCTCAGATATGCAGATGACNAATTGATGCTTTTGAACTGTGGTGTTGGAGAAGATTCTTGAGAGTCCCTTGGACTGCAAGGAGATCTAACCAGTCCATTCTGAAGGAGATCAGCCCTGGGATTTCTTTGGAAGGAATGATGCTAAAGCTGAAACTCTAGTACTTTGGCCACCTCATGTGAAGAGTTGACTTATTGGAAAAGACTTTGATGCTGGGAGGGATTGGGGGCAGGAGGAGAAGGGGACGACAGAGGATGAGATGGCTGGATGGCATCACAGACTCGATGGACACGAGTCTGAGTGAACTCCAGGAGTTGGTGATGGACAGGGAGGCCTGGCGTGCTGCGATTCATGGGGTCGCAAAGAGTCGGACACGACTGAGCAACTGAACTGAACTGAACTGAACTGAACTAGTAGTGAGAGTTTGTAAGCTTATTGCCTCATTCTGAAGCATCTCATTCAAAATTTATACATCAATGAATCAGGCTGCCTCAACAAAAAATAAAATGAAGTCAAATGTAATAAAATAAATAACAGCAAAAAGAATGAAAAGGTATAATCCCCTATTTTAAAGTACCAAAAATTCTAGCATGATCTTAAGGTGAAAAGCATCCATATATCAGTCCCAGAGAGAAGTTAAATAGCTCATAGGAACCACTTCATGTGCAATTAAAACAAAGTGTTTGGTTTTCTTTACCTGTGTTTTACAGTAATATGCTCTAGGAAAAGGAATGATACTCTGTGAAGTCCAGAGAAGAGATGCATCTATTTCTGTGGGAGCTATTTGGAAAACAGATACTGCTGTAGAAATCCAAAACATATTACAGGAGGGGAAAGCAAATCTGAGCAAATAACTGATGCATTTTTAATTGGAGAAAAATACATAGTATATGATTTTTTTAAATAAATCAGTCAAATTATGTTTAAACTTATCACTTTATAAATGAATTTATTCTCTTAGAATAAAGGATTTTTTGGACAAAGTATTTGTTGAATATTAAGTAAATTGTATAATCTTTATAAGGCTAAGAATTGTATTGCTTTTCTGTTTATACCATAAAAAATTCAGTGTTTTGATTTGTATACAATAGGTATTTGAGTAGTGTAATTAGTTAATTTATCATAAACTGCTGGAATCATCAAGGAAATACTGCTATCCACCGAGAGGCACTTACCAGAATTGTCAGAAAGTAATTTGGAGGAAAACTTGTAGAAAGTGGACAATGTTCTTAAGAATTCAAATTTATAAAGTGACAGCAAGTAGCACATCTATCGAAGGATTAAAGTAAAATCAAATAAAAATTGGAATTTGTTAACTGCTTTAACTGTTAATAATCCATAGTGTCCTCCAACTAACTGTTTTTTATGTTTCTCAATTGCTTCTTGGCACTAAATCAACATATATATCAAAATAACAATATTTGCATAAAACTTTTCTTTGCATAAATTGAAAATTAATATAGCTCTTTTTTAAAAAAATGATAGAGAAATCAATAAAGAGAAGACCCGGCTGAGAAATGTTGCAAAATCTGTGAAATGCTGTTGTAAAGACAATCCTATGATCCTTTTGGAAATATTTGTCTAAGTATGTCATCTCGGGACAGCTCCCTGCCACATATGTAAGTTTTGTTGGAAACTGTTCATTTCTGCACTGTCAGGATGGGATCATTTTGTACAGTTTACAACGTGGACAGGCCCTGAGGGGAGGGAAAGCCCAATTTTTCACTTTCTGGTTTTGCTTGGCTAATCCTAGCTTAATGCTGACTGCAATAAAACTTGGGTTGTCCCAACAGATTCTGAAACAAACAAAAGTCATATTAAAAGATATAATTTAATAGAAGAATGAGATTCTACCCAAAGATTCTGCTTTCAAAGGTACATTCACACCATCTCAATTTAAGACAATAGACTTTAAAGACTCTTCCACTGACTTTTAAATTCCATAAAACACTGAGAGATTTTTCTTTTTTATTCTCTTTTTACTAATACAACAGAAAAAAATACACCTTTGACTACATCTTCAATTGATATATTACTTTAAAAAACACTTTTTAAATCTAATCTCTGGGATTGTCTTTAAAATCATTTTCTGAGACATGAAAGAAAATTGGAATCATTACCAATCATTATCATCATTTTGTTTTTTGATGCAATGTTACACAATTTGACTTGTTTAATCCTACTTTTTCACCAGAAATCGCAGCAAATTGTTTGTGTAGTTAAAAAAAAAATTAAGTCTACTAGTAGTGAATTCATCAATGAAAACAGTAAAAATAATATTTCAAACAATATGCAATTAAGAGAAAAAATTGAACTAAATACAGCTACTCCAAAGTTTTCATTGAAGAGAAAAACACTCATTTAAATATAATGGGTTCTAAAGATTGACGGCGTTCAGGGCTACCAAATTGAACCTATTGTTAATATATGGGGATCAAAAGAATGGATCCTGGAATCAAATTTCCTGGGTCAGAATCTTGGCTCTGGGTTCACTAACCTTGTGATCTTCCAGAGTCACTTTACTCATTTGCAAAACAAATATAGCATTCATCATGCTCATGGGGTTGTAGTGAAGATTAAATAAATTATATACATATTATATATGTTATATTTTATACATTATATTAAATATGTATAAAAATGAATACATGTAAATAAAACAAAATAATAATGCTGCTGCTGCTACTGCTGTTAAGTTGCTTCAGTCATGTCCGACCCTGTGCGACCCCATAGGTGACAGCCCACTAGGCTCCTCTGTCCCTGGGATTCTCCAGGCAAGAATACTGGAGTGGGTTGCCAGTTCCTTCTCCAATGCACGCATGCATGCTAAGTTGCTTCCGTCATGTCCGACTGTGCGACCCTATGAACAGCAGCCCACCAGTCTCCTCCATCCACCGGATTCTCTAGGCAAGAATACTGGACTGGGTTGCCATTTCCTTCTCCAAAATAATGCTGATATATTCTAAACACTAAATAAAAATTGCTACTACTACTATTATTATTAAAGGCTTTGTTTATTGTTTTAATCATAAGACAATCATCCACAATTATTTTTTCACAAAAATAACCTTCACACCAATTAAATTGAAACATGAAAACCCACTTCATAATTCATTTATTATGCTGGAATTTACTGAGCACCTTATATGCCAGGCAGGCTACAGCCCATGGGGTTGCAAAAAGTTGGGCATGACTGAGTGACTAACAGCTTCACTTACATGCCAGGAACTGCATCAAGCATTAGATATTTAATATTTTTCAGATTCCATTTTGAGATGATTAAAAATCTGCATTAACACTCTCTAGGATGTGCTCAGTTGCTTCAGTCATGTCCACATTTTGCAAGCCCACAGACCGTAGACCATCAGGCTCCTCTGTCCCTGAGATTATCGAGGCAAGAATACTGAAGTGGGTAGCCATCTCCCACTCCAGGGGATCTTCCCAACCCAGGGATCAAACTGTGTCTCCTGCATTGCAGGCAGATTCTTTACCTGCTGAGCCTCCAGGGAAGCCCCAACATTCTTTAAGGCTAAGGGTTTAAATGACACAATCAAAAACAACTTCTGAGAATATTTTAATTGTGGGAGGCACTCTTCCTCTTCCTGAATCCCATTCCTTGCCTTTGTCAAGGCAAACTAACATTTACAAGTCAAGTATTTTCTTATAAGCTTTAAAAAGAATTATCTTCTGGCTGGTGATTCAAAATAAATTATTCAAATAAGATATTGTTTGGAAAAATGTTAATAAACTTCTATTTGAGTTTTCTTGCATTACTTTCATTTGGCAGGGATTTTATTTGGGGACTAAAAAAAATAAGAAATGAAGAAAAATGTCATGACTTTACAGATGGATATTATTTTTCTAAAGTAGTGATTATCTTATAAAACCACTATTCCATGTTGAGAACTAGGAAGCCTTTCATTTAAATTTGAATTATATAAGTTACACTTGAAATTAACGAAACCATCAGAAAGCTTAGAATCATTGGTATCAGACTGAATTCTCAGCATCTCATCTGTCAACAGATTCTCACTGAGTACTTGTTCTTGGAGACTACCTGCAAGGTGCCAGAGAAACATTGACTATCAGAACCCAGTCCTTTCCCCAAGGAGCTTTCATTTTTGCAGAAAATACAAAATGATAAGTATGAGTAATCAAAGAAATTATCATAAGTGAATAACTACCAGAAAATGAGTCACTTTGGCAAGTGGCCAATCAATATGGCCCATATTTTGGCATTGTTTTTCAATATTTTAAAATCCTGTGTCTTAAGATTTCTTTATCCCAAACTCTTGATGCCCACTTCCCCTAAGTTCTAAACTTTTGACAAGAGGATATGAGAAGTGTTCTCTTCATCACCTTTTTTTAGCCAAGGAGAAGAAAATTTAATTGTACCAATGTAGTGCTGGAAAAAAATAGCTAGGAAGAGAGCTACCATCATGGTTGGTACACATGGGTACCCAAGTGCCTGTCATCACTGCTGCTGTTTCTTCTAGTTCATTGGTCACCCTTTCTTCTTATTAAGTCTTCCTGCTAGAAAGGACTTTGCTAACTAGGATGGCTGCAAACATTAGCAATTTGGTAAGATTCCAAAATACACAACCCCTAGAAATTTTCCTGGATTCCTTGCTTGGAGAAACACTGCAAGCAACTTACGGCACACAAATCAGAAAGGTTGGCCTGGAAAACCATTTATGTAATTTCTCTGCTTTTGTTTTGGGGAATCTTCCAAATGAACTGTCTAGAGAATCAGATATAATTTTGAGCAGGGGATGGTAACGTGGCTTCAACAATGATTTTACTTTTCTTGTAATTTTGCACTCGACATCATTTTTTCCAGTGGTGTGTCATGCTGTCCCAGTTGACCGTCTGGCCATATTTTGTTCTGTTGTTTGCTGTAGCAAAAAGTGCAGATATAAAGTTACCTTCTTCAACTCGATGTTAATTTCAGTGAAACCTCTGAAGATGCATCATCTCCCCTTTTCCTCCACTAAATCTGTGTGATCTCGGAGTCAATCCTTTTTTGATTATATTTCAAATAGGAAATAGTAACTCTGATATTTTGAAATAATTCAAGAGACTTATTTTAGCTCTGGATTTCTTCTAATCAGTTAGTCATCACAACTAATAAATAGCAAATGTATTTATTTCTTATTTCTTCCCTTCCCCACCACAAAATGTGTTGTGTACATCACTTCAAACTGGGAGATGAGGGATGAGGAGGGTCAGTGAATTTTTACACAACCCTTTGCAGTTTGATCACATCATGCCTCTAGCTATTAATCTTTAACTGTTGGCCTCCCATTGCCAGTTACACCCTAACTGATATTTTAGGAGTGACTGTTTCAGCTCACACCAGGCAGCAATCAAGAGTAACACAACCCTGATGCTGAATCTAGGTCAATGAGGCTGCTCACTTTGGAGCTGACCTTGATGCTAACTATATATTGATGTGTCTATATATTCCTAGGGATAATCAACTAAACCGACTGGCGTTTGCATACATCTCCAAGGAATTTAAGTCAATAAAGCAAGCATTCAACATTTGTCTTACGTTATGTGTAAGGTGTCTGTATTTGTGAAAGAGAAGGGAAATTTCAGTCTTTTGATGACTTATTTTACATTTTTTTTCTTTTTATAATTTTGACTGCAAGGAAATTGAGTCAAAGGAAGTGAAACAGTTCAAAAGTGTGAGAACTCCTCTTTAAAGTATTTTGTCATGATACTCATTTATATGCCATTTAAAATTTTTATCTCCAAAATAAAACAGATGAAAATTGTGATCATTTCTAGCTCAATTGTTTAATTTTTTTTAATTAACCTGTCATTCTTTCTTATATTCCTTGGTAAATTACTTATATTTCTTTCCATTAAAAAATTATTATTTTTTTAATGCTTTCTTACTTGTAATACTTGTGGGAAACACAGAGTTCAACTGCTTTCAATTTGTTTGCTAACTAGTCCTATGTTTACTTTTTTTAATTTTGGAAATAAATTCATAACATCTGTAAGTTTTAAAAATCCATTATCCAAAGACTTCCTATGCTGGAAAGAGTGACCTTCCTTTTTTCAGGTTGATGGAAACACTGCAAGTAATTAACTTATTAAAAATTGCATCAGTTCTAAAGAATACAAAGAAATAGATTACTTCACATGTATTTTGTTGGATTAAGTGTTTCATATTGTAACTCATGTGACACTTAACATTTACTAATGTTATTGCATATTGTATATAAGACCCAGTAATCATTACTGTTGGATATAAAATGATGAATAAGCCTGAATATTGCCCTGGAGGAGCTTTCAGTCTAGCAAAAATGATAAGACACTGTAAAAGAAACTAAGAGCTATGAGAAGGGTAAGGATGATTAGAAGAGGAGGAGAAAGAGAGCAACAGGGAAGATCAAAGAGATTTCCTAAGAAGAGGAGGAGAAAGATCTCAACAGGGAAAATCAAAGAGATTTCCTAAATCAAAGACCTTGAGTTGAGTGTTAAAAGTTGAATTGGAGTCAAGCATATTGAGATGAAGAAGGCTCATTTCAGACAGAAAGGCAGCATAAGCAAAGGCACGAATACAAATAAATATGTTAAGTATTGGAAAAAGAGAGCCTTCGATTTGTTAAGAAGTTAGTGTCTGGGAATCGGGATGAATTGCATATCAGAAATTATCTAAAAGAGTGTTGGGGTGGGGTTGGCCAATGGCTCCAGTAACTGGACATGAAAGAATAGAAATAAAGTAACATGAATCTACTCAGTATGATCATCCAAAGATTAACACTTTGAATAATCAAGACGGCATAATTTTTATATGGAAACTTTCTACTTGGAGTGGCTTATTTTCATTAGTCAGATGTTTGGACTTAAGTATTTCATGAAATGTAGTTAACATCTGTAAAATGGTGAAGGGCAGTGGTGGATTCCTGGTACAGGTCCTGTAATTTCAAGAAATGCCCATATTATTAAACTCTAACTCCCCCCCAAACACACTTCTATTTATTTATTTTCAATAAGTTTAAAATCTTGAGGGGTACAGCATCACATAGATTCTGTGTCCAGTGGCTTAAGCAGAAGACTGCTTTAGAATTTGGCACTCACCATGCCACTGTTTCCATGAACACAAGTGAAATGACCTTTCCCCAGATTCTTTTGGTTTTGCTTGGTTTGCCACCAGGAGTCACTGTGTTCTTTGCTTTGTACACAAAAGAGCAATTCTTGCCCAAATAGAATTCAGTTTTATTTCAGAGATTATTATCTTCAGTTTTTAGAAAAGCTGTGTGGTGCTCTGTCTGGCTCTGGAGATCCTACTTAAGCCAGCAGAAATGGTCTTGGACTACAGCCTTCCAGACGTATCTGCATTTTAGAAAGTCTATTCCCAGCAGGCCTCCACAGGTCCCAAGATGGTGGAAAGAGAATGCCTAATATTTTAACTATTCCATACCAATCCATTCTTTTTTTTTTTTTTTACATTTATTACCTATTACCTATGATTGACACAGGACTGGGTTTACTGCTTTGCATGATTTTTCAAAAGGGGGATGGAAGTAAAAAATAAGAATAGCCTATAAACAGGAATAAAATAATATATATATATACACACACACACACATAAAGCAAAACTACTAAGATGGTCATTGTCACATGAAAGCCAAGACTCCGAAGCACAACACTTCAATCTTTTCGGATGAAAGGAGCCTGTTTACCACAGCTTTCTTCCACCAAGAATCTAATATTGAATTATTCCATAGACCAATAAAGTCTCAATATAGAGCTTCTTTAAACATGACTTAATATATAGACAAAAATGCAGTCTTCAGATAATCAAGCAGAATAGTTTTACATGAACATTAATGCTGACCTGAAGAAAGGTTAGTTGTGCAGAGTAACAGTCATAATTTACACCTAGGAAAGCCACATTTACTTCCATTCATTTGGGGAGAGAGAAGCAGATGACTCTAAATATCTTTGTCCTAAGAAACTATTTGGATTAAAAAAAACCTAAATATAGCCCCCCATGGAATATCTGAATATAAAAATATTGAAAGAAATTAAAATTACTCTATCTGAAGCATGTAAATCCAATAAGTTTGGCTTTGGCCTATCTCATGCTCCTATCAGAAGACTGTAATTTGGGTCTTCTTTTTATCTTCAGACAAAATTGGCTTCATCTGAAAAGCTATTGCAGCTGTGTTGGATACTGCTGAAAATTCCTAAGTATGACTCAGATGACAAATTCTATTCGATAGAGAGTCTAGTGGGATTTGCAGAGTGGAGCTTCAACCCTGAAAACAATTAAGTTAACTGAAGACCCAGCAGAGAACTTCTGATGTTGCATCCCAGAATCTTTAAGACAAAACTTATAATTTATAAATTACAACAGAATTTATAAAATTATTTGAGATGAGTCAGTATGTTAGGTAATTGATTCTAATTTTCTATACATTTTCAAACATAATTATAAAATTAAGATGGCAAATATCACTGAAACATAAGTATATAAAGACTTCATTCCAGGAAGAAATAATTATAATTTCATAAACTTTCACAATTCAAACATGTATATTAAGGCAGTTTCCATGAAATTTTACTTGCTCAAATGTTTGTCAAACTTTAAAAGCATATGTGAATATATTTTAAAATATATGCTCATGTATATATACATGTATGCTTACACAAAAACCGCACATATAGAAACACAAACACATATGCAAATTCTCTTGAATGCCCTAAGATTAAACTCCATCATTCAGTATAAATTACTAAGGATTAACTCAAAACTTTTATAGTTACAGCAACACCAGAAATTAAAGATTAATGATGAGCCAAAATCAGAATATTCCTTTTTTAATCGGTCATTAACTCTACAACAGTATCCTTTCTCTTCTTTCCATTTTTTACAATCCCTCATTAAAAAAAATCTATTCACCAAGTTCCTAAATTGCATAAAAATATTGTTACCACATCAGTGACTAATTCAAGTGGAAAACATGGTGAAAAAAAATTTGGAAAGTGTGCTATTTAATTCCCATTCCAATTCCAATGAGTAATTCTGAGGGTCATGTAACCTCTTTGAACTTTCTGTTCAATCTTGGGGTAATTTTCAGCTGAAAAATGCAAGGAGAGAAATGCAAGACCTCAGGCTTAACAACAAAGGATATTAAAAAAAAAAAAAGATAAGAACAGAGATACTAGTGTTTCCAAAATGAGCACGTTTCATTTTATCAAACATCAAGGAAATGTGAGTCCTGTACCAAAGTAAAATTTCTGTGTTAAAGAGAAGTGATTATCAACACTGTTCTATAGGAACAAAAATAAAGGGACAATTAACTGTACTACAGGGAATAAGAAGACATTAAAGGGTCTTGAAGAACTGATCATAGTAATCATTCAAAAATTTGCCTGTTACGTCACATTACCAATCTCATAGCTTCAATCTTAGATAAATCTATGGCTAGATATGCCCAAGTCCTTCACTGAAGCATGACATTTGCAATCACATTTTGGCTCTTCTATATGCATATTAGTATTTGTTTAAATTATTTTTAAAAGAACACATCTCTCCAAACATGATTTCACCACTGACCCACTTCTCTAGGAGTAGTAGCAAAGAAAATTTATGTTGTATTTTACAATTGTATTGTAAATTATCATGTTTTAGGCTGCAATTCTGCTATGGATTCAGTGTATTTTTAGGTAAATCTTCCCACAGATACATTTTAAGCATTTTACAGTGGTTTGAAAGCATATAGAAAACGTCCATTAAAAATGCATCTCATTGCTTATGAAGCAATGCAAGTGAGAGAGACAGAGAGATTTTCACGTGTTTTTCATGATGCAGGTAATTGATTTTCTTATTGCTGTTATAGAGAGCACTGCTGACATTCACTGGTCTACTGAGTTCATCACAGCTGTGCTTATGCATCTCCCCCAAGCTCTGTTTTCCACTGAACTGGAAAAGATTTGAATTTTTGTTTGATAATCTGCCACACCCTGGCTTTGCCTCATCTTTCTAGTCACTCTTTTTTTTTTGTTAAAGGAGAACCAGATTAATCAGTGCTTTAGTTGGTGTGGGTGTTTAGATTTGTGTTAAACTTTAGATGCGAGCCAGAGAGCAAAATGACATGTTCTGTTTGAGCTGGCTAATATCAAAGAAATAAGGGATGTATAGAAAGAAATGTGTGTCTAGGTTACCATGAGGACATTAACTGTTGGATTGCACAGTAGAATTCACCAGTGTGTGTATTTCACCCAATTGTGACACCAACTGAGATCCACATTCATCTAGATACCATATTATAAAACATTTTGACTTGAAGAAGAAAAATAGGATTTGGGACATAGACTACAAAGGATCCTGGTGCAGGACCTCAACGTGCTCAAGGTAGTGAAGAATGCTAAATCAGAAAATTTGGAGTATGAGATTCATCTCTGGATCTCTCATGGATAACTTAAAACACAATTTGTGTGTGTGTGTGCAAAATATCAACTAACTTTTCTAATGAGCACATTGATCATGGATTTTTCTTATGGGTATAAAAACTTTATTTGAAAAAATACCAAACTGAGAATTTTAAGACAAAAATTACAGTAGAAATCATATATGTAATGCCTGAAATAAGGCATTAAAAGCATTATTTTAAAACTAACATATCCAATTTTTCCATATTAGAAGATAATTATAATTATAATTAAGAAATGTAATGCATTTCAACTTTTATTGATCATTTAAAATAATAAGATAATGTGTACAGATAATGTATTTTTTCAAGCAAGTGTCAAAGACACCAGGAGAAAAATTAACCATGTGACTGAATTGGTTTGAACACAAGGGGATCTTTTTAAAGTATAAAATTAAGATGATAGAGAGAGAGAATGATAGATATAACAGTCTTTTCCCCCAATATGTCCTCTATGATCCAAGAGCAGAGCTTGTTTTCATGACTGTTCAATCATTACCCTTTTATTTTTTCTTTAAGTGGTGACTCTCTAGTTTAAAATCAGAAGATGTACAAGAGATTGGTCCAACTGGTTTTCTTTTCCTGTCACCAGATGATGTCATCTATATTGGAACATCTGTGTGCTTTTTGTAACTGGGCCTATAGGGAGGCCTGTGTAATACTCTCCTCACTTATAGCATGGATGTAACCTGGGATTCTGCAGATATTATGTGAATTGAGTAAAAATTGAGTAACATGAATTGGCAGAAAGAGAAAGAACACGGAAACAAGTTTAATGGAAGAAAGTTTTGAACCAGGCATTAGAGGAGTTACTTCCATGAATTGCTGTGACTTGGGGAGAATTTTATGTGCACATATAAGCATGGAGATGGCATGGTTAAGTTGACATGGCGAAAGTAAAATAAATGCAGGTGATCACGATTAGAATTGAGTAGCTCTACAAGAATCTAGAGATAAATGAAGGAACTATGGGCTGATGATTAGGGTATAAAGATATCTTGATTGCTAAAAATAACTTGGTACTGTGGATGAACATATTTTTCTTGCAAAGATTTATCAAAGACCTATAAATGGTATTTGCCCTTCTTTCAAATACAATCCAGAAATTACTCCCCACATCCAGAAATAAATACATTGAAAAGTTATGTTAATGTGGTCTGGAAATTAGACACATGGAAATCTAAATTTGGAAATATTTATACTAGTATTTATACCAATCCAGATAAAATGAGAACTTCTGGTACTATTTTGGTATTTCACAGATAAGGTCTTTCTCTTTCTGTTTCTTATACAGTCAAGACATGAAGGGCTAAATTTTCCTCTAGAAAAATCCATTTCAGCTTTTACAAGCAGCATAAAATTTGAAATCTCACAAGGAATCCTCTTTGGCTGGCTAAAGAAATTTGTGATAAATAGAAACAGCTCGAGATAAGCATCTAACTTTTCAGGTGCCATTCAAACATACCTTAGATACACAGTCTTTTGACATTTATTTAAAACTGAATTTCTGGGACTCAGAGTGGGTGGATGAATGAAAAGGAAAAACAGAGGTTTTTCTTCCAGTTAATCTTTTGCACTTCCCTATTTAAATTGAGTGAAGGGGGATTCTGGCAAAATCCCAAGATAAAAATCTTCTAGGAAGATCAGGGTTGCAAATTAGTCACGTTCAAAAAATGGGCATCAGGCAATTTCTCAAAATTATGCAGCTGTTAATGAAGGGTTATTTTAAAATATACACATGTAATTCTTTTATTAAAACTCGAGGCAGAGCATTTTGATATATATTTTAAGTTATGCAAATATACACATGATTAAAATATGTAACAAACATATACATACTCAGATGTACACAAACTCCAGATGTGCCATTTTTCTTTGTGGGTTGTGTCTTCCATAAGGGAAAAAGGCATATTAATCATTTCTTTTACTGCTAAGGGGATGGGTGCTGCTCTCATATTTCAGAAAGGGGCTGGAAAGTGAGGGAAGCCAAACTTTTTCCTATTTAAGGCCAAAGCACAGGAATCTCAGTGGCTGAGTTTTATGACGGGCCCGGTGCTGAAGGGCAGGGAACAACTGATGGTGCTACTCTGACCTGCTTTTCTTTTCTCCTTTTTGCACAAAGAGTCTCATGTCTGATATTTAGACATGATGAGCTTTGTGCAAAAGGGGACCTGGTTACTTTTCGCTCTGCTTCATCCCACTGTTATTTTGGCACAACAGGAAGGTGAGTAGGTATTGCTTTCAAGAAACTTCATGGGGTTTTGTCTTTACTTCTCCTTACAAATAGGTAGAAAGGGGGACTCTGTCTCATAAATGCTAGTTTTGTCTGTCAGCTCGCAGCTGTGAAATGTAGAACTGACCAGGATGGTGCCTTTCATATTTGCTTAAAGAGAATATTGTCATTTCTGTATTTAAAAGTTTTCCGGTCGTTGAAGATAAAGATGTTCTTGTTACTAACTTGTTTTCATGTTAACGGCACTGGAAACCCTTTAAATGGCTTTAAAAAGTTCCCCTCCTGGATTGTTAACATCTTGGAATGCTTCCCTAAGCAATCTGGAAGTTATTGGTCTCTTGTAATACTTTTATGCTCTCCTTTGTATACTGGGTTCTTTGTCAGGATAGAGTATTAAGCTTTATTTACCCAGTAAGATAAGATAATTTAAAAATAGCATGCTTTAAGTATAGTCTACAGGGAAATATTATATATTATTAGAATCACCGAATATATTTCTGTAAGATAGCAACAGTATCTTCAGTGTTCTTTAACCAGGTTCAAACTGCAAAGAAGTTCCATCATTTCTATTTTTTTCGCTTTCAAGCACTTACAT
>SJYQ01134031.1:1767215-1778843 GCA_006410935.1 Redunca redunca | reverse complement strand
GATTAAAAATTATTACTTATATTGATTCATTAAGGCAGGGAAATAAATTTTTATTTTAATTAAAAGTGTTCTAATGTTTCAGCTTATATTTTGTTACTCTGATAATTCCACTGTGATAATGAATTGTGTGCATTTAGTTGTTTTAGAATTAAAGTCCACTGTGAATAGACTCAGAGAGTCAATTCTTTACCATAGGTTATGAGAGTCTACTTTCTGTTATGCTTATTTCCATTATGCTTTAAGAGGGGATTTATAACTGATCAAGCTCGTTCAAGTTTTCTGGTTTGTGTTGCCCTTAAAATGAAACATGCCAAACTATTGAAAAAATGTAGCATAAAATCACTAGAAACAATTGTACTTTTAAAAGGAAAGGATATATAATCGGTCACATAAATCAGTGTCAGTCATATAACATAGATTCAGTGGTTTAGCTAAGGTTACACAACTATGAAATAACTAGGGATTAAGACTAGAACAAAAATTCTGTTAAATCCTAGGTAATTAGAGGATAGAAAACAAACATTTAATCCAGGGTATCTGAATTTTCTTGTTTTTTAACTGTCATTCATAGGAGATAGTAAAAAAATTGTATATTGTCCTAGAAAACATATGAGTTAATGCACTTCTAAGGTTAAAAAAAAATAATTTCTTCTGTTTAACACTTTGAATTGTTAAACCTACTTTTTAAATAGGAGCCTCCTTTATAATTTAACCAGAAATTATCTTCAGTTCTGTAAAAATATAAATTTCAAGTAAATAAAGTACTGATGCAAAATTTTGTGTTTTTCATTCATGATACCTTGCCTTTTCTTCCCATCTCTGGAGTATTCATCATCAGATGACCTAAATGCCTATAAGTAAACAGATTCTGACTAAATTCTGAAATTAAACATCTCTATTACAAGAGAAAAGAGCAAAGCCACGGGAACAATTCTGGTAAAGAAAGAAAGACTGTGGTTATGTGCTTTTTACTAATTCAGATTCTTGGATTGATGTCTTATCTACAGGCTCATTATAAAAAAATCAAGAACTGTTGGATGTGAGTTTTCCAGGAGTAGAGTTGAAATTAAAAACCCTCACGAAAGTCCCCGTTCCACACCTACAGAGTTGCATGCAAGACTTTTGAGTAGTCACTCAGGGAGAAGAGCGCCATCTACTGAAACCCCGTGGTTTCCACTGTGGATGACTGGCGCAGAGTTCCAAAGATTATGCAGCCCAGTCTTTCATTTTGTAACATCAAATGATATCACCACCTTGAAGTGATTAAAGTGTATTGCTTAAGAGTTAAGTTTTAAAGATGAAAGATGTTATTGCCTTTGCTGGACATGAAGAACATTTGTAAAGTTTCCAGGTCTACAATAACTTTCTGGAAACGTCTCAGAGGGCTGTTTCTTGTAAAACAGTTTTCCTTAGAAAAAAGTGCAGTGCTGTTGTTTTCCACATTGAAAAGAAAGAAAGAAAGGAGAGGGGTAGTGTGGTATAACACATATCTAGAGTTTTCAAAAGGGAAACTTGGTCTGTTTCATGTCACAATGACAATGGAAAAAACGAGATAGCAAGTCTTTACACAAATCATTTGTTAACTGCAGTTTGGGAAGTTACATTAACCACTAGAATTTCTGTCTGCACCTAATGAAAACACAGCAGAGATGGATTCCTTTCAGATTAACTAATACAACCCTTGTATTTTCCATGACTGAGGTCAAGAACTGCCATTAAAATGTAATCTTAGTGAACAAGATGAAAAGTTCAAAGTAGAGTGCAAAACTTAGTGTGCTCCAAAGAAGTAAAAATTGAAGATAAAGGATCCAGACCTATTAAAAGTTATATTTGCCTTGGAAAGTCAGATTAAGAAATTATTGCTTCAGCAAAATGGCATTTATTTTTTCAAAACTTTGTTTTCTATAATATTTGGGGTGGAGGAGAGCAAACAGGGACTGTTTCTCAAGTTAATTAAAATCAGAGAAACTCTCTGGAGCTGCCTGATGTCTTCATCTATGTCCACATACAGAAGGGAAGTTCATTAATATGACTCATTTAGTTACTATACGTGCTGCCACTCAATCTTAGACATCATAAATATATATATATTTTTTTCTGCATGAATACATAAGCCTTATCTGTTCATTGTTGTGGCTACAGATAGGATCCTGGTTTTCTCTATCGAGTAAAACATATGCTGAGTTCCCAGTGCCAGTTAATCCTGTTGGTGGTCTGGATGTCATTAGGGTGGTCTTGGAGATTAAACTCTTTTTCATAAGTTCAGAAGAAAATAAACAACAGAATTCAATTCCAGATGTTGTCTTCTTGTTTTGAGGCCAGATTGAAAAGATTTTCTGTAGAAAAATGTTATGCCTTTAAAAATAGAAAAGAAACCTCTGCTTTTTTACATTCTGATTTCAAGTTTGCTGGACTTAGAAATTATAATGGGACAGAGCCTATCCTGCCCTTGAAACTACAGAAAGGGAATAGAATGTAGTAGCTAAGAATATCAGATTTAGAGATACCTTCCCTAGGTTCAAATCTCAGCTTTACCTCTTACCATATAACCTTGGGGAAATCACTTCCTGTCTGTGTATCTCCGCTCCCCTATCTGTAAAATGAGTGTTATGATAGCACTCACCTCAGCAGGCTTGTGGAAAGATTACGTAGGATAGATATGCAACACATATAGAACAGTGCTTGCAATGCAGGACACACAGACACAAACTCGGCCTAATACGAGTTTTACTAATTCAGTGATAAGGAAAGTAAAGAAGAGCATTTTGGTTATCAGACATAAAATTTAAAGATGTTTGCCAACTGTAATTATGCAAGTAGAATATGTTTTCTTCAGTATTCTTATAATTTGTCACTAATCAGATTATATTATAATGCAATGGCTGATTGTTAGATATATGATATTTTTAATTCTAATTCTTTAATTATTTTTATTTTTCACAGGATAAAATCTTAAAGGAAGTTTCTAATTGGAGACATAAAAATCATATGTCTAAAATAATAAAACAAGAAAACATCTAGAAATGATTCATAAAATTTCTTGGCCTTTGGTTTTTTTGTAGGGGATAAGAATAAGAAGACTTTACCTTGTCCATGCAAAAACCATTTTAAAATTGAAATTATCCATCTACATAGGTCTACAGATATTTCTTTCAGTCCTTTTTGTTAACTCATCTAACATATTTTAACATATTCTGATTAATAATAGCAGCCAAACATATTTAATAAAAATGTATGTTTTCCAAACATTAGCATCATTTAAAAGCCAAATATATTTCAGTTGAAAACTATATGAACTCCTTTTGTTCACACTTACAAAATATTCAGCTTTCTACAGTAACAGGAAAATGTTATGATAATTTGCATATCACATCTGTTATTTTTAGATTTTCAGATTAAAGAACACCTTTTCTCTGAGAAAGATGCAGTAAGAAGGGAAGAAGAAAAAAAACTAAACTTACCACTCAAGCTAAATTAACAATTTGATTGGATGCTTCAAGGCATATAATTTTTACTCCAAAACTAGAATTAAGACAAAGATAACTTACAGTGTATTACAGTTTAGTCACAAGAGTAAAATTTTATCAAATCAGCATAAATTTACATGAAGAATGGAAACCAAAACAACAAAATGAAACCTTTTAAGAACATCTGAAAATATAAGATTATGTTGCTCAATTTTATTTTTCTCTAAAGTTCCAAAGCAAAGAGCTAGAAAATTAAAGAGGCAAAGAAAGGATTATGTCATACACTAGTTTCATTTTGTTTTATAACTTAGATGATGATTTAGTCTAATGCATTGTTGTGTGACCACAAAGAATTGATTTCAGGACTGTTTTTTTGTATCAGAAACAGGAAGTGACATGAGAGATGGGGTTTAAAATTAGTTATACATTGGAACAGGGAGACTTAGTTTAAGCAGTAACAATAAAGAGGGAATTGGAAAATCTACTATTTGTGCAGTAGTAAAAATTAGATTATTTGCCTTTTCTTTAACATATTTGCAAAAGTATGTAACATTTCTTTTCATCAAAGCTTCTCTGAATTTAGATATCTAGAAAAGAAGGGAATAACGTGAGATGACTATTATTTCTGAATTCCATTTTCTATTTGATTTCTAAACACTGTAAGTGGCTACCTAGAGCATTTTATTCCTTCTAAAAACAAAACATTTTTTTTCCTTGACTCTGGCATGATTTTCTCACATACACCTAGGTTATGGTCCTAAAACTGAGGACTGTGAGATAGTTGTGTAAGAGGTTTAGCTTCTAAGAGAACATACTGCCAACCATATTTGGTCATACACAAAACAAAAAAAGGGAACTGCATAAAATTATCTGTTCTTTCAACAAGGGTGACTGAGATAGAACAGTAAAGAAAAGTCTGACATTCGGGTGCAAGTTTCTATAGGAACTGACTTCAGGAGAGCCAAATTTCTTTCAAATGGATGAGAGATAAATTATGGCAATAACTAGAAGTGCATTAATTCTTACTTTTCAACCATTCCAACTTTCTTCTTTTGTTTAGAACAAATCATATTTTTTTTAAAGTACACCAAATTAACTCAATCTAATTTATATTGAGACCTTTATGTTATAAAAAGCATAACACACATGTATGACTCCAAATAAAATTTGAAAACAAAAAACTAAATAATTTCCATTTATGTAACATTAGCCTTAACCCCAATTCTAACAAATTCATTTACAAATTTAAATATCAATATTATGCTTATTTGTTTACTGGTTTGCAGAGGGAATGGAAAATACTGTGTTTGGGGGTTTGATGATACCTTCAATGAGACACAAACATAGGAGTATGAATACATAAAGGAAAATTTTTATGTTAATTTTAAGGCAGATTATAAATATAGGAAGAGAAGATATTAAAAATATAAGATGCTTGACCCTAGCTCTGTCATCTTCATTTGTCTTTAATACATCGTCAGTATCCAGCATCTAATTTTTATAACACAGGCCCTTTGTTAAATACAGAAAGATTACCTTGACCCAAAGGCAAAGAGCTAAAAAAATTGTTAGTATAAACTGATGGTGTCTTTTTTTCTTTCCTAGTTTTATTGAAGTGTAAATGACAAATAAACTTGTATATATTTAAGGTGTACTTCTCTGATAGCTCAGTTGATAAAGAATCTGCTTGCAATGAAGGAGACACCTGTTCAGTTCCTGGGTTGGGAAGATCCTCTGGAGAAGGGATAGGCTACCAGCTCCAGTATTCTTGGGCTTCCCTTATGGCTCAGCTGATAAAGAATCTACCTGCAATGCAGGAGACCTGGGTTCGATCCCTGGGTTGGGAAGACCTCCTGAAGAAGGGAAAGGCTACCCACTCCAGTATTCTGACCTGGAGAATTTCATGGATTGTATAGTCCATGGGGTCACGAAGAGTCGGACAACTTTCACTGAGCAACTTTTACTTTCAAAGTTACAACATGATGAGTTGATATGTATACACATTGTGAAATGATCACCACAATCAAGTCAACTAATACATCCAGCATCTCACATAGTTTCCTTTGTGTATATGTGTGGTGAAAACACTTAAAATCTACGCTTTTACCAAATTTCAAACACACAGTGCAATATTGCTACCCGTAGCCAATGTTCTGTACACTAATGATATTTTCAAAGAAGCTGAGCAGCCTGAGAGCCAATTATTAATGAGAAAAATTTTTAACTAAAACCAATCTGTTGAAATACTTCATATAATTCTAATTTAAAGAAAGTTTTTAAATAATTCATTTAAGAAAAGGGAGCCACTGTAAACATTGAAGAGTGTATTTCATGCAATTTTATTAAACAATCTTTCATCTCATCAAAACTTTCAGAACTTTTCTGAAAACCATTGTATTTAACTCTAAGATGTCAGTTCTCCTTAGAGAAAAAGTTTAATGTCTGGACCCTTACTGTTCATAAAATAATATGAAAAAAGATTGCACTTCTCTTAAGCATGTCTTTCAAAACACCATTTCAATAGGCCTACTTCATTCACATTAGGTAAGCATTCTGGCATTCAGCTTTTATGCTCACAAAGTATAAAGGAATGCTCCTTTAAAGCTAAGACAATATTTCTTTCCAAAGTTCTCGTCTGTTTCAAACATGGAGGAGAAACTAAAATAACTTTTTAAAATAAACAGATTCTTTCTTGCCTACTTAAAATTGCAATGAAAAAAAATCATGCTTTTTTTTTTTATTAGCTGTAAACCACATAGGGTAATTATAACATGTAAGAATGGACTTTTAAGCCTCTTGAATCCATCAAAGGTGTAGCACAAGATCATTAAAGTTGTATGTACAAACATAGATGGAAATGAGGAATGGAAGGATCCTGTACAGTCCATAGTTTCTAAAATTCTACTTTTTTTTTCTAAATTTTTACTGAGTCAGTTAAACCTCTAAACCCAAAATATTGGGTTGGTTAAAAAGTTCATTCAAAAAGTTTTTCCATAACATCTCATGGGAAAAACCCAAATGAATGTTTTGGCCAACCCTATATTTAAAATTAATTCAGGTATGGAGAGAATACAAAAATGGGAACTTGGAAAGGTTTGTTTCATGTCTGTATGTAGTATCCAAAAAAAAAAAAATCTAGGACACTCCCAAAGGCTTTTAGGCCATAAGTCACCAAAAAGTGTACTCAAACTACTTGCCTTCTCCCAAGCAGGCCTCTTTCAGCAGGCATTTGAAAGGTTATGGCTGTGAGAAAATAAAATTTCACTGTTTCACAAAAACACAAATACTGAACAAGTATATGATTCGTTTGCAAAAATTTTTGCAGATATTTAGTAACTTCTGATTTATTTACTCAGTTACTGGCAAGTTATCATAGTAGCCCTCAAGAGCTAAAGTTGTATTCAGCCACAATTCAGAGCCACTGCTTTAAAAATTGAGACCAGTTTTTAGTTTGGCAACCCTTAAGCCAATTCATTGTTAATAGCCACTGAAATTTCAGTACCCTACATATAATTAGGAAACAAGTCTAAAATTTTGGTCAAAGTGCATTTTTGACCATTTTAAGCCACAAATACACATGGTCATGATTCATATTTTTCCCTATTATTTTAACATATTCCTTGCCAATATTTGTTTAAAAAATTTTAGTGATTTGGAGACCACTTTACATCCATATGGGATATGCAATATATTGTAGCATATCATATTGACCTATTAATGCCCAACAGAGCTAGTAGTGATAGTCAATACATACAATGAGACTTCTTAAGGTTTTCCCAGGAATCTGGAAGAGTTTTATGTTGCCAAGAGTAGCTCAGTTTTTCCCTGAATTTCTCAACTAGGTTAATAAAATCCAGAAAGTCTTCAGAGTTAGTGACAGAACCATCTTTATAGTTTAATGCTTCCATCTCTAGCTAAGGCAAAGAATAGCAATTAGAAAAACTTCTTTTCAATTGCATAATTAATAAATAAATGCTTAAGTGAGCATGGGATTTCCACTGGTGTTAAATTCTTACTATGAGCAAAATTAAAATATCTACTGGCCCTAAGGCAGTTTTATCTTGGTGTGCTACTTTGATGTTAATAAACAGATTTGGTATTTTAATTATTACTACATAATTAATTAAGACTACTTAGCAAATTATGTAGGGAGAACATAATATTCTTGATAGTTTAATTTCTGGATTTTTTTTAATGTGAAATGTCACACCATCTCTCTCATTTTCCAGTTGTTGACGGAGGATGCTCCCATCTCGGTCAGGCCTATGCAGATAGAGATGTATGGAAACCAGAACCGTGCCAAATATGTGTCTGCGACTCAGGATCCGTTCTCTGTGATGACATAATATGTGACGACCAAGAATTAGACTGCCCCAACCCTGAAATCCCATTTGGAGAATGTTGTGCGGTTTGCCCACAGCCTCCAACAGCTGTGAGTTTAAAGAAAATCTGTACATATTCATGATTCTTAGTTAAACATATGAGTAGTTCCTATGTCATAGGAGCCAGAAAGGAAATGAAGGTAATATCTGTCAAAGAGTCAAATGGGCATTACCAGTAAAAGATGAACCTTCCTATTTAAAACCAGGGGTTAGATATGGTTTAGGGTAAAAAATTGGGACATATTTCATGGAAAAGTTTTTTCTGTGTTTAATCTATATCTTTTCCATTTCTTAGCCCACTCGCCCTCCTAATGGTCAAGGACCTCAAGGCCCCAAGGGAGATCCAGTAAGTAAACAGTGAAAGGAAATTAGTTCCTTGATGAGGTTTTTTTTTTTCTTCCTTCTAATAACCTTTCCATATTTGAACTTTTATCATTTATACATTTCCATTAGCACCACATATTTAAATAATAACACATGATAGCTCAAACTGAGAATCCGTAATTGTGCATGTAAGCATTTGATCTCCCAAACTTTGTCTAATGTCTTCACTTCTCTTATCAGTTTGAAAAATAAAATAGAGGTCAATATACAAAGGAATAAATTACACTGAAATGATTTACATCATTTGCTTAAAAATGTACAGATTCCCAAGAAAACATATCACATATATTGATTTCTTATAAAGCACAGAAGCTATAATTTGATAATGATTCTAAATCACTAAGACTTTTCAGTGTTATCTCTATTTTTATCTCTATTTTTTAGGGTCCTCCTGGTATTCCTGGGCGAAATGGTGATCCTGGTCCTCCAGGATCACCAGGTTCTCCAGGTTCTCCCGGCCCTCCTGGAATCTGTGAATCATGTCCTACTGGTGGCCAGGTAATAAATTCTGGAACTAAAATATCACCCATTTAAAACTATCTGGTTCATTTTCTCTTCTTTAGTCTATATTACATCTCATTTTTGTGGCATCTATTCTCTGATTTTACGTATTTATCAAATTGTTATTTAGTGCTTATGTTTGTGCTAGGAACTGTCCTGTTTTATAAATAAATTCACTTTCTCCATAATTCTAATGCCATTGCTACTATATCTACAAAATTTCCCAACTTCTCAGCAGGCATATAATATATGTACTATGTTTGACAAATGAACAGTCAACTATCCAAAGAATTAATCCTGAGAATTTAGGAAGCGCTGCAACTGTGCCTTGTTCCTTCCCCTTATAATCTTCATGGTGAAGCCTCTGAAAGTCTATACAAAAAGCAGTTGAGGAGTTACAAACACTCCTTAATAACTTCAGGTCAAAAGGATTATAAAAGACTATGCAATTACTCTTGCCCAGGCTTCAGAGCACATACTGCTCCTCTGGAAAAGCATGGCAACCCACTATCTCTGCATGTAAACTCTACATGTAACTCTGCATGTACACAAATAAATAAATAAGACAATGTTTCTGCTGCGTGGAATTAGGAAAATTAGAAAACACATACACAAATCACTGTGGGTTGGGGGAAAAAAAAGATTTAAAAAAAATCAATTCAACAGGAGGCAAAGGATAGAGTCTAACTTATTCTTATCATACTAACAAAGAGAATCCATTGCTAGGCCAAGAATTCAAAATAAAATAATCTCAAAAACAATCCATAAAAATATAAACCTTTCCATTATTCTTGGGCTTGTTTTCTGTGGGGATGTCTATTTTTTGGTGAATCTGCTAGGCATTAACCAAAAACTGGAGATATAAATTTTACTTGTATCAGTAACTTCTGGACAAGTAATTTGACATCTTCCTTTTTTCTGCTCAAAATGAGAGTCAGGTTATTTGATCCCAAGGCCTTAATCTATGATCCCATGTTTCCAAAGCTGTGGATATCACTTAGAAATGATATGCTTGGTAAAAGCATATAAAAACAAATTATTTAGAAAAAAATTGCTTACAGTTAGTTGAAAAATTTTTGCATTGCATAGGCAAGTATTTCTGTAGGACATCTAATATCTAAAGTTGCAGAGAGAATGAGCAAGATAATTAAATCATACACACATACACTCTCTGGCATGCAGAAAACTTTCTATCAATGAATAGATGTTGCATGCATTTCTACTAAATGCTTTTGAAAAGAACTATGATCTATATAGCAACATGATCTTATCTATCTGGTCTCTTTGCTACAGAACTATTCTCCCCAGTACGAAGCATATGATGTCAAGGCTGGAGTGGCAGGAGGAGCAGGATTCGCAGGCTATCCTGGGCCAGCTGTATGTACAAGTGTTTGTCAGCATTTCTGAGAATTCTTCAGCCTTCCATTCTATTAAACCTTGAATGGTTGTTCTTCTAGTTACACGGTGTTACAGCAGAATTGTACAAAATAGCTTATTTTTGTTAAGGTTGGGAAAGAAAACGGTAGGTTTGCCATGATCCTTCTATCCGAATTCATTTTTTTCTTCACTGACTCATTTCACACCTGTTTTGCCACTCGTTTCTTCTTTACACAACCAGGGGGCACACCTGCCTTCATGCTTAGATCTTACACTCTATTTCCCAGTTTTAACCAAATTTTGTTATTTTTTGCTTCCACTTTTCTTCTTTTTTCACGTGAGTTGTTCAGAATCTTCTTTTAATGTCTGTTCATTATTTAAATGCTCCTATCTAGATGACAATCCACAGGATAACAATCCATTATCACAATTCATCTTACTTCAAATCCTGAAATCAAATACAAATGTTTCCAGAATTTATCAAGTCGTTAAGTTCATCTACTGTAAGCGGTAGCAATTCACATTGTACCCAAAGGGTTTTCTTCAATGCAAATGACCTAGAGTTTTGATAGAAAATAGCAAAAAAAGCACTGAAACGTGGGCATGCGTGCTTGAGGCATGGTGTCCCATGTAAATGATCCATTTTGAAGAACAGCTCTTAGAAGGAACAGTGCCAGGGAAGGTAATCATTTGCTGCCAGAAACAGGTAAGTCTGTGTAAATGAGACATAGAGCTGGATTGCCAGGGATCATGGAGGATTGCTGCCCAGATCATTGGACCCCGTATTTCTAAAACTTCTAACACCAGAAAGTATAAAACTTCAGCTATTAGATCTAAATGATAATTTACAGAAAGATGCTTAGTAGGTAAAAAGTAAAAAGAGAATTTTTAAGTTTTAGAGCCTGGGTTTTGTTTTATTTTTATTTTTTTTTGTATATTTTAAAACCAGAATGATAATTGCATTAACTATGTAAATGTCATATCTCGTGTTTCTCAGCTACATTCACATTATGAATCCTATTTTTCAGTCAGACATACCATTTTTACTAAAAAAACAAGCAAACAAAAAAAGCTAAAAAAACCTAATACTTATTTTTTAATTACAAGATAAAATTTAAGAACTTATTTCCTAAATTTATTATCAGTATTTATAAATAGTATGCTAGAAAACTGAAGATTTTTCATTTAATCTGTATTTATGAACAATGATAAATCATTTATAATTATAATTTATTGTTGCCCCAGGTACAGTGAGTCTTACATACACATCTAAATCTTCATATCAACACAACTCAGTGATATTGGGTTGATTTACATCATTATTTTTAGAAACTTGTGTTTATAGTATGCAGATTAATATTTTTCCACATTGAGTTGGGCTGCCAGGCAAAAGTGTTCTTCTTCACTAGCTGTAGCATCATCTTAATGTTGCCAAGATTCTCATAGTATTTTATGTAGATTTTTCCAGATTTGGAATGCCCCTTTTGGAGAACTCAGGTCAATGTTTTATAACATTT
>SJYQ01134031.1:1728887-1766849 GCA_006410935.1 Redunca redunca | reverse complement strand
ATTGTAACAGAAAAATCTACAGATATATTTGTTTTTTATTTCCTTTATTCAGGGTCCTCCAGGACCTCCTGGTGCTATAGGTCCATCTGGCCCTGCTGGAAAAGATGTAAGTTTTTAAGAAATGCATGGGGATACAGTACAATTCAAGCTGGAATGCTCTAAATAATATATCCCATGTTCTAGAATCTCAAAGAAAAACCTTACTCCAAAATTTGTTACTATCTTAATAACTTTTAAGCTCATGTTAATCTCTGAATATCTATGCTCTATTTGTATAGGTATATATACCATTTTTAAAATTCAAAATTAACAAAGCCCCTCATCCAATGAATATATCACTTAACTAAAGATGTTTTCTTCTCTTTGTCTCTTGTAATAAAGAAACCGGTATCAGTGCTTTATGAACTTGAACTTAAAAAACACCATTAATATTATTCTATTCTCTTTTTCCTTTTAATTTCCAATGGCAAATTCTTCCCACTGGACTGAGAGTTGGTCATAATATTTGTTTGGAGTGATGCCTCAGTTTTTAATAAGTTTATGTCAAGGTGGGAGAAACATGCCTCATTCCTTTGCTGAGGAAGCTTTTCTCACAACCATATGTTTAGCCTAACAATGTTCATGAATCCTCAGTGAGAGAAATACAAAGTAGTCAGTTCACTAACTGGCTGCAGTGAGTTTTCTCTTACACATGCTCCCATACATCCTTTTCTCCTCCATTTAGGGGGAATCAGGAAGACCCGGACGACCTGGAGAGCGAGGATTACCCGGCCCTCCTGTAAGTCTTCAGTCTAGAATGAGTTAGTTGGAATAATCACAATGGTCTCCAGTGGAAACTGTATGATTAAATTATACTTTAAAATAGAAGGCATTTTACTACTGGATTGTGAGTCTGTTTGAAAATTCATTAATATCTTTTTCTCCCTTTTTTTAGGGCATGAAAGGCCCAGCTGGTATGCCTGGATTTCCTGGTATGAAAGGACATAGAGTGAGTACAGTTTCTAAATCGATTCTTGTTGTTCCATTTGGCTATGCTTATGTACCTAGCCAACTTCATTGGGCAATTGAGTGTGTGCCAAAAATGACTGATTCCAACTAGTTCTTTGTTTTTCCATTTTCTAAATCTATCAGCTTTGTTGACCAAATCAACTACTTATTTTACATAAAGCAATAAAGCTGAACTTAAGTACATGGAAAATATTGGTAAAAGAATAAGTGTCTCATCGCCACTGTCAGAAAAGATGAAAATCAACTATTGATAACTATTCTTGACTTAGTCAATAGGATTTACAGATCAAATCAAATGACTTTATTCTATGGAAAATATTAGGTAGAGTCAAACAACTAGATGGAAATTCTATCAATTTCATAGATATAAAATTTATGACACAGATATTTGCTACTCAACAGTGAAGGCAACTTCCTAACTGAACTAAATTGTGCTTTCTAATTAGATCACATTTTTTTACTGTAAAATCAATGTCTCAGTTCTTTAGTGCACTTAACGGAGTTTTAAAACACTTATGTCAGGGTTGAAAAGAATGCTATGTGCTAAAGCTAGCTATAAAAATTTAATGTAAAGTTTTTAACTATTCTGAATTGTTAACAGGTCTTAATATTTTTACTACTTTTGTATATTTCATAGGGCTTTGATGGACGAAATGGAGAGAAAGGAGAAACTGGTGCTCCTGGATTAAAGGTAAATCACAACAAACTCACATTCTGATAAATAAATTTATTTAAATGTTATAGCTATATTTAATGTTTATATTTTAGGGTTTGGATTTTTCTAAAACCTACCTGAGTTTTGTATTTTAGTAGCTAAATAATAGGGAAATATAACTGAGATGTTCTGTTAAAGCTTCCATAAAAGCTGATAACTTAAACTGTCTAGATTAGAAATGACTAAATATCCCCAAGTAACACGTTGACTTCTTCTGTTTAGTCTTCAAGTTTTTAAAATGCAAAAATTGAGATTTACAGTATATAAGATTGCTACAAAATTTGATATTGCTTAATGCAATCTTTTTCTTCGGTTCCATATGTTTTTTATAAGATACTGTGTTGAAAAAATTATAATTTTTTTTCCTGTTATACAAAATGGTGACATATTTTACATGTTTCTAGGGGGAAAATGGCATTCCAGGTGAAAATGGAGCTCCTGGACCCATGGTAATTATGTTTCTTATCATACAATTTTCAACTTTACTGTTAACTTCCATCGAATGCAGAACTTGCCTCCCTGCTTCCCCAGCCAGTCTTACACATGTCTTGTTGAAAGTAAGACCGCACTTCTAATTTTATCCTCTAGGGTCCAAGAGGAGCTCCTGGTGAGAGAGGACGGCCAGGACTTCCTGGAGCCGCAGTGAGTATTCCTACTGACGTTACACAATTGCAATCTGAGTCACGGATAAGCATCTCGGTCAGTTTTCAGGCTGTGACAATCTGCAACAAGTTTTTTATAAAGTTGCATTTAAAGTCACTTCCATAATTAGCAACAATTATAAGCAAAAAAATAAGTGTTTTATAGTTATTATCTGGTGAGGATTTTTTTAATGTATTAACTTACATTCAGTTCTTAAAACATAGAATCCAATTTTTCTACATCAGATCACTGCTGTACATATCAGAATTTTTAACAATTTGCCTTTAAAAGTATATCATTAAGCAGATTTTAATACACTAGAAGTCAACTCAGTTGCATCAGACTCTTAGTTAAAATATCACTTCACTTGTGAGTAGCCTTTCAGAAAGAGGAAGATATTTGAGACCAAATTCTCTTTTTAGGGAGCTCGAGGTAATGATGGAGCTCGAGGAAGTGATGGACAACCGGTAAGCAACTTTTTGTCAAACCCTGATGTGCTTAGTGTAATAAGAGATTATGGGATAGGATATTGGAATAATATGGATTGTAAACCCAAAACTCAACATTTTTCATAAATATCTGATTCAAACTGACACTAATCCCATAAACAAAATCTAGAAACAATTAATCTAAAAACTCTAAGTCCATAAACAAAATTCTGATACTCCTTATTATACTTGGCCAGTTGCAAATATCTGTATGGTGCTTAACAATGTTAGTTAAGGGCTAATATTGGATATGGGACAATTAAGAGTTTTGCAAAGATAGATAATGATGCTATCTCTATTTTACAAATGATATTTCAACGCTAAGCAACCTATACAAAGTCACAGAATTCATGGCATAAATGGTAGGTAGGGAAAGGGGGATCCAAATTTTCATTTTATTCTGCCATATTATTTCTCCACATAATGGTCATCTCTGATGATAATACTGTTTTTATCTGTACAATTTTCCTCTGTATTGTGTTTGTACCCATTCATTATTTACCAGTGATATGAGTTTTCCTTTACTTAAGAGATCTTGAAATGTTTTTTTCATTTTTTAGGGCCCCCCTGGTCCCCCTGGAACTGCAGGATTCCCTGGTTCCCCTGGTGCTAAGGTAAGCATGTATTTCCATAGAGGAATGCAAAATATATCTTGAAGACTTCAGAAAATCATTGGATTGCTTCTTGGAAGTGATTTTGTTTTAATAGTCAAGTGGATTTATTTGATTTATATGGATGTTTGAAGCCCTGTCCTTGACTCCAAAGGGGATGTTATCCCTGACTTTCAGTATTCTGATCTCTTCTAATGTCTTTTCTTTTCTCCCAATCTCTTTCTGTGAACAGAGATAACACAGTTACATACATAGTTATGATTTTTTTCTGCCTTTATGATTAATGACACTTCACTTTAATTTTCATACTACTCCAGCCTTTGGGAGATTAATTTAAGCAGGACTGAATAATAAACTAGCTAAGAGATTAGAGGAAATGGCAACCCACTCCAATACTCTGGAAAATCTAATGGACAAAGGAGCCCTGTAGGCTACAGTTCATGGGGTCGCAGAGAGTCAGACACGACTGAGTGACTTCAATAACAATAATAGGAGAATAGAAGTGGAAAGGGAGACTGACTACTAGGGCTTTTATCTCCTAGGGTGAAGTTGGACCTGCAGGATCTCCTGGTTCAAGCGGTGCCCCTGGACAAAGAGGAGAACCTGGACCTCAGGGACATGCTGGTGCTCCAGGTCCCCCTGTAAGTACCAAAAACAACTGAGAGGAAGAGTGTTGCTACACTTCATTTCATGAAAGCATATATTTTGATGTTACTGTCAATTAAAGTTACCTTTTTGAAAAAAAAATGCTTAGTGTTCTTCAATGCCTCTACTAAGATAAATATTGACTTGATTGTACTGAAATTAATTTTTGAGGTCTGTGCTTTTCTGGAATTTATGAATGTTGTGGTTATATGACACCGAATGAAGCAGAGGATGAATAGCTATCTGATACCTTGAAGACTATGCCCCAAACTAATCACCAATCAGAAAAACTCAGAGAAGAAAACAAAACCAAAAAAAACTTATTCTCTTTATTTACTTATTTAATAATTTAGTCCAAGTGCATATCATCTTTAATTTATTCAGATAATGATCAGTTTTTGCTACTTTTTAATGTGTTGTCCTATAGTTGGAGGAATCACCTAATCTCTATAAAGCACAACATGTGTGCATGCTAAGTCGCTTCAGTCATGTCCAACTCTTTGTGACCCCATGGACTGTAGCCCACCAGGCGCCTATGTCCCTGGGATTCTCCAGGCAAGAATACTGGAGTGGGTCTTCATTTCCTACCCCAATAAAGCACAACACCCATCACTAAATTTATTTTACAGTTCATATAAGCAACTTCAATGTAGGTGCACTGTTGGCATTATTATGAATATGCTCTTTTCCCCCTCTAGGGGCCTCCTGGGAGTAATGGTAGTCCTGGTGGCAAAGGTGAAATGGTAAGATGTCCCACAACTCACCCTCATCTCAGTCCAACACACATTATTGGCTTTCTTTGTATTTAGCATGATAAGACATTTAAGTTGGTTATTTAGAAAAGAAAGTTCAAGTCTAGCTCATGTTAATGTCCTTGGATTGTCTCTAGGGTCCTGCGGGCATTCCTGGAGCTCCTGGGCTGATAGGAGCTCGTGGTCCTCCAGGGCCAGCTGGCACCAATGGTGCTCCTGGGCAACGAGGTGCTGCAGTAAGTCGTTTGTTTTCCTTCATTGTCTGAGCGCTGTGACTTCTTTCTCACAATAAAAATAGCAGGCTCTTTGTTCTTGTTCCATTGAATTTATATTGATTTCATTGTTTTTGTAATTGAATCAGCTGTGACTGGTGATGATTTTGTTAGTCTATTCTCCCTGTTTATTAAGCCACAATTATGTTCCATTTAGGGTGAACCCGGTAAGAATGGAGCCAAAGGAGATCCAGGACCACGTGGGGAACGGGTAAGTATTGCCTCAACAGATTCAGTTATTTCTTAGAAATATAAAACATAGTTAAGAACTAAGCAGGTAAAAAAAAAAAAGCACTTAAAGTTCAGTCATTATTTCTGTCATTTCACAGGGAGAAGCTGGTTCTCCAGGTATCCCAGGACCTAAGGGTGAAGATGGCAAAGATGGTTCTCCTGGAGAACCTGGTGCAAACGGACTTCCTGGAGCTGCAGGAGAAAGGGTATGTCACCCATGGGCATGGAAAACAAAAACAATCATAGAACTTCACCTTCATGGTGAGGCCACTGTGTTTGTTATTAATCTGAGTAGTACTCAGTCCCAAAGATTATTTTGAAGCATCTCATACTATGAGAATTATGAAAAGGTTTTCACGTTTTGAACTTGAATATTTGCCTTTCACTATGTCCAGGGTGTGCCTGGATTCCGAGGACCTGCTGGAGCAAATGGCCTTCCAGGAGAAAAGGTACAGAACATTAGTTTCAATTTTCATAAACGCTTGTGCTATATAGAGATATATTCTTCTAAATAGTTTCCCATTAATTAAAACCTAAATATCTGAAAGAAATATATTGGAACTAAAAATAATAATAATTCACAATGTAAAACAATGATTCCAGCTCCTGTTCAGCCATTCTCTTAACTTTGTAACTAACGTTACTCAACCTCTGTGAGAACTCTTTAACTTATCTTTCAACTGGGAATTATTTATCTCAATATCATTACAAGAATAAATTAAAGTGCCTGAAAGTTCTTTGAAAACTCTGAAGTGCAACATAAATTGGATTTCATAACATCAAAGATATTTGATTTTACATGCACCAAAATATATTGCTAAGCCCACTAAAGATCAGTTCCTTCAGCATGTAATGTTCATCAAAGTTACCTTAAAATATTACCCAAGCTAATAGATAATGTGCTTTACACTGAGCGTGTCAACAATGTCCCATCTCTCTTGAAGGGGCCCTAAAGTTCTCTAGCTGCAACCCCAGTACCATCCATGTCCAGGTCAGCAAAGGCTCTTTTACATACATGTTGATTTATTTCACTACACAGGGTCCTCCTGGGGAGCGTGGTGGCCCAGGCCCCGCAGGGCCCAGAGGAGTTGCTGGAGAGCCTGGACGAGATGGCCTCCCTGGAGGACCAGGATTGAGGGTAAAGAGAAACACTTGTTTGATCCACACTGTCATTTAGTAAGAGGAAAAACAAATGAAGAACGTTCAAAAATAACTTGTCAGACACTATGTTTTGTAGGCTTAGATGAAACAAAATTATTTTATGAAAATTTAAGCTGGTATAGATTGAAGAACATAAAATAGAATGGTTCAGTAAAATATTTAAAGACAGAAAAATGTGTGTAAATATGAAGCTACATATGTCAGTGGAAATCTCAAAATTTTGTAGATAGATTTCTTAGTTTTTTTTTTTTAATTATCATTTTTAAATCAGCTGACTGACTGAATTCTTCAATTTAGGGTATTCCCGGTAGCCCCGGAGGACCAGGCAGTGATGGGAAACCAGGACCTCCTGTAAGTACATTTTCAACATCTCATTTTACAAGTCCAGAGAATAGTTAAATGCACAATTTGGACTAGCCTTCATGTATATTGTATAGCTTTAGTATGTACATTGCATATTCTATTAGATTTTTTTGAAATTCCTGTTAATATAATTTTTTCTTATTAGGGAAGCCAAGGAGAGATTGGTCGACCCGGTCCTCCAGGTTCGCCTGGTCCGCGAGGTCAGCCTGGCGTCATGGGCTTCCCTGGTCCCAAAGGAAATGACGTGAGTTCCTCCCTTCATTTCTTCAATAAATAGTTGATGGAAGTCCTTTTATTTTCCATATGGGGGTGCAGATGGCCCCAAACTGATTTCCACTTCAAAGCACAGAAGAGTATATGAGAAAGAAGCCTCCTTCTATCGTGTGAGAAGGGAGCTAACGTATTTTTTTGGAGTTCTGGGCAAAGAGCAGAACACTTATGCAAGCCTAGTCTAGAAAGGAGTTTTCAGTTCGGGATATATACATGTGTGAGTAGGGGGCAGATCAAAAACACGAGAGAACACGATAATGAATAATTTCCTTTTGAGATTTAGTAAATACTGGCTACTTCTTTAGGGTGCTCCTGGAAAAAATGGAGAACGAGGTGGCCCTGGAGGTCCTGGCCCTCAGGTATGTAGCTTTTATCCACTCATTTCCAGTCCTCTGACAGTACTCCCCAACGTTTTTGGCCCCAGGGACCAGTTTCATGGAAGACAAATTTTTCCAAAGACTGAGGGAGAGGGCATGGTTTGGGGATGATTCAAACACACTGAATTTATTGTGCACTTTATTTCTATTATTATTACATTAGCTCCACCTCAAGTCATCAGGCATTAGATCCTGGAGGTTGAGGACACCTGTTGTATTAGAGGCATTTCTCTCCAACCCCACGACTTCTGTTTTCTTTATCTCTGCTTCCATAAATGCTTTCTTTTAGGGTCCTGCTGGAAAGAATGGTGAGACCGGACCTCAGGGCCCTCCAGGACCTACTGTAAGTTTTCTCACGTGAACTGGAAACGGAAGTGGGTGGGAGTGGGCCTGAGGGAAGACTTTGGGAATTATACAGCCTCTGACACTGTATTGCTACAGTTAACCAAAGCAATTATGAAGATTGTTTATTTAATCAGTTAGCTAAATACTCACATTGAGTAAAGTTTGTGCCGTATATGTCTTCCTACATCACTTCCGCAAGCCAGACTCTGCCTTCCTTTATACCATTAATTTTTAAATTAAGCAATTGGCCTGATGAGATGAAAAATATGTGGATAAATAAGAAAGGATATTTTATAGTGAAGCATCTCGTTGTATGTTTTTACATAGGGGCCTTCTGGTGACAAAGGAGACACAGGACCCCCTGGTCCACAAGGACTACAAGTAAGAATTTGTTAATTAAATGTCATTGGGCCCCTATTTTTATCAGTAATTTCATTTGATAGCTATATTTGTTAAGTTAATCAACATTTCAATATTTTATGACACTGAAAGATAATTCATCTTAAGCTTAAAATGTATGCATCTGACTTCTACTGTGAAGTTCACATGATTCAATATGCTTATATTTATTTTTATTGTAATTTAAATGTATATAGCTAAATTCACCTAGTCATAATTCATTTTTATATACAACAAGAGAAAGAATAGAGGGAGATGAACATAGGTTTCTAAGATATGAATATCACCTCTCTGTCACAGGATTTTGAGGGCTACAAATTTTCTACACCTAAAAAGACTGCTAGAACCATTTTTTGAATACTCTGCAGAAACATACTTTCTTAAGAGAAGCTTTCCTATAATCAACGTTTGAAGTGATTATACAATACAAATATGATTCTTTATAGGGCTTGCCTGGAACGAGTGGTCCTCCAGGAGAAAATGGAAAACCTGGTGAACCTGTAAGTTGTTGCATGTCACGTTTTCAAAACTCAGAAACCAAAAGAATAAACAGTAATCATTTATAAATGATTAGCTTTCACATTTTCATGCCACAGTATCTGAGTTGTAACATTTAGTTTTGAAATAACAAATGTTATTTGTTAGCTCATTAACAAAACAAAGAAAAATTATTGAATCCTAACTATTCCGTGAAAAATTTGAATTTTATCATAAAAGGACCTTAAAGAAGAGAATATAGCTCATGACTGGATAAATTGAACAAGTCAAGTGTGTATTTTGCTTATTTATTTATATAACATACATTCTGATAAAAGCCTAATCATGCAATGTCATCACTGTCCTAGGGTCCAAAGGGTGAGGCTGGTGCACCTGGAATTCCAGGAGGCAAGGTAAATATTTCAACTTACTTTCTCATTTCTTCAGCATTTTTAGTATATCAAACCAAAATATTCCTTTATTAGAAACACAACATTGAAAATGTTTGATGAAAACATTTAGGGTAATCCAAGACATTTCCAATACATTAAATTTGCATCATCTAGAAAATTAAATTTTCTTACATGAATAAACAAAGTAGAGTCACCTATGGGCCTGAAATTTCAAAAGAAAACCTTTCTAGTGCATTGCTTCTCTCCAGGAAAATGCTTTTGATAGAACAACTTTGAAATTTTCCCCTCATGATAAAATAATAGTAAGTGTCAAATCTAGCTCATCAGAGCAGGTATAAAAATTCCTTTGCTTAGAGTAACTCACTTTTAAGTTTCCATTTTTCACTCAGTTGATCAAATGCAGTTTATAATTATTAAAATTTCCAGATTATTCAAAAAATCAAGAGCATTGTGGTCTGTATCAAAATAATACAATATAGGGTGTTTTTGTTTGGTTTTAAGCCTGAGTTTCCTAACAGGGATTTTTCTGTTTTCCTCCAACAGGGTGATTCTGGTGCTCCCGGTGAACGCGGACCTCCTGGACCAGGAGGGCCCCCTGGGCCTAGAGGTGGAGCTGGCCCCCCCGGTCCTGAAGGAGGAAAGGTAACTCCCCCATCCAATTCAATTCACTTAGATTTTACAAAAGGCATTCTGTATCTTTCTTGTGAGTTACGACTTCTCCTTTAATTTCAGGGTGCTGCTGGTCCCCCTGGGCCACCTGGTTCTGCTGGTACACCTGGTCTGCAAGGAATGCCTGGAGAAAGAGGGGGTCCTGGAGGCCCTGGTCCAAAGGGTGACAAGGTATCAACCTATTTTCTATTAATTATGTAATATGACAGACTTTTTGGTTAAAGGAAGGCAACATTACTGGAAAGGAATCCGTTTCTAGAGAAACTTTTTAATCGGAACAGCTACGATACACTGCAGTGAATCTTGAGGGTTGCTCCTCTTTTTGTCATATTGTCACTGGAGCCACCTCTAATCTGATGCCATTGTTTTTTATTTGACAGGGTGAGCCTGGCACTTCAGGTGTCGATGGTGCTCCAGGGAAAGATGGTCCAAGGGTGAGTACTCAAATAGGGGAGAAGCAAAATTTATCTTTATGTAGTTTGGAACAGCCCTTCACCTCAACTTATTTTTTCCAAAAGCTCTTCATGATAAGCTAGATCATACTTTGCCATCTTCAGGGCATTAAAAAAGAACTAAATGACATGATTATTAAAATTTCTGATTTCTATCACTAACAATTCAACAATGACCTGAGAATGGAAAAATCTCAAAAGTATGATAAATATTACAAGCTAAAGTCATAGTAATTCACTAAAATCCAAGATAATCAATACTGCTCATGAAGGAACTTTTTCATTTAAAAAAGCATTGAAATTCCATGGTATATTCATACCATGGAATACTACTTAGCAATAAAAAGGAGTGAACCGCTGATACATGCAACAATGCATACAGACCCCAGGGACATCATTCAGTTCAGTTCAGTCACTCAGTTGTGTCCGACTCTTTGCAATCCCATGAATCGCAGCACACCAGGCCTCCCTGTCCATCACCAACTCCCAGAGTTCGCTCAGATTCATGTCCATCGAGTCAATGATGCCATCGAGCCATCTCATCCTCTGTCATTCCCTTTTTCTCCTGCCCCCAATCCCTCCCAGCATCAAAGTCCTTTCCAGTGAGTCAACTCTTCACATGAGGTGGCCAAAGTACTGGAGTTTCAGCTTTAGCATCATTCCTTCATGCTGAGTCATAAAAGTCAGTCTTGAAAAGATCCATACTGCATGATTCCATTCATGAAACATTTGAGATATGGAACAGTTTTATGGTTGCCAGAAGTTAGGAATAGGGGAGAGGGAGAATGATATAACTGTAAAGAGATGGCATAAGGGGGTCTTTTATGATAATTAGATATTTGAATATCTTGATTGTGATGCGGTCATGCAGGGTTATACAAAATAAAATTGCATTAAAAATTACATACACATATACACAAAAAGTAAGTGCATGTATAACTGGTGTAATCTGAAAAACTCTATGGATTGTACACATGTAAGTTTCTTGGTTTTGATACTATACCATAGTTCTGTAAGATGCAATTCTGAGAGAGGCTGGGAGAAAGATGTACAGAATTTTCCTGAATATTTCTTTGCAACCTTCCATGAATCCATAAAACTATTTCAAAATAAAAGTTAAAAAAACACATTACAATCAATTCTGTTCACATTAGAGAACACCTAGGTATGACTGTAGCAAATAAACATGATAATTAAGCCATTAGATAGACGTTATCTTTACTGAAGTTGCCTTAAACAAATTCATAAATACTTCACTTTTAACAGACTAGATAGGAAAGCCATCATCCAATACTCTAAAATCTAATACTTTATTTATGTAATACAAGTAAACCTTAATGTTTGAAAATTTTGATGTGAAAACTTTGATATGTACAACAATACTTTGAGTGGTTAAATTAAATATTTTGAATTATTATACAGTTAAATAAAGCAGTACACTTTAATTTTAAAAGATATGACTGTAAGATCTTACATCATGTCTTATTTATCTTCTGCAATAGATATAACTATAAAGAGATGATAAGGGGCTCTTTTATGGTAATTGGATATTTGAATATCTTGATTGTGATGTGTTCATGTAAGGTTATACAAAATAAAATTGCATTAAAAATTACATACACATATACACACAATAATAAGTGCGTGTGTAACTGGTGCAATCTGAAAAACTCTATGGATTTAGTAAACTGTGCGGGATTTGCACATTGAGTAAAGAGTATCTAATTCAAGCCATCAAGGAGACCACATTATTTAGCTTATTAGATGAACAATATATCCATATATATGCCTTTTGATTAATAAGGAAAATGATGCTGTTCATCTTCAATATTAAAGTATATTTCTATTTCTTTAGGGTCCCACTGGTCCCATTGGTCCTCCTGGTCCAGCTGGTCAGCCTGGAGATAAGGTAACACTTCACACTGTTTAGAAACAGAAAGTGTCTTTTGTTGCTGTTTAGATGAAGGACAATTTTTTTTTTTCTTTTTTAAGGGTGAAAGTGGTGGCCCTGGAGTGCCGGGTATAGCTGGTCCTCGCGGTGGCCCTGTAAGTGTTACAGACGTTTTAACATCATTTTAGCCCCACACAGGCAGCAGCTACCTGTGCTTCCCTCTTTAGCAATTCTGTCCATGGCCCTAGTCTCAATGGTGGGATACTACCTGTTAGCATCATATGACATGCAAGGCAAGGTTAAAGTTCTTAAAGCTAAGATTCACAAGAGACTGTGAGACCATTTCAAATCTTGCCATTTTTCCTAAGTAATTCTGGAAAAAAAATATAAAAGTTGCATAAGTAATAATATGCATTTGTAAAAGAGTATTTCTTAAAGCCATAGGATCTTTGCCTGAGGCTACTTCTAGATCTAAAATTCTCTGCCTTCAGGGTTTGCAGACTCAGGAGAGATATTTAGTAAATGTTTTTAACTAATTGAATAATTTCTCAACACTTTAACCTTATTTTTATTTTTTTAAACCCTTGCATTTTTAGAAGTTATACAATTAGGTTTTTTAAACACTTCAAAATTCTCAAATTATTTTTCTTACAAAAATAATAAAAAAAATTGCTACTTCAAATTCTATGGAAAAATGGAAAGGTCTTTAGAGGTTAAGCTCTGTTAGCTTTGCACACTAACATTATCTTTCCTTAGCTTAAAGGAAAAGATAAGATGATGTAGAGGATGATATGTGCTCCCAATAGGAAGATATTTCACTGTGACTAATGAGGATATTTTTCACTTAAGGGTGAGAGAGGTGAACCGGGGCCACCAGGACCTGCTGGCTTCCCTGGTGCTCCTGTAAGTATGATCATTAAAACATGCATGTCACATAGCCCAGAATCACTATCTCAGTAAAAAATAGTAGGAGAATAAGTCTGAATTCTAGTCTATCTCAGCCACTCATTCCCTATGAGGGTTCATTTATCCACCTCCTTTTTTTTTTTTTAACTTTATTCTTACTGTTTAAAAGATGGACACAAAAACACCTAGCTTGCCTTTACGCCAGATTAATGAGCCTAACACGGTCTCCTAGACTTAAAGCACTCTGAAAGTTTTTATTAAAGTTCTCCCATTTTTAAATGGCACTAAATAAAATTTCCTCTAAGCCCCATCTTTCTCAAATGCATTTATTGGTGCTTGCTTTGAAATGCACAATCCTTAGAGAGAGGTTCTCCCTTATAAAAAAAATAATGGAAATCATACCACTTTCTGGACAATTTTCTTTTATCATGGAAACTCTTTTTATTTTCTGGTGGCTTCCTGTGGGGTGTGGGACCTTATTCCCCAAACAAGGATCAAACTTGTGCCACCTGCAATGGAAGCATGGAGTCTTAACCACAGGACCACCAGGGAAATCTTTATCACGGAAGCATTTTCCTTGACTGTTTCTTCCATGTCTTCAGAGACGGTTCCAATTTTATTTCAACATCTAAATATATCCACCACTATGTATAAAATAGATAACTAATAAGAATCTACTATAGAGCACAAGGAAATCTACTCAATGCTCTTCGGTTACCTAAATGGGAAGAAAATCCAGGAGAGAAGAGATACATGTGTACATGTGGCTGGTCCACTTTGCTGCACAGCAGAAACTAACACAACATTGTAAAGCAACTCTACTCCGATAAAAATTAACTTAAAAATTAAAAACAGATTTAAAATATCTCTCTGCATGAAGAATTCTGTTTTCTGAAGAAAAAAATAAGGGTAAGCCCAGTGCATCGTGAAGGGTGTCAGCTCACAGGCTGTTTTTGTTTCTGAATGCAGGGCCAGAATGGTGAGCCTGGTGCTAAAGGAGAAAGAGGTGCTCCTGGTGAGAAAGGTGAAGGAGGCCCTCCTGGAGCCGCAGGACCCCCTGGAGGTTCTGGGCCTGCTGTAAGTATCTCTCTTTCTCTAAGCCTTCTAAAAGAAAGTACTTAGGTTTGTCGATAATATTTCACACCAAGAGAGAGCTTGTCATGGTGACAAGAATACAGTTTTCATAGGAATACAGTTCTGAGTTTGAAGCTGGGCTCCAACAATCTAGTTACCTCCATCAAGTTATTTTCATGTCCTCAGAGAGTTACTATTTTTGTGTTTTGATGTAGGTTCTCATTTCTGTTGTAGTGTTTTCCCCGTTTTATTGAGATAAAACTGACATATACATTGCATTGTATAAGTTTGAAGTACAACATAATGACTGTATGTGTTGTGAGATGATTGTCATGATAAGCAGTTACTGATTTTTCAAAGGCTTAAAGCTAATCCCAAATTTTGATTTTGATGCTATTCTTCTCAACCATTTCCATCTCCATTCCATATAGGGTCCCCCGGGCCCCCAAGGTGTCAAAGGTGAACGTGGCAGTCCTGGTGGTCCTGTAAGTAATGATCATCTTAACTATTATTGAAAAGCATTAATCAATATCAATCTGTATAAAAACTGCTTTGAAAGCCCTAGTTTCCTACAGAGAGTATAAAATTATGATCATGTATTCATGTGTGAGTTATATGTAAATTCCAAGAGGAAAAGACAAACCATAAATCTCAGAATAGAATGCAGTTCCTACCACATTTCTTACATTTCATATTTGTTTTAGTAGTTAATTATTTGTTCTCCTTGATTTTTGACATTCAAAAGTACATTTATCATTTCTCAGGGTGCTGCTGGCTTCCCCGGTGGTCGTGGTCCTCCTGGTCCTCCTGGCAATAATGTAAGTACTTTTTAAAATAATTTTAAGCCATATATTCCATAAAGAGTACTCATATATGCATAGGGTGAGAAACTTATCCACTGCGACTTCTCTTTTTATTAAATACCATATAAAATTATTTGAATCCAGGTGAAAGAGAGAAGAAAAACATGTACTTTTTCATTATAAAATATTCAAATATCAAACATTTCTTTGTAGGGGAACCCAGGCCCCCCAGGCGCCAGCGGGGCTCCAGGCAAAGATGGTCCCCCAGGTCCACCTGGTAGTAATGGTGCTCCTGGCAGTGCTGGGATCTCTGGACCAAAGGGTGATGCTGGTCAACCAGGTGAGAGGGGAGCACCTGGCCCCCAGGGCCCGCCGGTGAGTGCTTTCTTTGCTCTATTGATTAACAACAGTTTTATTTTCAATCACAAATCAATAGAGGAAAACATAGTCACATAAAGAGTAACCGAGATTTCATTATCCATCACAACAGGGAGCTCCAGGCCCACTCGGACTTGCAGGAGTTACTGGAGCACGAGGTCTTGCAGGCCCACCAGGCATGCCAGGTGCTAGGGGCAGCCCCGGCCCACAGGGCATCAAGGTGAGTGTAGCTATCCTTCACTGGACCTTTGTTTCCTTTATGACGTCTGATAGTCTTTAGACATCACATGACCATAGCAAGTATGTAATGAACAAGTTTCCCTGTAATTAGATGTAAATTCTTGATATTTTCAGTTTCAGGAAGCATGCATATTATTAAAAGGCTCTGGAATCTGAAAACAATGCACATCACAGACCAACACAAATAGATTGATATCACAGGAAATATCTTGTCATCTCAAATACCTCTGTTAGGAAACTTGTCAGCATTCTTCCGTTTGCTGACTGTCAGTCTTGAAGGGGAAAATAATCTCAGCTTGTACACCTATGATTCCTTTAATTGATACCAATTATCCATCAATTCAATTCATTTTATTCTCCTGACTTTCTTTCATTGATACTTCTATAACCTCCTGGTGCTTAGCATCTTAAATACACATTTAGCAAATAGAGTAATAAAATTGTATTTTATTAGGGCTCACATTTTGACACTTTGAGCACCCTTTTAAACTGAAAGTCACATAATATTGTAGTGAAATTACAATATAACATTTAAGTCTATTCAATTTATACGAACATATCCAATAAATGTATATTCTTTAAATAGAGGCAAACATTCAATATAACTTAATTCTAANATAAACCTGTGGTTTCATGATGATTGAGCATTATTTTTTTCTTATAATAGCCATATCTACTTATGTACTTCATATTTGGATGTATTCTAATATGATAATAAATGTAATTACTCAGGCATCCAGGTTCATTGGACAAGTTAGAACATACAAGAAGTTTGTTCCCCAAAGCATTTTTCTTCTGGCAGGGATAGTTTTAGGAACAAATTCAATAAGAATTGAATAATACAAAGTTCGTCCCTGGGAAATAAAGACATCTAAAACTATCATATTAATTGATTTCCTGGAAAGAAATATGAATTTCTTTTATTTCTTTGTACACAGGGTGAAAATGGTAAACCAGGACCTAGTGGTCAAAATGGAGAACGTGGTCCTCCTGGCCCCCAGGGTCTTCCTGGTCTGGCTGGTGCAGCTGGTGAACCTGGAAGAGATGTAAGTTACTAGTTCTCAGAAAATATCCATTGAGGCACACTGTTGTTGTTCAGTCACTAAGTCATGACTGACTCTTTGAAACCCTTTGGACTGTAGCACACCAGGCTTCCCTGTCCTTCACCATCTCCTGGAGTTTTCTCAAATTCATGTCCATTGAATCAGTAATGCCATCCAATCGTCTCATCCTCTGTCATTGCCTTCTCCTCCTGCCTTCATAACTTATTTAAGCAAGGGTCAAATTGGCTGCGCTTCTGCTAAGTCGCTTCAGTCGTGTCCGACTCTGTGCGACCCCATAGATGGCAGCCCACCACGCTCCCCTGTCCCTGGGATTCTCCAGGAAAGAACACTAGAGTGGGTTGCCATTTCCTTCTCCAATGCATGAAAGTGACAAGTGAAAGTGAGGTCGCTGAGTCGGACACAGCGACTACAGCCTACCAGGCTCCTTTGTCCATGGGATTTTCCAGGCAGAGTACTGGAGTGGGGTACCATTGCCTTCTCTGACAAATTGGCCTTATTTGGGTCTAAAAATGTAAATATTGCCACATGTCAAAGTTCACCTTCTTTCTCTAGTAATAAATATTCTTTCTATTGCAATTTATTACAATACAGCCTTAACCATTCATTTTCATTAATATTTACCCAGTGAATGATCATTAATGGAGAAGGATATGATCTTTAGCTAAATAAACAAAAGAGTTGAGGATTTGGAAAGCCCCAGTTTACAGCATTCCTTCTGGGTAAAAATATTCTGCATATTATCTGTGATTAGTCCTTTCTTAAATTGTAGATTTTCATTATCTGCTTATTACTATGTGTCAAGCTTTTATTTATTACCTCTCTCCTAAGAACCCTGTTTACTTTCCTAGTCACTTCTCTCTCTCTCACCCTGTGAAACTGTAGTATCACGGGTGTACTGCATCTCCATGTAGGCATTGTCAACCCTTTCAGGGCCACACCCATTGTCACATCTAAAATTTTTCACTCCCAAGAACCAATTTTTATTCTCTTTAGGAATGATATTTTACCCATTGAGAATGCATGGCTTCAATGGTATTTAAATAGCTCCAAAAATTTTGATTTCTTTTCTTATTTTTTTTCTTTAATCAGGGAAACCCTGGATCAGATGGTCTGCCAGGCCGAGATGGAGCTCCAGGTACCAAGGTATAACAAACACAAATACAGTAATTTTTTTTGTAGGTTTTAATTATACCTTTTAATAGATGTAATTAAAGCAATAACAGCTGATCAGATCAATTTTGGAACTGTGAACTTGTTCACAGGGTGACCGTGGTGAAAATGGCTCTCCTGGCGCCCCTGGAGCTCCCGGTCACCCAGGCCCTCCTGGTCCTGTCGGTCCAGCTGGAAAGAGCGGTGACAGAGGAGAAACTGTGAGTTCTAATGAATACCATCTTTCCTTACTTATCCATTTTCCACAATAAAGAACTCAGTAGATAGAAGACAGAATGTCATATCCTCCAACCGAAAGATCTACTCTCATTTGTTTTACAGTTTTGTATACTAGTCATTCCTTAGACAACTGTAGTGACAAAGATATATGAGAAATTTCTGGCAGTAGTCAAGGAAGAATTCATTTTTTAAATTCAAAATGGTATTAATCACACCAAGTGTATATCCGCTTGGTCAACATATAGTTGAACTAACAGGATGTTCTCAGTTTTCCTGTTTAGACCCCCAGGTAAAGCTATAAACAGGTCAAGGATTTGTAAGGAAAAAGTGATACTAACTTTCAGTAATATCAGCAAGTATACCATTATTCTCTCACAATGAAAAGATTAGCATTTAAATAAAACAAGTCTATATCAAAAAGTAAACACCTCCCCCTGTGTTTGTTCATTTGTGTATTTTTATTTCAGGGCCCTGCTGGTCCTTCTGGGGCCCCAGGTCCTGCTGGATCAAGAGGTCCTCCTGTAAGTTTTTGTTTGTTTGTTTGTTGTCAATTTTAACTAATTCTATGGTGTAGGAAGCAGTCTATTTTCTAGCATGTTCAGGAAAAAGGGATGAATAAATACATAACTATGGAACCAAATTTAAACTTTTCTTTGATGAAACAGAAGGCAATTCAGGATCTAAAATGTCCTTGGGGCCTTGGGTATACATGGCAATTATTGGGGCTCTATATAATTCTCAGTCCAGAGTCCAAACAACCACAACAGTTCCCGTATGCCATGTCTGTCGATGGGACTTCTAGCTTGCAGAATATTATAAAATGGACTTAACTGTTATGAGTTCTAACTTGTTTTTCTGATGTGTGTGTGCGTGATCCTAATCTGAAATGTGTTTGTAAAGGGTCCTCAAGGCCCACGTGGTGACAAAGGTGAAACTGGTGAGCGTGGTGCTAACGGCATCAAAGGACATCGCGGATTCCCTGGCAACCCAGGGGCCCCCGGATCTCCAGTAAGTGCATCCGCTTTGTTAGAAAGTCCTCTCAATGCAGTTTCGCTGATGAGACAGGCACACCTCAGAGATCAATAATAGAAAAATGTTCATCTCTGAAAGCCTATGCTACAAGAGATTGGAAATCAATTTAAGGGCTTATTTGAAATAGTAGTTGGCATGAGACAATGGGGAGAATAAGGAAAAAGAACTCGTGTTTCATCTTGAGCCTCAAGTTTCTTGATCTGACCTTGAAAATACAGTTTCCTGAGTTTTTTGAAGGCATCACTCAAATGCACCTTCCTTTCCTTTCAGGGTCCCGCTGGTCACCAAGGTGCAGTCGGCAGTCCAGGCCCTGCAGGCCCCAGAGTATGTACAAGAGAAAGATACTGGAAGTTCCATGTTTTAAAATGTTTGCACTGCAGGGAAGTATTCTACCATTGTGATATCATGATCATTTCTTAGGGACCTGTTGGACCCAGTGGGCCCCCTGGCAAGGATGGAACAAGTGGGCACCCTGGTCCCATTGGACCACCGGGGCCTCGAGGTAACAGAGGTGAAAGAGGATCTGAGGTAAGACATTACTTATAAACATGTGTATCTAATTTGCTATAATCCGCACGTTTTCAGAAACACTTTGCAATATTTTAAAATTGAGATAGCAAGCTAAACACAATACAATTACCGAACTTAAGTTAGGGACTGAACAATCACTTTAGGACATTCTCCACCACATGAAAACTTTCTCCATCACACTGCCCACAACAGGGAGAAAACAAGAAAACCTTCCTTACCGTTTGATCAGATAACAGTTATATCAGAATGAAAACATAGCTCAGTTAATAAAAAGAACTCTGCCAGTGCTGATCTCATATTAGACAGCTCACAACTATGATCATCATAATGACAGGTTTAAAGTACTGATGCATTCCACTGCTCAAACAGCTTCAGTGATTATTCCTGTTTTGCTGCTTACACCGTCATTTCTAACACATTCCTGTCCCACGCCTTTGGGGTAAATGGAAGAAAAACTATTATCCCCACAAGTTACACAATTAAACACAAAGTTAAGTGGTTAACCCCAAACCACAAGGTTAATGATAAATCTGAGGTCAGAATCTAGGTTTCCTGATTATAACTCCTCTGACATGTCAGCATTAGAATTGCTAACATCTTAGAAGAACACATGCTAAACTTTGTGATCTAACACCACTTCTTCCGATACAGTAGAACACAATAAACTTCATAATAATGGATTATAGTCATAAATTGGTTAATAGTCTATCAAAAACAACCCAAGTAAACTTGTATCAAAATAATTATGCTGACACAATGTATTAATTCTTTGTAAGACATTTTCTTGGGCCAGCAATGTATTTTTTCAGTGGATACCGAACAAGTTCACATCACTGACGTATGTTCTTACACATCAGTGACGTATGTTCTTACACATCAGTGATGTATGTTCTTACTCCTTCTAGGGTTCCCCAGGCCACCCAGGACAACCAGGCCCTCCTGGACCTCCTGGTGCCCCTGGTCCATGTTGCGGTGCTGGCGGGGCTGCTGCCATCGCTGGCATTGGAGGAGAAAAAGCTGGTGGTTTTGCCCCATATTATGGAGATGAACCGATAGATTTCAAAATCAACACCGATGAGATTATGACCTCACTCAAATCAGTCAATGGACAAATAGAAAGCCTCATTAGTCCCGACGGTTCCCGTAAAAACCCTGCTCGGAACTGCAGAGACCTGAAATTCTGCCATCCTGAGCTCCAGAGTGGTATGTTGGGGAAACTTTCACTCTCATAGCAACAGGATAACAGAGAAAACTGCCTGTATTCAAATTTAGGGAAAAGGAAAATTTTACTGTGAGTAGAAGATATTGTATAGCAGGAACAATCCTTAAATAGTGTTAGTTGAATTGAAACTCCTTGATGTTGTAAGAAAACATGAATTTTGTAGATGTACTTAAACTGTATCATACATTCAAAATATTCCAATATAGGAAAATTTAAAGACAATTTTGTAGAAATTTTAAAACAAATCATGTTTGGGCACATTTCTTCGTATCATCACAAAGTTATTTGAGTTATAAACAACATATATCACTATGTTCTCAGGATCAAGTATTTGTTATTTGATGCAGGCATAATTTGCAATTTAATTATTGTAACCTATTTACTAAATTTTTCAAATTAAGAGACTATCCAGAAGTTCCTCTATTATGCTACACTAAAAGTAGAAATATGTAAAATACAAATACATTGGCAGTCAACATTGTGAATGCCTCACTCAGTCACTCCAGTTGTGTATGAATGCCTTACAAAATCATTTTGGTCTAAATCCCATTACTGAACTTTATAACCAATTCCATTGCCCTTTTTGTGACTATTCAGGAGAATATTGGGTGGATCCTAACCAAGGTTGCAAATTGGATGCTATTAAAGTCTACTGTAACATGGAAACTGGGGAAACATGCATAAGTGCCAGTCCTTTGACTATCCCACGGAAGAACTGGTGGACAGATTCTGGTGCTGAGAAGAAACATGTTTGGTTTGGAGAATCCATGGAGGGTGGTTTTCAGGTAAGAAAAGATATGCCATTTTTCTTTGCTTCCCTAATTTTTTGTTCCTCCCATTTATTCATCGCAAAGCAAAGATAGTTAATAAATAGAAAAAGCAAAAGATTGTATATACTCAGATAGCTATTATAACTTGTTTCTCAAAACTAAATTAGATTAAATGATTAATACACAATTGCCTTTCTTTCAAATTTAAGATCTTCTTTACTCTGACACTATATATTATACATGCAATAAAAAGTTGTAGATAAAATACATAAACAATTTACATTATAGTGACCATACTCTCTGTATAAATCCATTAGGTATAATTGCAGCTAAAATGTTTGATCAGCTTTAATTGTTCCCTACCACAGTTTAGCTACGGCAATCCTGAACTTCCCGAAGATGTCCTCGATGTCCAGCTGGCGTTCCTCCGACTTCTCTCCAGCCGGGCCTCTCAGAACATCACATATCACTGCAAGAACAGCATTGCATACATGGATCATGCCAGTGGGAATGTAAAGAAAGCCTTAAGGCTGATGGGGTCAAATGAAGGTGAATTCAAGGCTGAAGGCAATAGCAAATTCACATACACAGTTCTGGAGGATGGTTGCACAGTAAGTATCAGCATTTTTATAAGCATGCCTTATGATGAGCTCAGCTTGCTCATTTAATCATGCTAGTTTTAAAAGAAGGAATAAGAATAATGAGTGTGAACAAAAGATGGCATTCGGTGTGAGTTATGTTGAATACTGATTCATTCCAGGGAAGGCTAAATGTCACAGACAATGAGTTTATCTTCTCAACCTCCAGGTGAAAGCTAGTTGCTATGAAAGCAATTGAAATTTAAACCCATGATATAAACTTTATCAGATAATTTAGATGGTTACTATCCATTCTATATAACTGCCATCATACGATCTCAATCTAAAATCTGTTTTTAATTTTAAAGGTTACTTTAAATCAACCCTTTGTTATTATCATTTATGAATAGAAGGAGAATTCACTCCTCATATTAATAATATCTCACAAGTTCCAGTATAAGAGACCTATCTACTTTTTAGTAAACTAGCTCCCTACCTGGTAGCAATGATCGGAACTGAGGTTTCTGAGAAGCCACTGGCATGTGGCAATCTCCCTGTGGGGTTTACCCTGAATTACTGTAAGGCTTTTGGTTAATGATATGGTTTATCTGCTGGGAGGATTATCACTTTGAACTGGAGCAAGTCTCATATGTATACATTGCAAGTTGGTAACTCCCTTTAAGCAAAATATTTTTAAAACTTCATCAGAAAAACTAAATAATTATAATGTCATTATCACTTACATTTTTTATTTGCTCTTTTTTTTTTTTTTTACAGAAACACACTGGGGAATGGGGCAAAACAGTCTTCCAGTATCAAACACGCAAGGCCGTCAGACTACCTATTGTAGATATTGCACCCTATGATATTGGTGGTCCTGATCAAGAATTTGGTGCGGACATTGGCCCTGTTTGCTTTTTATAAACCAAACTCTATCCAAAGTCCCAGAAAAAGCTTCACACTCCGTATGTTCCTTTTGTTTTGATCTTGTCAGCCAGTACAAGTGACCAAGTTCCAGTTATTTATTTCCAAAATTTGGGGGAAAAAAGTGTAATTTGACCAAAAAAGGATATTTGTTTTTGCTATTACACCAAATACAGTTCAAATGCTTATTGTTCTATTTTTTTACCAATTTCAATTTCAAAATGTCTCAATGGTGCTATAATAAATAAACTTCTACACTCTTCCAATAACACTGCGTTACTTTCTTTGAATCCTAGCCCATTTTCAGAGCAATGACGGTGCTTACCATTAAAAGATTACCTTTCTTCTGAAACAGTCAAGCAAGAAATTAGAAAAGAACTTCCTGTTTCAACTACCTCAACCTGGTCAGAAACACAAATGAATTCTATAAGTCCCAGAAGATGAATAAATTTGTATAAAATGCCAAAACTTCTAAACTTCACTGATTAAGTTCCTAAAATATTGGTTTAAAAAAAAGTAGAATATAGTGCAAAACTTTAAAGAAATCGTTTTGAAGCCATAATTAATCTCTAATGTCAACTGCTTTTAAAGGTGCTTTTCTTTTTTCTGGTCATTGCTGGTCAAGTTTACCAATATTTGGCAAGTCTTTAAAGACACATGGTCTGGTGCTAATGTATTTTCACTTTTAAAACTCTAGGTCAGAATTGTTGCCTTGCATTCAAAACATAGTTGCACCATCTGTACTTGTCTCCTGTCAAAAATGTTTCCTGGTGTATCACTGCAGGAGACACTTTCCCTGCATCCTGTGAAAGTCAACAACAACAAAAAACTAATAAAGGGGCTGCTTTTGTCACAGTAACACAGAGAATGTGTTGAAATTAAACTTTGTAAGCTTGTATGTGGTTGTTGATCTTTTTTTCTGACAGACACTCATAATAAAAGATCATAATAAAACATTCCTGGTTTTTGTCAGCTTTTCATAGATGCATGAACTCCAGTGGTTTTTCTTGGAAAAAGTATATTGAGTCTTAGCTCTTTCACTTAATAATACAATAATGCTCCTTCAGGAATATGAGATAATATAGCTCATGATAGAAAGAAGGATAATGCTCAATGAGGAATCTTGCAGATTTTTAGATCATATTTAGTAGAACTCCTTGGGACATGTTGAAAATTGAAGGCTTCTATTTGACACAATCCCTGGAAATAGTAACATGGTAAGTTAGCGAGTCCCTAAAGTAAGAGTATTAAAGGAGGAAATTTTTGGTAATTTAGAAGAAAGTAAGCTGGGTCTAGCAAAACAGACTTTAATATTGAGAATAATTGCAAGGTTAGGCTTTTCCTATGGCTTCTAAACACCACCTCATTGCCCTCTTGGGTCAGGGCAATGCAAGTTATTAATTTTCTCCACCAACACATTATTAATTTTTTAGCTACTGTAAATAATAGTAGTATCATCTTACATACCTGACTTTATAGTTTGAAATTTATTCACTCTATGATTAATAACAATACCTTCAAAAATAAAAATTCCATCAATCATATCTTTGTCCACTTACCCTCTAAGCTCAGCTCAGTTCAGTTCAGTTCACTCTCATTCATGTCCAACCCCATGGACTTCAGCACTCCAGGCTTTGCTGTCCATCACCAACTCCCAGAGCTTGCTCAGAGTCGTGTCCATCGAGTTGGTAATGCCATCCAACTATTTCATCCTCTGTCGTCCACTTCCCCTCCACCCCCTCAATCTTTCCCAGCGTCAGGGGTCTTTTCCAATGAGTCAGTTCCTCTCATCAGGTGGAGTTTTAGCTTCAGTCCTTCCAATGAATATTCAGGATTGATTTCCTTTAGGATTGATTGATTTGATCTCCTTGCAGTCCAAGGGACCCTCAAGAGTCTTCTCTAACACCAGTTCAAAACCATCAGTCCTTTGGTGCTCAGCTTCCTTTATAGTCCAACTCTCACATCCATACATGACTACTGGAAAAAGCATAGCTTTGACTAGATGGAGATTTGTCTGCCAAGTAATGTCCCTGCTTTTTAATATGTAGGTTGGTCATAGCTTTACTTTCAAGGAGCAAGCGTCTTTTAATTTTATGGCTGTAGTCACCATCTGCAATGATTTTGGAGCCCCCGAAATAAATTCTGTCACTGTTTCCATTGTTTCCCCATCTATTTGCCATGAAGTGATGGGACCAGATGCCATAATCTTCATTTTTTGAAGAGTTAGTTTTTCTCTGTTTTTTGAAGAGTTAATTGATTAGAAAACTTAATTTTACATGCAACTTTAATTATTTCATGTCTTGCCATGTAATGTGGCATATTTCCAAAATCCAGGGCTTAAGATGTGGATATACTTAGGAGCTATTCTGTCTAATTGAAAAGTAATACAAGTAAGAAGAATGATGGTGGTCATAGCTGTAGTCAGGGCAGCAACAGCCAGGTTCCTAAAAGAACTTGGCCAGTAATGACAGAAATGGCATCCAGTGCCTAGTTCTTTGGTTTTACCAGGCTGCTTCTGGGGTCTGAATGTCAACATTCTCTTCATATTTGTTCATTTTATGAACCTGGGTTCTATACCTTTCTCTGAATTTTCCCAAACTTCAAATAAAATCTATAAATTACATTTCTACTTAAATCAGTCAAAGTTGTTTTAGGTTTTTGCAACTAAGAATCCTGACTGGACTAGCAATTGATAACAGAAGTGATGGCAGGGAGCAGGAAAATAGAAAGTTCTGGGACAAATGTTTGTACTGGTTAGGGATCAATGTAAGAAAATCCAGGTTGTATCCTGGGATGAAAAGTCAGGGTCCATGGGAATAGGATTTACCGTATCTGATTTCCTGGAGTGATTTGCACTTTGAAGCCAAGGCTTAAGAAGATGAATAGCCTCTGCTATATAACAATATATTTAAATTTCATGAGAAAGGGCAGGACTCACGGGGGTATGGCTGTTTTTCTAGTGATGCACAGAAAAAGAAAGATAAGTTCAAATCCCTAACTTCTTGACTCAAGGTGCAGAAAGAAAAGCTATAGACTTTTTCTGTACTACAATAAAAACATGAATTAAAATGTATTTTAAAATTCATCCCTTTGTAGAAGTCTGAGATAACTGAAAAGCAAATAAATTGTAATTCTGCAGATCACAAAACTTCACCACAAATCTAAATGAATTTTCCGACTAACTGTTAGATTATTGTGTAATTGGGAAATAAGAGGATCCAGGAATTTGCATGGGGTTAATGCTTTTCAAACATTCCTGTTTCACATTAAATTTCTCTAGCCTTCTTAAATAAGACCCTTTATTTCCTGTCTGGTAACAATTCTGCTTCTCTTGAAACACAAGATGCCTGTGAGAAAACACCAGTTCTCCCCAAACCTCACTTCCACCACTGTTTATTGTCTCCAGATTTATAACTAAAGTCAGATTCCAGAATGCTTCAGGGGGGTAACAATCAAAAGGCCAACCTCAGGAGGAGGCTTATGCATAAAAGAATGGAAGAATTTAGCTAATTAATGTTGTCTAAAATTTGGGCCATATGTGTGGAAGTGTGTGGTGAGGTTACTAGACAAAGGAGAATTGTGCAATCCAGATCAGACAAAATTTATCAATGTGTCAGGGTAACAGAGAGTTCTAGGAAGATTATGATTATGAACATGGCTGGTTGACTGAACCAGGCCTCAGTGACAGCCCAAAGTAAATGAATTTGAGATATCAAACTGGCAAAAGGAGACTGTAGCTCAAAAATTTAAGACAGAATTTTGGAATGGTTTATCATCTGAAACATACCATTCACCTTTGAATTTATGTTCTCACGGTGGATCACCAAGGTCATGAGACATGAAAGGCAAGTGTGTGACAGCACCTTTGAAAATCTTCTTGTAAGAGTGTCTTTAGTCTGGAGATGGAAGCAGAAAAAACCCAGCTGACATAAACTTCTTGGAGCTTAAGTTTCAATGGAGTTGACAGGATTACATAAATTTCAATGGAGTTGACAGGATTACATAAATTTCAGTGGAGTTGACAGGATTACATGCCAGAGGCATCTCTGCTACTGCTGCTGCTAAGTCGCTTCAGTCGTGTCCAACTCTGTGCGACCCCATGGACTGCAGCCTACCAGGCTCCTCCGTCCATGGGACTTTCCAGGCAAGAGTACTGGAGTGGGTTGCCATTGCCTTCTCCTGTAACTGCATAGTGATACACCAATTCAACTTTCTGCTATAGGCGAAAAACACCATTTAATGAGACATGAAGACAAAGCACAGACCCAACTAAGGGCACACGCGCTGTGGACCACGGCATGGCTATGACCAGAGCAGGTGAGGGGCCGGGGGAGGGGAGATGGATGGGTAAACTACAGCCTGGGGGCAGGGGCGGGGTCTGGATTGATGACAACTAAGCAGACAGCAGGATGAGACAGGAAATCTAAACCAATGATGAAAGCAGACACACCACCAGAGCACTCCAACAGCAAGAAAAACATACAGAACTGTTCTTCAACAGATATTCGGAAAGAAGTCAAGCATGAAACCACAGAGAAATCCTCAAAGAATTTTAAATATCAACTAATTAGCCAATGATGCAAATTATAAAAACAGTGTGGCAAAAGACCACAAAATGGACTAGTTACCACTTCACAGGCCGCTAAAATGATTCACGGTTAATTTAATGATAAGCTGACTAACAATGCAGCTAACATGAAATGGGTGGTCACAGAAAAAAGTGATCAGATGAGTCCAGTTACAAAGCAGAGTGTTGCACACGTGATTTCATGGGGTAAATAGCAATGCACTCACAAAACCCAAGCTAAACATGGAAGAAAGCTGGAACATGTGCTTTAGAGCCACACACTCTTGTTACCAAAAGCCCTAGGTCGTCATCCCATTTTTAGACTCAGAAAAGTGAGGCAGCCCAACCTCTTCCCTGGCTAGATTACCAGAAAGGAAGTGAGAAGAACTGCAGGGTGGCATGATTTTAAAAAAAGAAGTCTAATTCTGAAATGTCTTTGGTGTTGGCTAATTTATAATTATAGCCTATTTGATAGACCCTATTAGATGGGCTGCCTGGGGCAGTTTTACTTAGTTTTTTATAAACAAAAAAAATGACCAAAAAATCAGTGCAGGTGAAAAGAGAGCTTAGCTGAGCAACCACACAGGCCATAGTACTTTGACCCAATTCCCAGACGATGAGTTCATACACCAGCACCTTCAGTGAAGAAGCTCAGTGCTTTGAAGGCTGTCCTGTGCAGAAATGACATAGCTACAGGGCAATTACCAGGGGTCAAGCACCATCTTAGTCACTTTCCACATTAATATCACTCACTTCAATATCCTGTGGGGGTCATTATCTTCATATTAACCAAAAAAGGGAAAATATGGCATGAGATTTTGGTAATTGCCCAAGTTCACCTTGTTTGTAAGAGGGAGGGTTAAGATTCTAACTCATACAATATAACTTAGAACCAAAGCTGTAACCATGTAAATAAACATGTTTATTAAAATATTTATTATAAAATGCTTATTAAACTGTTTATACAAAAGGAATCTAAGCTACCATGTTTTAGACACACTAGGGAAAAGAAAGTGCAATTCTTGGAAGAAATTACTGAAGAGTAATTATAAATTATCACCAATTCCTAGATATTCAGAATGTCACTCTCATCTTGAGTTGGGATTTTGATTATGTACATCCAGGATGATGCTAATTCATGCTTATTTCATACGAGCATGCATTTATTTAATAAGCCACTTGGTCATCTACTGTGTACCATTCATTGAGAAAATGTCCTACTATAAGTGAATTTCCTACCATTACTTGACCATCCCTCCTCTATCTCTTCTTCCTCTATCCAGTCACTAGAGTGGATTAGTCATTCTAGTATCTCTCCCTGACAGTCTCATCTATTTCCACATCTTTAGTTATCACTTCCATTGAAGATAGTTCACAAATCTATATCTGTATTTCATGGAACTAAAGACCATATAGTTTATGGTCTAACTAAGATCCCCACTAAGTTTTCAAATATTTTTCATGAGAAAAGCAATATTCTTGAGGATCTTGAAGATCACTCCAAGCAGTATGTGGCAAGTCACTTCAGTCATGTCCAACTCTTTGTGACCCTATGGACCATAGGTTGCCAGGCTCCTCTGTCCATGGGATTCTCCAGACAAGAATACTGGAGTGGGTTGCCATGCCTCCTCCAGAGGAACTTCCCGACCCAGGGATCGAAACTTGGTCTGTCTCCTGCCATTGGCAGGCGGGTTCTTTACCACTAGTACCACCTGAGAAGCCCCCATTCCAAGTAGAGTGAATAGCGACTGCTAAGGCCTTGAGAGAGGGATGTTCGTGGTGGGTTCAAAGAAGAGCAAAGGCAGCATGTTTGAGGCAGAGTTAGCACATGGGAAACTAGTACAAGAAAAGATGCAGAAATAGTGAGGGAGTGACTTCCCTGGTGGTCCAGTGATTAAGAATCTGCCTTGCAATGCAGGAGATGCAAGTTCAATCCTTGGTCTACAATTTAAGATCTCACATACCACAGGACAACTGAGCCTGTAGGCCACAACTAGAAAGCCTGCATGCCACTAGGAAAGATCCCGCATGCCACAACTAAGCCAAATAAATGAGAAATAGTGAGGGAAACAGATTGTATGGCATAATATAGGAAGGATGACCAAAGGTCCAGGTTTGCCAGGGAAAGCTCCAGTGTATGCAAATTCTTTTTATGTTTCATAGCATTGAGGATTTAGGGACTCTCATAAGTATTCTGATTTAATAATATTATGTGATGACCCTACTTTCATTTGGCTGCTGTGAGGATTTTTGCCTTTGCTTTCAGTGAGATGAGGAGCCATTGAGCAAGTGGATGACACAATTTGGCTTATAGGTTTAGAATGTTGCTGCATCTGCTCTCTTGAGATAACAGCATGTTGGAGCAGAATCTATGAAAGTAGTTAGGAATCTAGTGCAATAATCTGGGCCAAGGATCATGGTAACCTCCACCAGGATGGCAATAGTGGAAGTGATGAAAAGTAGTGGAGTTATGGATTTGTTTAGAATACAGAGGCAACAGGAAGTGCTAACAAATTGGAAGTGTGGTCTAAGAGAATGAGAGATGCCATCATGAATTCAAAAGTTTTGGCCTGAGTAACTTGGAGAATTGCTAATAGCTACAATTGAATACCCGAACAAGAAGCTGGATGAGATTATCAAGGTAAAAGATTTGAGAAGATAAGAGTTTACAGGCCTTCCCTCTAGCTCAGTCAGTAAAGAATCTGCCTGCAAGGCAGGAGACCCAGGTCTGATTCCTGGGTCAGGAAGATCCCCTGAAGAAATGGCAACCCACTCCAGTATCCTTGCCTGGAGAATCCCATGGACAGAGGAGACTGGCAGGCTACACTCCATGGGGTCGCAAGAGTTGGACACAACTTAGCAACTAAACCACACAAAAGAATTAACAAAACAGGGCATGTTAAATTATAATGCCTGTCAATCACCTAAGTAAACTTGATGAGTTAGAAATTATATATAAATCTAAAAGTTAGAGGAAAGGTCCAAGTTAGAGAAACAAATTTAGGAATTTCAGCATATGCATGGTTTTTATATCTGTGGAAGTGGGTGCAATCATAAAGTAATTGAGTGTGGAAAGAAAGAAGAACATAAAACTGAACTCTGGAATATAGGAATATTTACTGGTTGGAGAAGTGAGGATGAAGCAGCTAAGGAGATGGAGTAGGAATGAAGGGAAAGCAGAAAAGTGTAATGATCTACGTATCAAGTGAATAAAAATGTTTGCTACTTAAATTTCAGAATTATAGCACTTCAAGAGGATAAGGAAACTTAAGGTTGATATATCCCAAGGCCACTAAGTATGGATTTTAAAAAGCGAGATCAGGTGAGGTTATATCAGTTTTCCTATGTCCTATAGATGTCAAATAATTATATTATCAAACCTAATTCACGGTTATAGTATCACTTTGTTATCTCTTTGTTGATGAAGAATTGAATACAATTCTCTTTACCTTCAAGGTAACATTTAAGCAAAAATTATTTCACTTATAAAATTTCATCCTTTCACTTATAAAATTTCATCACTTATAAAATTTTTGCAGTCATTAACAGCATTTCTGAAAATTGGAGAAAAGTAAGAATAAAAATTAATTATCTTCATCTCACATCAGTGGATACTTCCTTAAAATCTTCTTTATATATGCTGATATAATTGTGACAAACTACATGTGCAGTTTTGTATACTGGTTATTTCATTTGACACAATACCATTTTATCCATGAAAAAAAAATTTTATTTGGGTTAAAATTTGGAAAAATATAGAGAAAAATTAAAGTAATGGCTCCAAAGTTAGAAATAACATCAAAGTGACTGTACTTTTATCTAGTTTATATTAAAATTTTACTTGTCTGACTTCTATCTTACAGGAATGTACTTATTTTTAAAAGTGAGTCATAAACTGTGAAAAACTTTATTGGGTCAAACATAACTCTCCATTGAGTCATACTCCCTGAGCTTGATACACATCAGTGAAAATATTTTATATTATGGAACATACATGAAAGCTCTTCCCAAATCTTTGTTTCCCAATTTACCACAACTGAGGTTTCCAGAAATTTTTGAAAAACCACTTGTAGAGTCAATGCCATAAAGATTAAAAAGAAGCAATCATCTATAACCAATATTTTTTAAACAAATTCTTATCTGATTATATTTTTCCTCCTCCTTTTCCTTCTCACCTCTTTAAATCTTGTTCAAAAAATATTTCCCTTTAAACTCCTGAATGTTTTCACTAAAACACACTACATGACTTGGCATCTTTTAACCTGATATTTATTAACAGAAAAAAGGCTACACTACGTGCTCCATAAAAACTATAAATGGGGGTTATTATATTTCACAGTTTTTAGTGACAATGGGAAAGCAATAATATGCTTGTTTCAATTTTGAAAAGGAGATATTTCATAATTAAATAAGTGGGAGAAATAACAAAAAGATTTAAGCTCTGTTTTAGACTGGGTTCCCTGGGAATGCTCTAAGATGACGACAGATGCATATTTAATGGGGAATCATCTCAGAAGACAGAGAAAGTCACATTTGAATAGAAGAGAGGCTGACCAAGGTATAATTGACACTGCTGCTGCTGCTGCTGCTAAGTCGCTTCAGTCGTGTCCAACTCTGTGCAACCCCATAGACGGCAGCCCACCAGGCTCCCCGTCCCTGGGATTCTCCAGGCAAGAATACTGGAGTGGGTTGCCATTTCCCTCTTCGATGCATGAAAGTGAAAATCCAAAGTGAAGTCGCTCAGTCGTGTCCAACTCTTAGCGGCCGCATGGACTGCAGCTCCTCCATCCATGGGGTTTTCCAGGCAAGAGTACTGGCGTGGGGTGCCATTGCCTTCTCCGATAATTGGCACTAAGACAATCCAAAAGAAGCTCTGGAACCAAGATGACCTTTCAGAGTGGTTGTAATTCACAATAAGAGAGATGTATCTGTATATCCTTGAATCAGGTGGTAATCGACTTTGGCCAGAATCTGGAAGGTGTAGGGAGTCGGAGGACCTTCTATAAGGCAGTCTTGTTGACTGAAAGAAACTTTCATTGAGGAGCATGCCTGTGAGTCATCAGTAACAATATTTCCAGGAGCTGATGCTTTAACTTTAAAGAGAGACTATGAATGGAGCAACACATTACCTACTATGAGCTCCTACTCCATTCTCAGCACTTTGCCAAACACTAAAGGGAAATATAATATATGATTCCTCCTTAGGAATGTCTTGTCTAGAAAAGATAAGTTGAACCCCTATGAAAAGGTACAAAAGCCTTCAACATGATGAACAATTAAGTGCTATATTACGCTGGGCCAGCCATCCAAGATATAGCTAGTACATGAGAAAAGGAATTGGCCAGTGATGATTATATTGTTATAACAGTCTTGATTAAGAAGACAAAACTTGAGTTGCGCAATAAAGAAGGGGTAAGATTTTGGTAAACTGTAGAGAAAAGGAAAGACACTTTAGACTAGGAAACAAGAAAAAGAGGAGAAATCAAATTAGAAATGCTTATTCCATGCCCACAGGATAGTGAAGAATCCAGGCTACCTAAATCTATTTATTTCTATCCACAACATTGTTGAGCAATTAATAACCTCAGAACCAAGTACTCAAGAAGCTTCAAGGAGAATGAGATTCCATGAAATTTAGAAAATAACCTATCACAAGACTCAAAGTAATAAGTTGTGTTAGAGAGATCTAAGGCACTTAAGGACACAAGAAAGGAACCATCATATCTACTTGGAGGCCCTTGGGAAAGGCTATGTGAAATATTTGGCAGCTTATATTAGCCTGGTTTCAGATGAAGCATGGGTTTCATGTGGTGGTGTAAGAAATAGGCTGGAAGTAAAGTCTGGACCAAAGAGTTTAGCAAAGCAATAGGCTTTGTCTTTTTTTCTTTTTTCCCTTAATCTGCATCTCAATGTAAACCCATATAAACCTTTTAAATATTGAAAGGCTTTTGCTTGAGGAATGCACAAGGTCAAGGGAAGTCAAGTGAAACAGAATTGGATTTTACAGTCAAAGAGGAGATACCTACAAAACCTACCATGGAAGGAAGAAGGATGAATGGACATTTTGGGGAAGAAGAGGATGAGACTAAGGAACCTTGGCACGGGAAAGAGCACATTTATTTTCAAAGACTAGACTGAGGAAAGACTCTCAGAGTGTGGACATACTTGCTGGGAAAATTGGGTTAAGAGGGGAAAATGAGGACAGCAAAAGAAGGACATCAGAAGTCATGGAGAGATGTTTCTACTTAACACAGACGAGCTCAGTGGAAAGTTACACAACTCCAGTCTTACTCACCACCCTCTACGTGGCAGTTCACCATGACAGTGATTCATTTGGAAGGGTGGTTGAACATGATAAAATGTGTGGCTGATTGGAGTATACTAGGTCAGGGGCGGCTAAGTAGATTTGGAAAGTATCCTTATACAGATGGTCGATGAAGTCATCTGGCTCCAGAATGAAATCATTAGGGAGCAAAACTTCCAAAGGAAAGGGGGAAAGGACAGTACAGTGAGTCCGTGATGAGAGGGGTGATGGGGAGAAAGCATCTCCAAGAGTCGGATTTGGCATCCTGTGTTTCTTCATGGTTTAAGAAAAGGAGGGTTTAATTTTGAGGACTAAGGTTGTGATTAATTCAGTGATTAATTCATGGGACAGAGGAGGAGGAGACAGAAGAAACGAAACAGAAGGGGACTTATCATTTGTGCTCTTGATAAAAATGATTCAGGTCTGATTTTCACATCTTGTCTTGAACTTAAACCACCTGGAAACTTTCCTCCGTGGCATCAGCAAGAGCACGGAATTGAAGGAGTGAGGGCTGTAAGAACCCACAGAGCACAGCACTACTCAGAGAAACTTGTCAGATGTCTCTGGGAGGGGCTTGGACTGCAGCTTCCTATCTGAATCTTCAGGGCTTACATTTGGACTACAGATGTCTTCAATTTCTGTTGCATTTTTTTCTCATTAAAGTGACTAACAATTGTGGTCATTCTGTACCTCCAGCTGCCTCTCATTATAAGATCTATCTCATAACAGTTTCAACTCTTGGGAAAATTGTTCACATTGCAGTTCTACCTTCCTCTCTTTACCATATGGAGCCACGTTTATTTTACTTCACATATGTGCAGACCAATTTCTTATAGTATTGATGGCATTTAACCATAATTGCTTATATACATGGGCTTTTGTTACACACTCCTTAAATTGCGGTGAATCATTTCCTTGAAAAAATAAATGCACTTTTCTTGGTTTTGATTTTTTTTAACTTATAAGAGAGTCCCATGGTAAGACATCTATATGAATTAAGTATCTTTTGAAGTGTTTGTTAAAGGCATCAAAATAAAATCCAGCAAATAATTAAAAGCATTAATTATATAGGGTTATGCTTAATTAGTACAATTTCATCTTCAGGTTTCCTTATTATAATGGTCCCACTGGTGTCTTTGTTTAGATTGATTTTCAACCAGAACGTTCATCTTTCTTCATATTTCTTTCTATTGGTATTCTTGAATTTAGTCATGAAAGTGTAAAAATGAGGAACTACATTATTGACAAGCACCAAGGAAGGCTTCTGGCAAGATTTTCCAGAGTCATCTCATTCCTTTAACAACCAAGGTTCAGGACACTATAACCAAGAAATAATATTCCTAGTAATAGGAAAACAACTTTTCTCTCTCTCTTTTCCCCTTAAACAGCAACATTTCCCAGTATCTGCTCTGGCTCACTGCTCTCCTCTGACATCCTTCTTGAGTGATCCCATTTCCACCCAAAGCTTTAAAAACTCCTTGATGTGATGGCTCATATAAATCTCTTGCTGCTTTACTCTCTCACTCTTGAATCAGACTTTGTTGATTCTATTTCTTATATATCTTCGAGTTCATCTCTTTCTCCATCTTCAGTTACATTGACTTCTCATTCCCTGTTTCATTTTCTCCAATTTTGTTCTAACTAACCTCTCTGTTGTCAGTCTCACTCAGGTTAAAAACTGTCCCTGAGGAATGCTGCCAAGGTGATCTCTCCAATACGCAAATCACAATATGTATCTTCTTTGCTTAAAACTTCAGTATTTTGCAATAAAGATTATTTGGATATTTTGGGTGGTTTAGATTTTGTTCAAAGGGATTGGTCTGCATGCAAGATATTCAACATCATTAGCCCAACCACAAAATGCCTAGAATATTTCCCAATTGTTACAACCATGAACACATATTTCCAAGGCCCCTCTGGAGAATATGATTACACTAACCCAGCTGAGAACCAAAAATAGTTACCCAAGAAAAAAAAGACTTCTTCAGAATAATTTTTAATCTCTTTAGCTTGACATACTTTCATGGTTCCCCTTTCTGCTTTATTTCCAAACAATCCCCATGTCAGCCTACATGGGGTTCCCTGAACAAGCCACATCTCTTAAGAACTGCATGCCCTCATTTATGTTCTTTACATTTGGTGTACCTTCACTGCTCAAGACACTGTCTTTATCCTTCAAAACTCATTGAGGGAAAATATTTTCCAGATCGTTTTCCTTGCTCCACCTCCTCTTCAAATCCTCAGCCTACTTTAGATGGCTTAGTTCTGTGGTTCCACTATCCATACTTTATTTACATCACCTATCACTACTTATTTACTCAATTCAGTTGCTATATTGGCCTATTTTACCCACAAAATTATAAAACGGTAACACCAAAGCATAGAATGTCTTCCTGTAGCATCAACTGGATACTACATTCCAAACAAAAAAATATGTACCAATGTTCTTAACGTTAACTGCGCAAGCAAAACATGCACTCACAGCAGATTCTTAGGCAGTGGTGTGAATTAATTGGGCTTCCCTGGTGGTTCAGTGGTAAGAATTTGCCTGCAATGCAAGAGACACACAGGTTCAATCTCTGGGTCAGGAAGATCCCCTGGAGAAGGAAATGGCAACCCACTCCAGTATTCTTGCCTGGGAAATCCCATGGACACAGGAGTCTGGCCAGGAACAGTCCAGGGGGTCATAAAGAGTGGAACACAACTGAGTGAGCACACGTGCAAATTAATTGGTCACTGTGAAAGCGAATTCTAAGTTCTGTTCTATTTTATGTTTGTGTCTGCAACTTTAACAAATGATATTTTAATGTGCTCATCATCTATTAAAATTCATGGTCCTTGAAGATATCCCAGTATATCCTGTTCTTTCTCCTGCCCCCAAATCACTTCTGGTGGCAATATCTACTCATATGTTTATAGGAACTGTAAGTAAACCACTTTGATAAAATGACTTTAACTATACTTTCCATGTCCAGTGAGAAAAACAGACAGAAGTGTATGTGAGTGTTTTCCTGCATCTTCTTTTACACCTAACACAATCAGATATTTTAGTATTTATTAGATTCTGATAGAATTTAATATCTTACTGTTTTGATTGCATTTTTTATTTCTAATGACATTATATATTTTCCACATGTTTATTGGCCTTTATTATGGCTTTCTGAATTAGCTATATATCATTTTTTTTGGTACTGATTTTTAAGGGGTGTTTTTGCAAGTAAAGAATATGAAGTCTTTTCTGTCATAGTTATTACAAAAAAATTTTCCCCATTTGAACAAGCTCTTAAGCCCACTTATTGAGAATTTTATAGTAAGATTTAAAATGTAAATTTTAAATTTTGGAATCTTATTGTTCAATATTTTAAAATTTCCAAGATTATTAAACTACTGAAAATATCTTATGCAAATACTACATTTAGAGATTTTTCTAAAAATGGAAATATTCGGTCCATTAGGAATATGTCTTGGTTTAAGGACTAAGAGAGGAAACCATTCTTTAAAATATTGAATGTCTATCAAGTAACTGTAACACCATTTATTAATAGTGAAGGACAGAGGAGCCTTGTGTGCTTCAGTCCATGGGGTCACATAGAGTTAGACACAACTTAGTGACTGAACAACAATTTAATTATATATTAAATTGTACTATAGATTCATGTCTAAATACTTTTCTTTCATCATGGTCAGTAACTTTTTATTATTTTTCATATCTAATAGGAACAATGACTTGTCTTACTCACCGTTTCTGTTTGGGGGGGATTCCTTATCTCTTTTCTTGCATATTTTTTATTCCAATGAGCTTCAAAATGGTTTTGTCATGTTTCATGCTTTTAGGATCATACAGGGATTTTGAGTAAGATTGTACTTAATTTATGCTTTGATTTAGGAAAAAGAACTGCATTTTTCAAATACCAAGTTTCTCTATGTGAGAAAAAGAAGCAATTATTCCCATTTTACCTTATTTTACATATCTTATTGCTTTTGTGGATAGAATCATTT
>SJYQ01134031.1:1695745-1712695 GCA_006410935.1 Redunca redunca | reverse complement strand
GGCTTGAAGAATTTGGTAATTTTCATTTATGAATCTTAAAAATTAAGTTTTTCCTTTGGGAGAATATTTTATGTAAGAAGTCTTTTTTTTTTTTTTTTTAAGCCAAGAACTTACAAGTAAACCACGTTTTCCAGCTCGGCCAGGTGGTCCTATAGGACCTCGAGAACCCTAGAAGAAATTTTCACAAAATTAATACAATAAAAAAATGTGGATATATTATAGAGATTTAGAATTCAAGAATATATGTCTGCAGTTGAATACTTCTATATGTGTAAGCGTATCTAAGTGTATACTCTTATGGCTAACTAAATAAAACCAGTCTAATTTCTCTAGGTATAAGAATGTGCTCACTATAACCCCAATCACATCTCTATAGTCAATTTTATTAATGGACTTCTCTGAATGAAGATCACCTTAGTTAATTACATAAGACATTACTTGCTTAAATTTAACATGATCCATACTTACCACATTTCCTATAAATCACAACATTTTTAGATAATAAAAGCCAAAGCATCAAGATTTTTGAAGACCTATTAGAAATCAAATTTTTAAGACTAGAAAAAATAATTCTAAGCACACATGTCATCACACGCATGCATATGTGCATACTCATAATACAGTATGTTGATTAAAAGTGTCAATATGAAACTGACTCTCCTTACCGGGTCTCCTCTTTGTCCTGCATCTCCCGGGGCACCAACAGGACCAGGAGTTCCAGGGGCACCCTGAGAGCCTGGCAGACCTGCAGGCCCAGGGTCTCCACGATCACCCTGACAAGGAAACCATGATATTACCCTTTTAATATTTATTATAAAACAGCAAAATTCTATATGCTTATGTTATTCATGAAAGGAAAAAACACACCTTTTAAAACATTCTATTTATTAATTTATATATTACTTAAATGTTCTACTTATAGTTACATATTAATAAATCTAACTGAAAGGGTAAGATATTTTCCCCCAAAATCATCTGTCCCCTCATTCTCATCCTATTATTCCCATAGTCAAAATTGCTGGATTATGGAAGTGGTCATCTCCAGAATTTAGCATGTGACTTAGACTCACTGGGGTATCTGGACTTTTAGTATAGTATAAACAAAAATTTTCCAGAGTGTGAAAACAGGGAAAATTCTAAGGAAACCACTTTCCAAGTTTACAACTTTATATGCTTTATATGCTTTCTTTCAGAAAACTAATTTGAAAGATCTTTTCCTACTTCCTCTTTAACAATCACCTCTTTTTCTCCCATTTTATGAAATAAAAGCATATACCATACCATCTGCAACCTTAATACAGCACAATGCTCCAAGGAATAAACCCCATTGGGTATCAAACTAAGGGACTTTTCCAGAATGCACAGTTCACTTGATAATAAAACAAGGAGGTATTTGGAAAGAAAAGCTGCTCTTTATTTTGCCCAGTCTTACTTGGCTCCAAATCTTACTTATCTCTTTAAGAAGTCAGAGGTGAAATTATAGTTACATGAATGTGTATTAACATAATTATTTGACTTGAAGAATGGAGCCAGATCTTTTTTTCTAATAGAAGTTAAGTCTTATTTGGCTGATTAGTTTGGCAACTGGATAAACTTTGGCAATTAGATTAGAGAACGGACATGTAATAAAATACATTGAATAAGCTGAATTGGCAACTCCAAGACTTTAAAAAATATATATGATGAAAGTATATATACATTTAGAATTTACCAGAACTACTTCCTTTGTAACTGTTAGACAGTTATAACAAGAAAAAAGAGTCCAAGATAGCAATTTCAGACAGTAGCGACTAGAAGAAACATCCAGAAGGCAAACAAAGAAAAGACAAAGTCCATGAAAATGGGAGGTCACTTCAGGCCGGAGGGAAGACCTCCAGCAAGAAAACATGCCCAAGCATGCCCCCTTCCCCGATTGGCTGAACATACACTATATTTGCATTTCCTTCCCTGATTGGTCTTGGATACAAGCCCTATTTTGCATGGGACAGAACCAGTCAGGCTCCAGGGTCTCCTTAGGACAGGGAACAAAGGACACAAAAAGGAAACCCTAAAGTGCAGCAGGACCACTCGGACAGGATTGGTCTGCTCTGAGAGTGTACTGTGTGCCTGCTTGAGCTGTCTTGGTCTGTTGTTTCAATTCTTTGCTACAAGGAGACAAAAAGTGAGGGAAAAGAAGTGACCCACCATAACTATCAAAACTTATGACTAAAATAAAATGTGATGGTAACTTAAAATATGCACAGGGGTTCAGAGATTTTCAAAATTATATTGGGGGTACATCAGCAAAACCTCTGAAGACTACTACACTGGACAATATATACCAACCCTGGGAAAAACTTAGATCCCAAGAGAATCTGCATTTCCTTGGCTTTACAGAAGATGGAGGGGGGCCTTTGCCCCAGGATTCCTCAAAACTTTCTTTCCCTCTCTTTGACTGCCTATGAGATGCTTTGAACATGATATTTAAAACATAAGTGCTCAGTGGTATAAATATTAATCACATTTAAAGTATTTAAAAACTGAGGTTCAGAAAAGTTGTTCAAGATTACATAGCTAATAAAGAATCAAGATAAAAAAGAATAGATTTTTTACTCTTTAGTATTACAGAGATTTCAAATGCACATTATTTCAGATTTTTTGATCAGTGAAATTGCCCTTACACGTTCTCCAACAGCACCATCCCGTCCTGGAGTACCATCATTACCAGCTGGACCCTATAAAGAATCATATTTGAAAAATGAATTAACTGAGTAATAAAAAAATTCACATTTCAATTGCCAGAAAAATTACAGCATATTTTCCACCTCTATTCCACATTACAAATTCGCATTTATGGAAACTTCAGTAGAAGAAAGTTTCTGCCATATTTCTATTATTCTGATTTGCTTGTAAAATTATTAACACATTCTTACACTTTTGATGCCAATTTTAAATAGTTTTATTTAAGACACTATTTTCCACTTACAGTACAGTGTTTATAAAGTGCAGTGTTATTTCATTTCCCTGTGTACATATTCCTTAGTCAAGAATTAAGGATGCCCAGTTATTAACCATATCAGTTCAACTTTAAAACTGTCCTGGAACTGCTACAAATTTGGGCTCATCAATGTTTGCTGTGAAACATACTAAATCTATCCTTATTGGCTTAATCAACCTCTTCAATGGTGGACCCAGAGGAGCTGCAACCAGACAGAGGAGCTCCATCACCAAAGAAGCCCCCAGACATTTCTTTTACTGTGCCTCCCACACTTAGTCTAAATTCATCTTTTTTTATTTTTATTTTAAAAATCAAATTATTCAAAATAAATAGACAACAATTATATTTCTTGTATTTTGTTTTCTTTATATTACCAGTGAATGGTTTCCCTCACTTTTATTTATTCAAATAATATCCTTAAAATTTAAAAATAAAATATCTGTGTTTAGATATTAAATTACATTTTAAAATATATAGTCTTCCTTTCCTATTTTATTTTGATTTTTTCCCCACAGAACTGTATTTTTACCATTTGAACAAAAATTGTTCTGAAAGGCATTAGTTGTTTCTTTCAAGAAAATGTGACACTAAATGTTTGGCAGTTTACTCATTAAAGCACTGAAAAGAGGAAATTTCAACCTATAACTTTTCAAATCACCTTCCAAAAGTTGATTTCCTCTCAAAAGAGCCTCAGGGAACTGGATATCCAAAATGTTATATATAAGGATATTTAAGTAAAATGATCTCTACTTACTTGGCCCTCTTCACAAGCTTTAACAATTATATTAATCCTATCACCGTAAAACTTGGCAATTTTGACAAATATGCCATTATAGAATGAAATAATAACAAGAGAAAAGATAAACAGTTGCAATCTTTCACCTTCAAAACAATTTGGCAACAACCTAAACCAACTAAAATACTTGGCTCCTGACGAGATGAAAGCCAGTGCAAGACACCAATCTTACTACCTTTTCCCTATGTCATCATTTAGTCAACCCTCTAGGGAAGAAAAACACATCAAAAAACAGCACTAGAAAACTTCCTTCAGGTCAAATGTACAATTTCTAGTTGCTAAATTAATTTCTAAATTTCAAAAATGTCCCCATAACACCCAGATAAGGAGGGAGATGACTGTAGTACTCACTTCCGGTCCTGGTTCCCCCACAGGGCCGTTCGAGCCCGGGGGCCCAACAGGTCCAGGTGGGCCTTTATCTCCTGGGGCACCAGTTGGTCCTACTTTTCCTGGTGTGCCCTGAAATAAAGTATAAATATGTCAGCCACCTCTGAAGAAGCTTGAGGGAACAGTTCACATAAAGGCTATGTTTAAATGGCACCCAGTGTCTCCCTCTAGAGTAATAACTGTCAGTTACCACGCAACACCAGTATCACTGCAGTACCTTCCCAGAGGTGTGCCCGCTTCTTATCACACCCATCCTGATGTATCGATGGCACCATCCTTTGCACCAATTCAGGTGCATTTTGGGTTTTACTCAGAAGTATCATTTTTAGATCTGGATGTCCATCTTGAATCTGTGTCACTAAGATATGCTCATCCTTCCTCTTCTGCTTAGTCTCTTCACTTTATTTCTATATCCTGACAGCTTGATCTCACTACTGGGAGACCAAATATTCCAGGATCCTTGGCTCACTCCTGATAACAATAAGACTGCTCTAGCCTCCCAGTCTGCTGGTTTCACATCTCCACCCACATGTCCCCAGTTCCAAGTCCCCAACAGTAAATCTATCTCCACATTCCATATAAAAACATCATCTTTTTTTCCTCAAGCATGTAAACTTTCAGCAGTAAAATTTAATCTCTTCAAAGCTAACAGTGAGTTAAACTTTTATCCATACTCCAGGGAATATGAAATTCTTAGCACCCTCCAGGGACTAGGAGATTGCTTTCAGAATCCTTCTTTATAGTTCACCCCACTTTTACCTCCAGTATTACTTTAGCTCAACTATTTCTTCCCTTTGATGGTTTATGAAAACTTAGTCTCTGAACTGTGAAATATGGATTTTTCCATTAGGCATGTTTATTTAAAAAGAGGCTACCTACTCACCAGGAGATTATCCCCCTTCTCTAGCTCCATGGATATTTTTAATCTTTGAAGAAAGATTTAGAGTCACCAAAAATCCATATCCTTATTTGTCTAAGTTTCTAGTCCCAGGGTTAAATAAATATATTTTTCAAAGGTACTTATGAATTTGACATTTAAAGTCAAAAGTTTTTTAAAATACTCTGTATTTGTGCCTTTAAAAGATTTTAAATTTAATAAGAAAAAAAAAGATAAATTCTCCATTCACAAACAGTATTACACATAATCAGATGAAGTATTGACCAGGGAAGCTACTCACTGCTGGGCCTGGAAGGCCGGGCATCCCTCTCTCCCCACGCTGCCCTGGCATGCCGACAATTCCTCTTTGCCCAGTAGTTCCAGCTGGACCAGGGGGACCATCTGGACCCTAATATTGAAGACAAACTATAATAAGAAATTCTCCAGGGAAAACTATACTCAAGCACTTTATAATAGATGACAGCTTTATAGGTTATTTAGTATGAGTATTATTATTACTCATAGTAATATATTAAGTCAGTAATATTAAGTTAGTATTAAGATTCTGTTCTACAAAATCATACTATAGATGAGTAGTCAAAATGAGTAATCCACACTGAGCCTCTAACATTATTTAAAAGTGAGAACTGGTTAGAATTAAACCAGTTAAACCATTATTAAAGCTGAGAATTAGTTGAAAAGATAATGTGAATATTGACAGAATAAAAGAGGTAAATATTCAGGCAGTTTTCCTTCTTTTAAACTGACAAGAAAAAATTTAAAACAAAGAAAAGAAGTTGTGCTCTACCTAAACATATTAATGTTGAGGCATTTATATATTCAGTAAATTGCTTTAAATTTTTTTCTTCATTCAATACAGATATTTAACAAACAATTATTTTCTTGTTTAGTTTTTGAATACCATATGCATTACTGTTATATTTTTATACCTGTACATGTACTTTTTCCTAGAGTAGAGAATTGTAAATTAAAAACCTATAGAGCAAAATGTACTCAAAGGATTATGAAAGTGCTCGGGATAATGTATAAACAGTTTCTTTGTAGCAGTAGTTATTATGAGTTTCTAGTTAGAGGTAGCCTAGAACCAAGATGCCAAACTTACAGGTTGTCCGTCTTCTCCTGGGTCCCCTTTGTCTCCTGGGCCACCAGGAGGGCCAGCTGGTCCTCTATCTCCTACTCGTCCATGAGACCCGGGGTCCCCACGAAGACCAGGAGGTCCTTCCTTCCCGGGCTCCCCTAAGGGCCCGGGGGGTCCTGGAGCTCCCTAGAATAACATGGAAAGAGACCCAGAGGGCAAAGTGGAAGCCATGTTAGAATACCTAATATGGGGATATCTGCTTCAGAAGCAGAACCCCACGCTTCACAGGTCCATTTTTCCTGTTAATCACTCAGTGGATTTAAACAAAAAATAAAATACACAGCTGTAGGTTCATTTCATTACCTGCAGACAATTACCTCTGAGTGATCATGAAAAGTGTACCGACAATATTATAAATCAACTAAACTTCAACTAAAAACTAAAAGTGGTTTGAAATTGTAAAGAAAAAAGTGTTTGAAATTAACTTGAATTTTCAAACTCCATAAGGCTCTTCACCAACAATGAATATGTATTTTCTTTAATCTGATTTGATCTTGTAATGAAAAAATAACTTTCATTAGAGATAACCTCAGAGATTCTTCCTAACTGAAAGGAATGATTATTACCACACAATACTGTGAGTGTTCAGTACCCAAATGAAGTAATAGTCAAATATTGGCGCTTAAAAGGATTTGCAAATAAGCTCCTCAAAGAAACATTCAATGTTAAAGATGATTCACTTGACAACATACCAGTATGAATTATTGGGACAAGAACTGTCAACATGGGATAACAAATCAAGTGATTAAATAAAAGAACAAATAATAACTCAAATATATGTGTACATATCATTATAATACATATATGTGTGTATTTGTGTGTACTTTTATGTGTTGTGTGTAATTGTTCCACTATCAGTAATTTCAGTTATTGAATTGACTTACAGCAGGACCTGGAGGTCCAACTCTGCCAGCAGAACCAGGAAATCCTGTAGCACCCTAGAAATACAATATCAAATAAGCAATTTTAAAATAAAAATTAGTTATATGTACTTTCTAGGGCTTACCTATTTTACAGGGATACCTAGGACTTTACATCCCTTTTCTTGTTGTGATCAATAAATTTTTTTCTTGTATCCCTCTTTTGTGAATGGATCTGGATTAACTGGTAGGAAGGATGCTAGTTTTCTCTCGCCACTTTCCATTTATCTTGAACATATACAAGTATATTGAAGAGGAGCACGAGGATCACATTAGAATTTCTTATAACAGAATTACATAAAGTGGGTTCCCGTTATTCATTCCCTCTAAATAATAGTAACCTATTATTTCGGTTATATATGAGGCAACTGGATCTCCAAAGTCATAAAACTAATTTTAATGCAGATTGTCATCCAAGTTAAGCACTTTTTTTCCCACTGCAATATATACAATTAAAAATTGGTTGTTACAGCTTCAAAGGAACTTTAAGATGGCTATAAAGTACTAGATATCTGTGACTAGTTATGCATAATTCCCAGGCTTCAAACCAACTTACAGGTGGACCCTGAGTTCCTCGACCACCTTTCAGTCCGGGAACACCATTAGGACCCTAAATAGAAAGAAACAAATGAAAGGGTGCTGCAGTCAAGAAAGACGGTCTAAACACAAGGTCTAAACAGTGGGCACTGGACTCAAGTTGTATCTTGTTTTACTTTAAACTCACATGAGGCCCTGGGGATCCTGCCAGCCCTTGTGGTCCAGGAGAGCCAGCATCCCCCTTCTGCCCAGGCTCTCCAGGTTCACCTTTCACTCCAGGCTGCCCATCAGGACCCTACACCAAAGAATAAATAAGGAAATGGTTGCAACACTTAAAGACAAATTTTTCATAATAATTATCATTTATTCATATATTATAAAATGATGATTTGTAATCAGTATAAAACCTTAGAAGAAAAAAAAAAAAACTCCCCAATGAGATCTTCTAAGACAGTCTGAAAAAGTAAGTTATGTCACCACACTATTTATTATAACAAGTAAGTATATAATTCAAAGTAATGCAGATGCATCCATTTGTGCCAGTCCATGAAAAAAAAAAATGTATTGAAAATGAGGCTATTGCCTAGAAAACTATGTTTTCCAGAATCTTGAATATACCTTCAAAACAAATGACAATGATAATTAATTAAATTCATTGCTGTAGCAAGAAGAACGATCATTTGTAAATTCAGGACATTTAAAAATCATACCTGGGGTCCAGCAAAACCAACAGCTCCAGTTGGGCCATTTTCACCACGTGAACCCTAGAAGACAAACATTACTGTAGCTTTCACACATGATTCTAAACAGGAACAGAATTTTAAAATATAATTTTATAAATCTGTAGTGTCTTGAAATGTACATAATTAGACATGTTGCTTGAGGAAGACTCCTAAGGGTGATATAGAGATGAGGGTCATAGAAAAAAATTGCCAAGGCCCAAAGTCTCAAAGAAGCTTCTGATTATTTAGTAAATGAGCTGCTTACATAGACTTAATAGACTGTATAGAAATAATACACTGATTTTTTTTTAAAGTGTAATAAGAAAAGTAAAAGGTGAAAACCAGGAAGTTAAAAGTAACGTAACCCAACAGGCATGATTTCATATAAATATCAAGATGAAATGATGGCTTGTTTTACTGCTCAATCTCATACTAAAGAACATCAAAATACTGTCACTTACGGGATTGCCACGGGAGCCAGGTGGGCCGACTAAACCTCGAGGGCCAGGTTCTCCCTGAAAAGCAGATTTTATATGGTTATTATCCAAAGCATGGAACAACATACTGGTTCCAAATAGGAAAAGGAGTAGGTCAAGTCTGTATATTGTCACCCTGCTTATTTAATTTATATGCAGAGTACATCATGAGAAATGCTGGGCTGGAGGAAGCACAAGCTGGAATCAAGATTGCCAGGAGAAATATCAATCACCTCAGATATGCAGATGACACCACCCTTATGGCAGAAAGTGAAGAACTAAACAGTCTCTTGATGAAAGTGAAAGAGGAAAGTGAAAAAGTTGGCTTAAAGCTCAACATTCAGAAAACTAATATCATGGCATCTGGTCCCATCACTTCATGGCAAATAGACAGGGAAACAGTGGAAACAGTGGCTGACTTTATTTTTCTGGACTCCAAAATCACTGCAGATGGTGACTGCAGCCATGGAAGTAAAAGACGCTTACTCCTTGGAAGAAAAGTTATGACCAACCTAGATAGCATATTAAAAAGCAGAGATATTACTTTGTCAACAAAGTTCCATCTAGTCAAGGCTATGGCTTTTCCAGTAGTCATGTATGGATGTGAGAGTTGGACTCTAAAGAAAGCTCAGCACAGAAGAAATGATGCTTTTGAACTGTGGTGTTGGAGAAGACTCTTGAGAGTCCCTTGGACTGCAAGGATATCAAACCAGTCCATTTTAAAGGAGATCAGTCCTGGGTGTTCATTGGTAGGACTGATGTTGAAGCTGAAACTCCAATACTTTGGCGACCTGATGCGAAGAACTGACTCATTTGAAAAGACCCTGATGCTGGGAAAGATTGAGGGCAGGAGGAGAAGGGGACAACAGAGGATGAGATGGTTGAATGACATCACCAACTCAATGGACATGGGTTTGGGTGGACTCTGTGAGTTGGTGATGGACAGGGAGGCCTGGTGTGGTACAGTCCATGGGGTCGCAGAGTCAGACATGACTGAGCAACTGAACTGAACTGTCCAACACAATGGCAAAACACAGTATAACTGTAGGATGTGGTGCCCTATCTGTTGGGTGGAGGGGAGGAGAACTCAGAAATGATCTAGCCCACCTATCATATTTTATGAAAGAGAAAACATTACAAAAAAGAGCCAGCATTCAGATCTCAGAATTTTGAGTCCACAAGATAACAACTTTTGACATTACCTTTTCTCCAGTAGGGCCTGAAGGACCTGGAGGGCCCAAGGGACCCGGAAGACCCTGTCAATGAATGTAACATAGGCATATTGAGGAAAAGAATGTGCAGAAATCTCCACATTTAAACAAATAAACTAAGAAGGTACTATTTTGTTACAGATTACTCCTTTTGTAAAACATCACCTGTAATAAATGATACAACCTGAATATTCTCAATATTTTTATATCTAGTCTAAAACAATTCCCAGTGGATTTTCTCCGCAAAACATTTCAATCTGTTTCATCCAACTCACTCATCTATATACATAACACTGTCTTCAAACATTAGTCTGAAACCAGTGCTATCCTTCAACAATGTTTCTGTGTTTCTTAGCTTGTTTAATTTTACTAATCTCTATTTGAAATTTGACAATAGATTGAAGAGGCTTTTCTTATTTTATATAGCATACTTTATTCTTAAACTATACAAGTGAAATATCATTTCTTTATTTTTTATAAAAGTGAAATTGTGCTAAAGCCCTCAGTTTTCCATATTCCTCTGTGATAAAGATGAATGGAACCATCCCACTGCACTGAAGGTGAGGGTGTTCTTTGGCTCAGAGTCTAGCAGAGCGACACATGGGTTTTTCCTGACACACAAGCACAGATTTTAAACTACTGCACAGCATTGGAGCCCTTCCTAAAACAGGTTTTCTCTCTGATATTTGTGTATTGCTTTTTCACAAGAAACTCAGATATTCCTTTGCCGTTTGTGTATGCATTACAGAAGAAACTTAGGGAATAAAATGACTTTTTAATTTTATGTTGTATTTTAAGATAAGAACATGAGAAAACTGTGATCTTAAATTCTCTAGATCTATAATGAAACAATATTCTGCCATTCACCTAATGCTGCTGCTGCTGCTGCTAAGTCGCTTCAACTGTGTCCAACTCTGCGATGCCTTGAATATAAAGGTGACTACACTAAATTTTTTTCCCCTTTAAATGAGATAAATTCTCTGCTTCTTACCTAAAATAACATATTTCCCTCACTAAAAATTAAGCAGTCATTGCTTAAGTCTTGATCCTATTGCACTGCAGTTTCAAAGTATTCAATAGTTTAAAGGAGCAATAAATGGATATTTCTCCTTAAAATAAACTGACAGCACATCATTCCTTCAAACAGCTCTTCATTATTTACTGTGCACTCCAGACCAACTGTGATGTGAAGCACAAACAATAAACCGGACTCACTTAGACCACTTTTGAAATATTGAATTGAATGTTAGATTTAATTAAAAGGCAAAGATACTTTGATTTCATAGTTTGCTAAATTGTTTCACCTTTAACTAGCTTTCAGAAAAAGAAAAAAGGAATCATTATAATAAGACTAAAACTTTCCTATAATGTACTATGTTTTATCAAAGGTTAATATAATCAGTGTATTAATAGTGACTCAATGGGCAGAATCAAAATATTAACAGCGGTTCAGTGTCATCTCTTTTTTTAATAGCAAAACTGCTTTTGTCAGGGTACAGCATGACAACTAACAGCAAACTAAGTCATACTGAATCAGAAACTATTTAGCAAATATCAGGAGCTATTTTCAGAAAATGTTGACTATCTGAGTGATTAACTATCTGCTCTTACCTGAGAGAATCATTCATGTCTGAAAATACATTTTCGTTCTGATTGTTTGATTATCCTTAGAATTGCAAATACATTCTAGTTTTGAGGACACAAAGCTTGTTAAACATCAATCTCTGGAAGGGCATTAAGCAATCCTTCTTTACATTTCACTTGTTCGGTCTCATTAGTGATGATTCATCACGCAGTAATTTTCTCACCCCTGACATCCAGCATATTGAGAAACATTTATCAAAGCTTTGGTTACTCTGTAGAACTCTACTTGCCTATACTGGAAGGAAGTCTAAGATGACTCATTAGATTAGCATTTTAATAAACAGAAACATTGCATATGGAATAAATATGATAGAGAAGGAAAAAAAGGGCCCCACTGCTTAAAGCATCAATTTCACATGCACAATAAAAATGTTATCTTATTTCATTCTCTCAGTAATGACTTTATTTTTTTGACTTGTTCTAATTCAAGGTAAGCAAATGAATATCCACAGGCAATCAATGTCAAATCTCCGATTTCATCATTCTCCCAAATCCTGACCACCATGGGAACATGAGGTTTATTCTAGAAAGTTCAGGCAAACTCATACAGTAATGATGATGTTGATTCCTAGCCCTGCCACTGAAAGGAATGATTTCACTTACTCTTGCTCCATCATTTCCAGCTGTACCTTCAGCACCTTTTTCTCCTATGCCACCCTGCGAAAATACACAAAAGGCCATTTATTCACTTAATTGTCTTTTTCCTACACTGGCATGGAAGCTTCATGAAAGCATCTCTAACGTTCACAGCTGCATCCCCTTGGGCCTAGAACAATGTTGGGACTGTGCATTTTCTCAGTACACGTACTGAAAGAATGAACAACTTGCAACTTAGGATGGCAGAAGTAAAAGTCTGCCCAGAAAATCATTATCAGTAGAAAATCTAAATGGATGAATAAAATAAATAAATAAACTTACTCTGTCACCCTTGGGGCCAGGAGTTCCTGCAATTCCTCTTTCTCCAGGCATACCTTGAAGACCTGGTGGGCCTGTATCTCCAGGGGTTCCAGGTGGTCCTGGACTGCCCTAAAATGAACCAACAGTAAGTAAGCTCATCTGTATATTATGGTTTAGCCACATGGAATCCCTGTTTTGGTAAACCCAAAATAGTAGAATCTTGGCAATTACATATGGTTCAACCTCATGTTCATATTTTTCATTTGGGAAAACTGTCTCTGAGGTCATTATTTTTTCTTTAAATAATACCTTTCTGTTTTGATTGATGCTTTGTTTTCAGATTTCCTCTTTGGGAAAATTGGGTACTGATTCAAACAAAAATGATAGAGTTGCCTTTTTATTTTCTTTTATTGGCAACATCATAAGGATTCTAATAAGAAAAAGAAGACATTACATTTAGAGAATACATTCATTCTCTCACTAAAGAACCCAAGAAATGAAGCTGGTTTTCAGGCTTATTCAGTAATGAAATTGAAGCAGATCTTACACAATCTCTGGCCCTTGAAGGTGATAAGGTATCTAACATCTGATCACAAAAATTTCTGCTCTGGTAGTTTGCACTGAAAACGGTCACATTATCTTCTATCAACTTTACAATGGCACCCAAAAGGAAATGGTGCTGATTTTTACCTTATAATGCATTGCACTTTCAGATTTCAAAAATGACATACTTTTATATATTTAGTGAGCAGAACTACAGAAACTGAGACAAGGGAAATGGGGCATATGTTTAGGAATATCTCCTAATAAACTATGCAATTTTCCATTTCTTGCCTCTGCTTATAAATAAATAAAAGTCCTTAGGAAAATATATAAATAAATTTTAGAAATGCTTTTGTATATGAGGAAATATCACTGCCTCATGTACTAGATCATAAATCCCATCAAGGACGAGACTCCTTTATACCTGACTCTTTAACGTCAAAGGAAAGTCAAGCAGGTGCTCTTTAAATATTTGTTAAAGAAATTACTTTGGATAAACAAGAGAAATATATTCTAGTACCATCATGTGTTTCATGACCAGTAAATTAGAAATCGGCACAATATTGTAAAGCAAATATTTTGAAATGAAGTATTTTTAACAATTAAAAAGATAAATTAATAAAAAATACTGAGCTCACTACCACACTTACTTTTGGACCATCAGGACCATGTCCTCCAGCCATTCCTTTCTCACCAGGAAGTCCAGTCATTCCTGGTTCTCCTCTCTCCCCTGGATTCCCTCGTTCTCCCTACACAACACAGAAATGTCAAGCAGTCTCAGTGCTTGATCTGCAAATGGATATAAATATGTTCCCAGAAATCTGAAAAGTGATTTCTGGGAAAAAAATTTAGAAATGAGCAATGATTAAGACACAATTTTCTAATTTAGTGATAAGAAATGAACTTGAAGTAAGCATATGCTGGCTTCACAGCACAGACTATTTCTCATCAGACTGATTTTCATCAAGTAAAAGAACTGCAATGATTAAAATACGGCCAAGTTTAAGATGAAAGATGGTTTTATAAACTGAAGCCAATGGAAACACAGTTAATCAAAAAAAAAAGAAGAAGAAAATACTTACTCTAGGTCCTAATGGGCCAACTGCCCCAGGATCTCCAGGAACCCCCTATAAAACACATTTTTTAAAATGAAAAACTTTAACTAAATTTTAGATATTTATTAGAAAGTTTTCCAGACCATATACCTAATTTCTTCTAATACGTTATTGGACATCTGACTAAGTCCATAATATTGAATAAAGAAAGATGTGTACACTTTTATAAATGAGGGGATATCATATACATTATATGGAAATACCTGGATGATTGTTTTTTGGCAATGAGCACAGGCAAAATAGTATCTCACAAAGATAGTACATTACTTAGTGACAGTTAAAGCAAAAGAATTTAATTTCCTAATGGAATGTGAAAAACTTTTAGCAGAGGAAAGTGAAATTAAAACTAATGAAGTACTGATCTTTTAAATAGAACCAACTTAATTCAATTTACTAAATATTTCTTGAACATAGAATATAGACAACACACTTTCCTAGAAATTGTAAGTTCAAATTAATGCAGTCATGACTATGTTAAAAGTCTTAACTAAAAGAAAATTTGTCACTTAAAATTACAACTACAATTTTGTATTATAATAATGATACAAACACTAACTGTATCAAGTAGGCCTCCAGTTTTATTCCTTTAAATGTACTGTCTTCACTGTGGCATGATCTTCCTAAAGCCCAAATCTCACAGCATTTCTCTCTAATTAAAAGCCCTCCCTTAGCTTCCCATTACTCTAGTAATAAGAACAAATTAGACTCAAAACATTCCCTGTCATCCTCTAACCACATCTTCACCCTCCTCAAGCTGTATATGATATTTCTGACTTACCAAAAATTCTCAGAGCCTAAATTTGATCAGCAAGCCTTTGCACTTGCTGTTTCCATTTCCTAGAATATTTTCTTAACTTCCTTCCTCCTGACTTACCATCATTCATCCTACAGATTACATAAAAGATAATACTTTGTTGGGGAAACTTTTTCTAAACCTCTAATGTCTGAATGAGGTGCATCCTCTAGATTAATACATACACAGTGCCTCCCTTATCACTGCACTTAAAACACGCTATTGTCATAACTGTCTTTCTATACTTTCTGTCACCTATTAAAATAAAAACTAGGGAAAGGTTCCACTCATTTATTCAATTGGTTAAGGCCAAAGTTCAGTAGAGCTTAGCACAGAGTGCTCAGCAAATATTTGTTTAAAAGTTAAATGAATGAATAAATTACTCCAAGAAAAATAAATTAGATAAACCTATATGTTGGTAAAATGATATAAATAAAATGGTAATTTTCTGTTCATAACTGTGTATGAAAACTCCAATAAAACCCTATAGTTCCAATAAGATATATTTAGTGATTAATAACACAATCCTATAAACACTTGACATCATTTTGACTGTGTGATTTTGGAAAAATTACTTTATATCTATGTGCCTCATTTTCCTCACCTATAAAATGAGCTACCCTACATCCAAAGTAAGGAGCAGTGGCTGCGCTTTGCTGGAGCAGCTGTGAAGACATATCCCACGTCCAAGGTAAGAGAAACACAATAAGAGGGTAGGCGCTGAGAGAGGCATCAGAGGACAGACAGACTGAACCAAAATCACAGACAATTAGCCAATCTGATCACACAGGCCACAGCTTGTCTAACTCTAAAACCAAGCCATGCCATCTGGGACCATCCAAGACAGACGGGTCATGGTGGAGAGGTCTGACAGAATGTGGTCCACTGGAAAAGGAAATGGCAAACCATTTCAGTATTACTGCCTTGAGAACCCCATGAACAGTATGAAAGGCAAAAAGATAAGACTGAAAGATGAACTCCCCAGGTCACTAGGTGCCCAATATGCTACTGGAGATCAGTGGAGAAATAACTCCAGAAAGAATGAAGGGATGGATCCAAAGCAAAAACAATACCCAGCTGTGGATGTGACTGGTGATGGAAGCAAGATCCGATGCTGCAAGGAGCAACATTGCATAGGAACCTGGAATGTCAGGTCCATGAATCAAGGCAAATTGGAAGTGGTCAAACAGGAGATGGCAAGAGTGACCGTCAACATTCTAGGAATCAGCAAACTAAGATGGACTGGAATGAGTGAATTTAACTCATATGACCATTATATCTACTACTATGGGCAGGAATCCCTTAGAAGAAATAGAGTAGCCATCATAGTCAACAAAAGAGTCCGAAATGCAGTACCTAGATGCAATCTCAAAAACGACAGGATGATCTCTGTTCATTTCTAAGGCAAACCATTCAATATTATAGTAAACCAAGTCTATGGCCTAATCAGTAATGTTGAAGAAGCTGAAGTTGAATGGTTCTATGAAGACCTACAAGACCTTTTAGAACTAACACCCAAAAAGATGTCATTTTCATTATATGGGGACTGAAATGCAAAAGTAGAAAGTCAAGAAACACCTGGAATAACAAGCAAATTTGCCTTTGGAGTATTGAATGAATCAAGGCAAAGCCTAACAGAGTTTTGCCAAGAGAATGCACTGGTCATAGCAAACACCCTCTTCCAACAACACAAAAGAAGACTCTACACATGGACATTACCAGATGGTCAACACCGAAATCAGAATGATTATATTCTTTGCAGCCAAAGGTGGAGAAGTTCTATACAGTCAACAAAAACAAGACCAGGAGCTGACTGTGGCTCAGATCATGAACTCCTTATTGCCAAATTCAGACTTAAATTGAAGTAAGGAAAACCACTAGACCATTCAGGTATGA
>SJYQ01134031.1:1659986-1691992 GCA_006410935.1 Redunca redunca | reverse complement strand
GCTTAAATAAATTTCTATAAGGTATAATATTAGAAAAATAGGCATAATTGAATATTTACATATTTTAAATAAAATACAGTATCAAATATTTTTCAGATACTATTTTCCTAGTTACTATATTTTTCAACTGTGACAACACAGAGATGATGAGGTAGCTTTTGCTATTAGTATTCATGGAAGCTTAAAATAATAAGGCAGGAGATGCCTTTTTATTTCTGCTCTCAAAAGATATAACTGGAATTCTTTCATCTTGCACTTTCTTATTTGCTTACCCCTGAAACTTATCCATATGAAAGTCAAGTCTTACAGACAGGACAACCATCATTGAAAAATGTAATGTGAATATGTTCTCAACAAAACTTACCGGGGGCCCCACAGGACCAGAAGGACCAACTTCGCCATCTTTTCCAGGAGCTCCCTAGCATCACAGAGAGATAATATATGAGGTGAGGCCAAGAGAATTTGGATAATTCCATTTTGTTTTTTTTCTTTAACAGAAGATGGGTAGTTACCCTCTGTCCAGGAACACCAGCATTTCCTGCTTCTCCAGGTTTTCCAGGATCACCCTAGAGAATCAATACAAACTAACTTAAGTTTCAATCAGTTTGCTGATTCACAGTTGTTATGGCAAGTGAGGATTATGATGAGATGGCAACGTTATACACGGTACTTACACTGCTACCTTTGGGGCCTGGAAGACCCATACTCCCAGGCTGCCCTCTGATTCCTATGGAGCCTGGAGGACCTGGCCGGCCATCCTCTCCTGGAGCACCCTACAAAGTTGACAGGAGCAATGCAAGTTTCACGTCAGTTCTCTATAAATGTCACATCGCCTAAACTGTCACTCTTTTTTGCATACTATAAAAGATATTTAAGCTTTAAAATATCCTATATTTTTATGTTAGTGAATCAGAATAGTTGAGTATTAAAAAAAAACCTTCTTAGATATTTTAATATTTAGAACAGAGACTTAATTCTTATTCTATATACGTTTCATCTTTATATCTCTTTACACTCATATTAATAGGGGAAATCTTTCTCTTAACGAAATCTCAGGACTTCTATTTCACATGTACAATATAAAGGAAGGGCCCAGAATATGTGAGTTGTCAAACTTTATACCTATTTATCTCTTAAATGTATAAGATTGGAAGGATATCAAGAAACAAGATTGTTACTAATAGACAAATTCTACCAATATTCATAAATACATCATTTCAACTTTTTTATTTATGTCAGAGAAGCAGTCACAATCTCAAACATTTATTTCAATGTGTGATCAATTTTTGGTCAATTTGAAAATGATCAGAGCTGTAGGATTTGCTTCCAGGAGGGGAGGGTGTATTTCAGACATGATCAGCACCCACATAATCAAAAACATTGTTACTGTTCAGTTGATAGGTCGTGTCTGACTCTTTGCAACCCCATAGACTGCAGTGCACCAGACTTCCCCATCCTTTCCTATCTCCCAAAGTTTGCTCAACATACGTTAGCCTTAACTAAGGATCTTACCATTTAAGCTGCATGTCCATTGAGAAATATTAATGGTGGTGGACTTTTGTTTAAATCACTTACCAAAGGTCCAAGTTTTCCTTCAGGACCCTGGACACCAGGATTTCCTGTCAGACCCTAAAAATTAAAAGCAACTGTCAGTTTGCTGATGACCTACCACTGAAGCAAAGTTTCTAAAGAGTAACAATAGCACTGCATTTAAAAGATCCAGTCCTGTTTTGCAGTGCCCACTCTCGGGAGACTTAGGCTCCTCTAGACAAACTCAGAGCTCTGTTATGGACTTTACCCAAACTGGCTTCAGAGGATACAGGACAGACAACACAATGTGCCCACAAGGTACCACAGGTGGAACCCTCCACTGGGAGACGTCTGCACAGCACAGCCTGCAGGGCCAGTCTCTGAGCCTCCTGTAATGGGAGGCCCCATGTGAGGAAATCCGTCTACATGGGAAGTGCAAGGGGCCACCCTGGTTTGAAATCTCAAGGTAACCAAATTTTTTTTAACAGCACCTTGGACTTAGCTTACCAGTCCTAGCAAGGTGAAGGCCCAGGTACAAATCTCTGCAAACTCAAGAAATACAATAGCTATGCCTCCTACCAGGTTCTTAATACCCTTCAGTGTCCTCCAAGTTTAAGATCTATAATCAGGGGTCATTTTTACTAAAAGTAATTGGCCATTCAGTAGGCATTCCATCTTTATCAGGCATCTAAGGAAGATTATCAAAGCAGAGGAACCCAAGGACTGATTCTCACATAGAAGGAGAGAGAAAGGGTTGTAGGAGACTTTTACTCCTACCTCTAACCAGGGTTAAAGATAAAGAACTTACATTGAGCCAAATGTATCTTTCCAAGCAACTTTTGTATAATTTTTTCTCTTTAAGGGGCATTGTTAACAACTGAATATGAGTATTTACATAGTTGGAATGAATTTTCAAATGACATTTTGTTAAAATGAAATTTACCAGGAACACTCTCTGGTAAAAGTCAAATTGTTGTTTATCAGCAAATAAAGGAAAATTATAAAGATTGATAAACTGGATTTTTTTGAATCAAGTGGTAAAGTTACTAATCCATACCCCTTTGAAAAAGGATTAGAAGTTACTAGTTTTTTCTATACATGATAAAAATAACAAACAATTCATAAGGAATAAAGCCAAATCCATAAAAAAAAATGTTCCAAGTTGTGAAATCAAGTTACTAAAAAATAAAACCTTTAAATAAGCTTTAAAAATGGATTCTCGGGAGCATATCCTTTGGGTTGATATAGCAAAAAATTGCTGTGTTCTTACCCGAGCACCTGGAAGCCCAGGTTCACCTGGACGTCCTGGATCCCCCTGACCTCCTTTAGGTCCTGAAGAGCCAACGGGACCCCTCTCTCCTTGAGCGCCCTGTTCCAAAGCAAAGTAGAACATGTCAGGAAAAAAATGAATGCAGGCGAACAAAAGCAACTGTATGTAAAACCCTTGTTTTATAAATCAAACCATTAGTATAAAGGAATTGGTCAAAGTGGGTACAAAGACCTCTTTGTAAACCATGTCACTTCACATTTTATTCACATTTGGATTCCTTGGAATAAAGGTTTTCCAACATTACTTAATGAGAGTTGTGTTTAAACCCTCACTCCAATAACTTAGATTTAGAAACCCCAGAATTTTGAAAGAGTCTAAATTTCTAAAGAAAGGAAACAAACAATATAAGCTAAAGGAAAGATTTATGGTCTGTTCTTTTTAGGAACTTCAATATACCTCCAACTATCATCCTTCTCCCTGAGGCCTCTATAATGAAGAAATTGCACAAGAGGGATCTGGCATTAGGTCTAATATCTGTGTCCAGCCCTTTTCTATCCAGAACCCACGTGAGCCAAAGCTAGATAACCACTCCAGACAATGGCATCTTCTGCAACAACACCTACCTACAAGAGTGTCAGTCTTGACAGGATAAACTTACCTTTGGTCCAGGTAAACCATCAGAGCCTGGAAAGCCACGATTGCCAGGAGCACCCTGCAAAGTCACCAAAGTGTGATTCTCAACTGTGGGTGTTTATGTAACATAAAATGAATGGGTAATTTCTATTCTTAGTATTATAAGATTTTAAGAGCTGTGATCAAGCCAACACAGCAATAGATATGTCTAAAGAAAAGTAACCTGACTAAACAGGAAGAAACTTTAAATTTTGAAATATATACATATATATAAAAGTACTGAGCCAAAATTATTCAAATCAAGAAATATTTTAATGCTTCACTGTAAAATCAAACTTCGAGAAAAACTGATACCTAGATACAGAGACAAGAGGCAAAAAAAATGGTACCATGTTTGATAATCACAATGTCAGTGATTACAGGCATTAGTATTGTCTTGGATGTGAAACTGTTTACATTCTCTGAAGTTCTATACAAAAGTAAGGTGATAATGTTAATCTCCCTTGCAGACCGGTTTCATTATAGTCCAGTCACAGCAATTTTTTCTGATCATTGAAGTCACTCAACCTTTTCAGGCTTCCTGGATTTGCATGTGTTGCTTGCTTTGCTGAAAATGTTTTTCTTTTCAAGTTTCTTGCTGGCTCATCCTTATCTTATAGATCTTATCTAGGTGCCAACTTTTCAAAGAATCTCATTTCCTAAACACCTAATCTAATGACACATGACTGTCATATGGTTACTCTCTACCCCATCACCCTGTTATTCTCTAAACATAAAATGTGTGATTACACTGAGGAAATCAGAGTTGAAAGAGACACATGTACCCCAATGTTCATTGCAGCACTGTTTATAATAGCCAGGACATGGAAGCAACCTAGATGTCCATCAGCAGACAAATGGATAAGAAAGTTGGAGTACGTATACACAATGGAATATTACTCAGCTATTAAAAAGAACACATTTGAATCAGTTCTAATGAGGAGGATGAAACTGGAGCCTATTATACAGAGTGAAGTAAGTCAGAAAGAAAAACACTAATATAGTATACTAATGCATATACATGGAATTTAGAAAGATGGTAATAATGACCCTATATGTGAGACAGCAAAATGGACACAGATGTAAAGAATAGACTTTTGGACTCTGTGGGAGAAGGCAAGGGTGGGATGATCCGAGAGAACAGCATTGAAACATATATATTACCATATGTGAAACAGATCACCAGTCCAAGTTCAATGCATGAGACAGGGTGCTCAGGGCTGGTGCACTGGGACAACCCAGAGGGTTGGGATGGGGAGGGAGATGGGAGGGGGGTTCGGAATTGGGGACACGTGTACACCTGTGGCTGATTCATGTCAATCTATGACAAAAACCGCCACAATATTATAAAGTAATTAGCCTCCAATGAAAATAAATAATTAAAAAAATTAAATGTGTGATTATATTTTTATTTATATGTTAACTTATTTATTGCTTACCTCCCCACTAAACTATTATTTACTAGCCCTCCATGGAGGCTGAGACCATAGCACTCTTGTTCACTGATGTGTCCCAAGCACCATGTATCAAAATTGGCATGGAGCAGTTGTTCAATCAATATTATTGAATGAATGACTAAACAATGATTAGACAGTTGGCTCCCTTAATTCACAGACAGCCATACTGAACTGTGTAATACACCTGCTAGCATTTCTCTTAACTGCCCTAGTTTTCCTCAATTTCCCAAAAGTTCCTCGAGTAATCTCCCCACAACTATAAGAATTTATTTTGTTATTCAAATTTTACCCTTTCTCCCATTGGGCCCGGAGGACCAACTGTTCCTGGATCACCTCGGGGACCTCGTTTGCCTTCTTCACCAGGTGGGCCGATTGGACCCTGGATACCATGTGGCCCCTATTGAAAACAGGACAGGTAAGAGAGACATCCATTCAGCAATTGAGTTACAGTCAAAAGAATCCAGTTAGTCACAAACTTTAAATTATATTAAGTAAACTGTTTCCATCAAAAGTATAATTCTCTTTATCATCCTTTTAAATACTTGAGTATTTGGGGCTTATACTTTGGGATCACATTCATGTTCCCCTTATCAGTGAAAAGAAATAAAACCTTACCGGCTCTCCTTTTGGTCCAGCTTCTCCTTTGAAACCTGGGACTCCTGGATCACCCTAAAATAGGAACATAGAAAACTATAAGAACCAGGATATTTATCCAGCCCGACCTGCTCTGATTGTTACAGTGAATGGGCTTTGACAATTTCTGTAGCAGAGTCTGTACTGAATCAATAATACAGTAATTTTTTTAAATGTACATAAATCTTATAGAATGTGAATGAAATTTTATAAAATCCAGTATAGTTAGGTAACAATTTGTATATTTTACAGTGATCTTCAAGAGACTTACCCTTAAAGTCTTATTTTAATCATGCATAGTAGGATGATTAGAATAATTCAATGATTCTTCCAATTTGATAATAAAAATTAGAACTAACAATGACAGCTTCAATAGGTATATCTACTTAGAGTTTATTTTAGAAAATAGATTTTGTTCACCCAAAGCCAAAATAATTTTATATCTACGTGGTATTTATTAAGATTTGATAACTTCAAACAGGGTATTTTATGTTTAGAGTATTCTAGGGTTTGGGGGCATGTATAGGATTTTGGTCTTTATATACCAAGTGTACTTTAATTTGTGGGAACCAGATTGCTAAATTGAGAATATCATAAAATCAAATGTAAAATATCAGCAACATTTATGTTTTTATAAATTTGTTGTCAGTATTTGAAAAAGACTTATCAGTATAGCAAAATTACTTACAACAGGATCCAAAATATTAATTTTTTTATATCAAGCTAAAAGATACATAATCACAACTTCTCAGTGTGTATTTCTTAAGAACTAACCATACTACTTCACCAACAGATGAATACACAAATATAAAATATACAAATTTCTACGAAATATGGATATTCATTCTATATAAACAATATGTTGGAGTCACTCTTCAAGAACTAATCTCAAGATATAGCTGTTGAACACATGTTAGCCACACTGTTATTTTAAATTCCCATGAAACTTCCATATTTCCCCATATTGGCTTGCAAAATATTCTCATAATATTTATCACTCAACTATTTATAAAATTTTATGAGGTGGATCATGAAGTTATGACCTTACTATTTTAAATAAAAGAACACCAAAATTGAACAAAAAGCAGTAATTTTCCACTTTGAATTTAAACACATAAATTTGTACATTAACATTTGGCTTCCGCTTTACAAAAATTTCTATCTTAATTTTCCTCATTCAGATAAGTTACATTATCTATGTTTCACTGTATTTCATAACCTATTGTTGATATGGATATTTCTCCGGTGATATTAGATGTATATTACATAGGGTGATAATTCTTTGAAGGACATTACCGGTTGGCCTCGAATTCCGGGAGGTCCAGTGCTCCCCTGAGGTCCTGGAGATCCAGGGGGTCCTGCTAAACCAGGAGGACCAGAAGTACCCGGAGAGCCCTATTGGAATGCAAGAGTAATAAGCAGAGATCTCAGCACAAGTCTGTGGTCGCTGTCCAAAGTTCACTGTGTCCCTGCGAACTTCCCATGGCTTCAATGTAGTTACTCACCGTTGGGCCTTTGGCACCAGGTGTACCATCAGTTCCTACTGCACCCTAAAGGATACAGGAAAAGTTCACAAGATAGTAAGCCGTATGTTGGATGGTATTCAGATGTCCACCCACCTTCCAAAAGGAAGCAGAAAAATTTAACCAAACAAAATAAGTGGATAAAGAAATCAACCATTATATCATAAAAGTTACTTTTATGACTAATTCTCTTTTTTATAAAATAGACAAAATTTGCAAAGTTGACGAGGGAAATTTTTTTTTTCTTGTGAGTTCTAAACAATCAGAATTGAAAGAGAGAATATTAAAATATATTGCCTTTGTTCTGATGTTATAAAGCATGTCCAACTTGGAGTGACAAGGAACTTACAGGAAGACCTTGGGAGCCAACAGGACCAGGTGGCCCAGTTTCACCTCTTTGCCCCTGAGGACCTTCAGGGCCTCGTGCCCCAGTGGGACCTGCTTCTCCCTAAAGGGGTACAAGAGGGAAATGTTTATTTTAGAAAAACCTAAATGTGATGTGGTTCAAAGCTGACTGCTTATTTGGAGTTTTACATTTTACACCTAATCATTTAAAGAGGTCAAGCTCACAAAGCAGTTTATAAGGGGTGTAGACCTAATTTTTCCGCAAGGGTGGCCATATTTTCCCCTCCCTCTGGATGCGGTGATGCCTACAGCATGTTAGAGCAGAGCACCTGGTCAAGGTCACCTGATAACCTTCAAACACCCCAGTTTCCAACACCAGATAGGAGTCTAGACAGTAAAAATACAAGATGCCTGGTTAAGTTTTAATTCAGATAAAACACAACAGATCTCAGGGTCACTCTGTCCCACACGATGTCTGGAAAACACTTATACTGAAAATTTATTCCTTATTTATTTGAAATTCAAATTTGCCTGGGTTTCTGCATTTTATCCAAGATACTAAATACCTAAGGTAGTCATTCCTTGAGGAACCTGGACCCGGAATTTTAGGACTAAAAATTCTAAGCTTAGCGGGGCTCATTGGTATCAATAAACATAGAAAATCCCTATTGAATCCGAATACCCTTCACTGAAATACAAAGAACTAGGTGTGAAAGTTTATTCTTCATGCAGAGAGCCAGAGACGCTGGAAGGACATTACAGTTACAGCAGAATTGGACCAAAAAAGAGACTGGGGGTGAGGGTCTTTGTGCTGGGGGTGGGGGGTGGAAAATAATTTCTGAGAGAAACAGTTTTCAAGGTGTTTAACTTTATTAAGCAGTTCTCAGTAGCCAACAGACAGTACTAGAAAAACCCAGGAGGAGAGGGAAGTATCCAGGGTGAATCATGATACAAACTATGACGGCTATTGAAGTCTGGTTCAGAAGCCACAGTCGGTGCAGAAGCCACTTCCTGCCAAGTCAGGGTCCTGGGCTCTGTGGGTATTCTTTCCTGAATTCTCTAGCCAGAGCTCAGTCCAGAGCTCAATTTGGGGGTGGAGAGTCTCACAGTGAGAAAGAGAGAGGGAAGGGATTTTGCATACTTTGACTGAGGTACACAGGGAGGTTGGGCACTCCAAGGTCAAGATCAGGAGCAGCAGCCTCGGGACTTTAGGGAGCAGATACAGAGGGGAAGAGAGAGGGTCCTTCTCAGCTGAGCTCACAGTGAGTTCTCAGTCAAAGGAGGGACTGCTTCCTGAACTGTCCAAGGGCACCATTTTAAAATAAAACAGCCACATCCCTGTGGCACAGAATTTACAGTCAACATTAGAGAGAGCCAGAAAAATAATTTGACTTGATGACTCCCACATTTCAAACAGCACGTGAAATGTCAACTATAGACTTTGTTTGCTTGTTTGTTTCGAAGTTCAGATCCAGTTTAGGTGACCCCACTAACAAGAAGCATGAGCCTATACTGAGGGCATCGTCTGCCTCAGGCACTATGCTGTGTGTGTGTGTACTAAGCCCAGCCATGTCCAACTCTTAGTGATCCCGTGGGCTGTAGCCCACCAGGCTCCTCTGTCCATAGGACTCTCCAAACAAGAATACTGGAGTGGACTGCCATTTCCTTCTCCACAGGATCTTCCTGACCCAGGAATCGAACCCACATCTCCTGTGGCTCCTACACTGCAGGCGCTTTTACCGCCGAGCCAGTATTGTGTTTTTCAAAATTTGAAAATAGTGTTCTGAGTTTATTCACTAATTTAGCTTATATGATCTTAATAACCTCTTACTGCAATCCTTGACTTTATCATCCAAAGTACTTGGGAGAAAGAACAAACTGTGACTCACTACAAATGTAAATCATCCCAGCAGAATATTTTAATCCATTCCCACAGGGAGAGCCAAATAGCCTCCCTGCCCATTCCTTTAATGATTGTGTAAGTTGGGGATACAAGAGGAGCAGGCAGGCAGATGTGAAGGACAATATTGCATGAGAGAACAGCCTTTTGACAACCCCTGATTTATTTTAACCTCCTATTGTTTAGAGCATTATGCTATTTATTACTGCCAGACACAGTATTCAAGAACAGAGTTATAATTCAAATTAAACGTTTTCCTAGCAGCTGTTAAATTGTCTGACATTAGAGTTCTAGTGCAATCAAATTCTTTGATATTACAATTGTATGTTTATAGGTAATTCTTCTTAAATTACTTATATAATAATATCCACTTTTTTATTTTCTATTTTTTCCCTACCATAATGGACATTGAGAGCACTCTAGACACTTTACTTAGTTAACAGAAACTTCCATACTCCTCAGTGAATTAAATGACATTCTTTATTTGGGGATTCATGTACTTAAGAAGTAATTCATGTCCTCAAGAGCTACATATATTAACATCTTACCTTCATTCCAGGATTTCCTGGAAAACCAGCCGAACCAGGTATCCCAAGAGGACCCTATTAAAGAAACCAGCAAAGTGATGAGACATGTATTTTAATCAACATTTTATCAACATGTAATCTTTTATCCTTTGAACATTCTGTACCTTGGTATATAGGAATAATCCACTTGGTATATTAAAATCACAGGATAATATAGTTTTATTATAAGAACCTTGCAATATTGATATGAGACATTGGTAGAAGAGCTGTCCAGTGGTATTAAACATAACAGGACCTCCTAGCTGTAGCATATGAGAGTAAGTCAGTCACAAACACAAACTGTCTGAAACAATGGCTTCTTGAGAAATTACTTTCTTTGTGTTAACCAAGTAATAAAGATAGCTTTTAGAAAGTTACACATTGTACCCAAACCTAGAATCTCACTTTATAAAAATGATGCTTAAGAATCAGCTGGACATCTTAGAGTGATTTTTTTCAAGCTAATAAAAAGTGAACATATGTCACTATACTACATTTGGAAAGGCATGAATAGAGTCTAAATCCTTGATTTAAAAGCTGAATTTAAAGGAAATTAGTGTAGGTGAATTTAATTCTAGGTTATCCTGATTCTTCTTTGAGGGCTGCATTTTAACTCCATCAAGTTTTGCATTAATAAAAGCCCTTTTAAGTTACACTTATTTTTCTTCCTACAGTTTGTTTCATTTTTGTGAGTAACAAGGGAGAAGAGCTCTTAAGGACAAGTAATTTCAAATCCAATTCACCCTCATCGTATTTCCCTGAGTTTACTGTGTTTTACATCAATCCATCCTGTGGACCACACTATACCCTTATTCTCTTCATATGCTCACCTTTTGAGACTAAGCTTAACAGTTGTTCCTCTTCAAGTCGTCCTTGAGATCTTTGTCTCACTACTGATGTCAGTACAGTGGGTCCCCATACTTCGTGTTGCTTTCCCTATTACAGCAGTTAGCAGTAGCATTATGCTACTGTATTAATTGATATATCTATCTTCTTTGATAGGGAAATGTTCAAAAACAAGCACAGTGTCGTTTTACCTTTTAGACACTTTGTTTACAGCATCTTTATTGTCTTTACTCCAAGCGTCTGGGACACAGTAGGTGCTTCATAAATGTTAACGAGTGTACAGATGAAAGAATGAGTGAATAAGTGAGTGAATGAATGTGAACACAATACACTCACCATGGGCCCAGGTTTCCCAGGCATACCATGCGCACCTCGTTGTCCCTAAGTGGAAGAAGAGAGAAGATCAGAGTGCATTTCTATAGCACTTGCTGACAAGTCATTTACTTCACAAAAATTTCCATGTTAAAAAATTGGAGAATATCTATTAAGGTTAACTGACAACCTTAATAGGTTAAGAGCAATAAAAATACACATTTATACAACATGGGTAAGGGAGCAATAAAATATATGTATCCAAGGACAAGAAATAAAAGTGATTTTGTTTTTACTTGAACAGGTCACCTTCTATCAAACGAGCTCAAAGACAGAGAAACTATGCACACTGGGCTCTTCTTAATAGCTAGAACAATAATAATAATAATGTGTTTGGAGTAAAACAAAAAAACTAAAGCTCACATGCGCATGCATGTACTCACCCACAAAGGAAATTAAATAATAGTGAATGCTGTGTGTGTCACACAGATCCCCCTTCAGCACAGAAGTAAGCATCCTATCACCCCTGGAAGTGTTGTAAGCTGATGGCTCACACTTGAGACCCTCCCCACAAACCACTGCAAGATGGTAGCTATTCCAAGATTATGCCTGTGCCCTTCCATGGTCAGTACAGTGAAACAAAAGACTAGCAGTCTGAAGAGCCATTTCAGCTCCACAGTCCTCATGGAATGGAAGATTCATGGAGACTGAAGCCTCTGTTGCAAATGTAACACAGCTTTTAATTTCTCCTTGTAACAAACCCTGCTTATTTCATTAATCTCTTCATAGGTATAGTTTCTGAGTACGCTCCTCAATAAATTTCCTGCACACAAGTCTTTGTTTTGATGCCAGTTCCTTGGAAAACTGACTCATATACCATTGGTGCCAGAGATAGTCAAGAAAGCAGATGCTAAAATGGAATTTTTAATCTGACTTCCACACTGGCCAGCTGGTGATAGATGGGGTATGGAATTCTCTTGGCTTGCTGTAGTGATGCAGTGGTAAATGTTTCCAACGGTGAACTGAGATAGGGGACACAGGTAAGGGATTGGGGGCTTCCCAGGTAGTACTAGTGATAAAGAACCTGCCTGCCAACATGGGAGATGGAAGAAACAGGTTAAATCCCTGGGCTGCGAAGATCCCCTAGAGGAGGACATGGCAACCCACTCTAATATTCTTGCCTGGAGAATCCCATGGACAGAGGAGCCTGGTGGGCTATAGTCCATGGGGTCACACAGAGTTGGAAACAACTGAAGCAACTTGGCAGGCACACAAGGGAATGGGCTATGGGTGGAATAGCTCATGCACTTGAGAAGGTCTAGAGGATGTAACAATTATAAAGTTAATGGAATTCTATGGGTCTTGTTGAGTGAATCCACTGGAGAAAGATGTTGTAAGGCTGATGGTAATTAATCATCAATATAAACCTCCTTAGCAGCATTTAAAAATATTATTATCTTCTACAGCTAGAGGGAAGAAAAAATTGAAGATCAGCTCAGGACTTAATGCTAAAGGTTTAAGTACTCTTGAAAAGGTTGAATTCCAAACCATGGAAATTCTGCTATGCCATGGTCAAGGCCATTGATTGGAAGGATGGCCACTGAAATTTGCCACTGGGATATATTAAGAACTTTGAAATCTCAGGGACCCTGAAGCCTCTGGGCCTACAGAAGTGATCCTTTCCCATTAAGTTATACTTCCCTCTTGCTTAAAGGTGATAGCCCTCTACTTTACCAGAAAATATATGCTTCCACCACCACTACCTGTTTCTCCCCTGGCCACTAGACCAAGAACTAGCAATCAAGTCACAAAATAGCTTGGTTGAAGGAATACTGTTTCCGATAAAAGAAAGAAAAGATCCTTTACCCAAAACACTGTAAGTTCTGTACCTCATGTAAAGGCAGGATTCAGGAAAGAACACATGGGACTAGGTCCTAAAGGTACAGGATTGAGAGGGACAGGGTATGAAACTGGAGAATTTTAGCGATTTGGAAGCATTCTACCATAACATATATTTAACACCTGAATAAAGACTCTGGGAAAGAGTATTAATAGGGAAAGTAGCTTTTGGAAACTTGGAAAGAGCAATGGCCCACACTAAGTGAGGTAGAAATGCCAGAGCTGCCTGGGCAGACAGTAGAATAAAGCACAAAGAAGTGAACACAGTAGATTGGATATAATACAGCTGGCTGGCTAAAGTAAGAGCTGGCTATGGCTGACTTCATTTTCCTGGGCTCCAAAGTCACTGCGGATGGTGACTGCAGCCGTGAAATTGAAAAGACGCTTGCTCCTTGGAAGTAAAGTTATGACCAACCTAGACAGCATATTAAAAAGCAGAGACATTACTTTGTCAGCAAAGGTCCATCTCATCAAGGCTATGGTTTTTCCAGTAGTCATGTATGGATGTGAAACTTGGACTCTAAAGAAAGCTAAGCACAGAAGAATTGATGCTTTTGAACTGTGGTACTGGAGAAGACTCTTGAGAGTCCCTTGGACTGCAAGGAGATCCAACCAGTCCATCCTAAAGGAGATCAGTCCTGGGTGTTCATTGGAAGGACTGATGTTGAAGCTGAAACTCCAATACTTTGGCTACCTGATGCGGAGAGCTGACTCATTTGAAAAGACTCTGATGCTGGGAAAGATTGAGGGCAGAAGGAGAAGGGGACGACAGAGGATGAGATGCTTGGATGGCATCACCAACTCAATGGACATGAGTTTGGGTAAACTCCGGGAGTTGGTGATGGACAGGGAGGCCTAGCGTTCTACAGTTCACGGGGTCACAAAGAGTCAGACATGACTGAGCGACTGAACTGAACTGAACTGATATTCTACAATATTCTCTACATTTCCAGGGGGCACTCTGCCTATAAGTGATAAGGAATGGTCTAGCGAGAGGGTGTCATTTGTTCTGAACCAAGGTCCTGACTTCAGCACCACTGAGAAGCTCTAAGGTGGTTGTCTTCTGTGGGATCATAGTAGGGGATGTGAGAAACCTGGGACTCTTAATTCTAAAGGAGATGATATTAAAATAAGAAAGGTCATATGGCAGTCCTTAATTGTAAAAGGAAAAGTGGGTGTGATGTAATGAACTGCAAGTCTGAAATATTAGCAAGTACAGCCTGACTTCCAGAGAGCTGTGAAGAGAATGAATAAAATAACTGCCCCTGCCCCAGGTTTAAGGTAGATAGGCAGAGAGCAAGAGTATTTCTCAATCTGTACAATTAAAGGGCTTCCTAGGTGGTACTAGTGGTAAAGAACCTGCCAGGCATTGCAGGAGACATAAGAGATGGGAGTTTGATCTCTGGGTCAGGAAGATCCCCTGGAGAAGGACATGGCAACCAACTCCAATATTCATGCCTGGAGAATACTGTGGTGGACAGAGGAGCCTGACGGACTACGGTCCATAGGGTTGTGAAGAGCATGACGTGACTGAAGCAATTTAGCAGGTAAATTAAAATCAATCAAGGGAAAACGATCAGGAGACTCTACTCTTTTAAAGGGTTTATTCATAGTAGTACCTTTTAGGATTGTGAGGAACAAGAGCTAAAGAGGTTTAGAACACTTGGTAAATAATAATAACATTTTCTTAATTTCTTTATTAAAAAAGTAGGCAACGAATATACTTTGGTTATGTAAGATGTTAACATTAACAGAAGGTAGGTAAAGTGTACCTGGGAACTCTCTATACTGTCTTTGCAACTTTCCTGTAAACTTAAATTTGTTTCAAAAAGAAAAGTATAAAAATTACAAAGTAAGCAAAGTAAAGTTTATTCTCCTTTAAAAGGCATATTCAACAAAGTATTTAAAAGAGCTGAAATACACATACTTACAGGAGCACCCTGTGGTCCAAGCCTCCCTCTCTCTCCTGGCATTCCCCTTGGACCCTATAGATGAGAGAGAGAGAACATCTCTTGAAACATCTTACTTGAATCTGAGAGCACTTTGATTTCACTTCTCAAATCAGTCATTAATATAATCACTACCTGTTATAACTGGCCTAAATAGATTTCACTTAGTCTAGCATTAATGGTCTAAATCTATAATAATCCTTATTTGGTCACTGGGTACAGAAAAAGAAAAGTGCATTCAACAATTAAGAAAAATAATGTAATGCAGGAAGCCTTTTCTATTTGGAGGGGCAGTTCTTATAGGATGCTTGCCTTTCAGCTGATAATAAAGAATTATTTCACCAGCTAACATATGCTCTCTCTGTCTTTTTTTCCATGTAAATACCCTCTTAGCATAATCTAAAAAGCAAAGAAACAATAATGAACTAAGTTGATACATACCAGAGGACCCATGGCACCCATTGGACCAGTAGGGCCAGCTTCACCCTAAAGCAAAAGTGAGATCACATTACAATACAAGAAGCCTACAACTGATATTCACAATATTCTCTTCCAAGTGTCTTATTTTAAAGGCTTGTTTTCAAAGTTGAGCATTTGAAAGGCATACTTTCAATAAAGGGCCTCAAAACTATGCTGTATCACCTGTTCTCAAAATACGATGGAAATCTAGTGTATAACACTCATCTTACATCAGTAGAAACCAAATGTCATGGTAGGGGTTTCTAGTGGTAGAGTAAAGTCATACCATGTACCTTCTTAAATCTACCACTCATCCATGAAAAATTATATTTACTTACTTAAGTATTCATTCTTTATACTACTCTTTCCTTTAGAACTATTTAAGGGGGACTTGAAAAAAATTTTAGACTTGAAGCAGAACAGAAATTCTGTAGTGAGGCTGTACTGAGATATTATTCAGTTACCTTGGAACCAGTTGCTCCAACTTCACCTTTAGGGCCTTCAAGACCTTTGTGTCCCTGAGAAGAAAAATATAAATTTGTATTTAACAGCTCTTTTGAGCCTCAGGCATGTAAAAGAAGAACCAAAAACAAGTTCATAGGAAGTGCCTTATGAAAATAGATTGCAAATTTAAAGTCCTTACTCAAATGTTCCCAAATTCTCATCTCTTTTTTTGAAAATCTATTCAATGAAAATTAAAGTAGGGTTTCCCCTCTTTAAATAACATTTTCAATTTGTAATGGGCTCATCTTTCAAATTTTTGTGACTTCATAGAAATTTAATTAATAGAAACAAAAAATATATGGTGGCCTTAGGAGAAACAAATGGTTATAGAATTTAGTTATAAAATATGGTTCATATCCAGGAGTGATTTTAAAAATATTTAATAACTAGTACAGCACAAACATTCTAATCATAAGTTCAACCACTCAAAACAGAGGCCAGTCAATGTACACCGAGTGAATATCAACTATGCTTTCAGATAGATGTGTAATTTCTATGTAAGTATGTATGTAACTAATAGTTGCATATTCATTATTTTGAGTTAAAGTGAGAAGCATTCTACAGCCTTCTGTGTCTGAGTTGGATCCGAGTTGACTAGGCCCCTATGATCCAGTACACTTTATGGTATTATGTAAGTATTCCACTATGTAGTAGTTGCCTATTTTCTTAAATAAATCTCATTAGACTGAAGCTGAGAGTCATGGACATTTCTCATTTATCACTACTGTCTTATTTATAGCACAGTATTCAACACATTGATAAGAACTCAAAATACATTTGTTTATAGAATCAAATGAAATTCAGGAAATGTAAAAATGCATTGTGATTTTGGTAAGTGACATCTACTGTAACCAGAGCCAGTTAAGGGCAATTGACAAATGAAATTGTGAAGATTTTGAAGGTAATGCTCCCCAGACCCTACTCCATAAGCCAGGGTATCTAAAAGGATTATAGAGGATTGAACTTACTCGGTGACCCTTCAGGCCTGGAAGACCAGGAGCCCCAGGAAATCCTCGAGCTCCCTGTGGGGGGAAAAGGAGATAAGGCATTTCAGAGTCATTAATTGCATAAGGCACTTCCCCCCCCCCAAAAAAAAGATATTTTGTACATAGTTTTTTTNTCTCTTGTCTTAGTACAGTCTTACAGATATGGCAAAATCCTTCTGTTCTGTATTACCATACCCTTTACTTAGTGTTAACTAAATGAATGAACAAATAACTCAATAAACAAACCTTGTATGATAAATGCAAATCAATAATTCTTCCATGACCTCTTTCAGGAAAAATTTTCCTGTAGTGTTTTGTAGGGGGTTATCACAGTAAGGGCACATCAAACCCTGCACTCTGAACACATAAAGTTCCACTAAATCTTCTGTTTACACAGCCCTGCTTAGGAATTCTTTCACTTCAAAGATGGCCTTTAAGTTTTTCCACTGGAATCCTGCCCTTTACTGAGATTCGTCTCCCCACCATCCTGAGCAGAAACTCAGCATACATCCGTCTAAGCCTATAGAGGAATTACTGAGCTATGCTATTTCAAACGATTAGTAAACTTTTGAGTTTTTGTGGTCTGCAAGGGAATTCTCATGTGATTACATATCTCTAATACAGCAAGAAAATAAACCAGATGTACTAGCGCTCATAAAATTTTTCTCATTCTGCTGACCCAAGACTGTCATCACACCCCAATCACACATCGTTGCACTGCGCTTGCAGAGTGCATCTGTGACATGCTGGCAGGGCGCCTTTCCTCCCCACGGAGGGCCCACGCTGTGAGAAGGTGCTAGTGTGCAGCAGGGCGGGAGTTTCAAGCCTGGATTGGTTCACACCGACATCTGTGTTAATGACTAAACCACCTGTCTTTGTCTGCAGGCTTTGTTTGCAGGCTGAAGAGGGAAGAAAGGAAAGAGAGGAGGGAGCTGCAGGCCTGGTTTTGTGTTCGAAACTAAATGATCCTTACAGTCCTGTGCTTAAATTCCTGTAAAAGATCATTAGCATTTGTGTGTCCAAAAAATCCCTAGCTTTGAACCTCATCAATTTTCAAAAAGCAAATGGACAATAATTCAAATTGTTGTATGTATATGGTGGTAGAAATATTAGAATATTATAGGAGATATAATAAGTAGGAAGTTGAATCAGTTTAGGGGATTCTGGACCAAGAGAAAGTCTAAGAGCAGGAATGTTCGAGCATTTATGCTTACTTATCATTTTCTAACTTTCCCCACTGTCTCTGTAGCACATCTCAGGGGAGCACCTATCAAAGTAACATGAGTGAAGACAGAGAGGTAGGTTCAGAGTGGCCAAGTGACCCATGTCTTGAATTCTGGTAGAGCTAGTTACTCTCCCTGTATTGAGCCAAGTGAGAAGAAAACAACTGTATTAGGAGAGCTGGTGATTAATATATCTGGTTATAAGCTTTTAGGGGCCAGAACATCAATAAAGAATTAACAACAGGGTTTGGGGAACAGCCAAAGAGGCATCCTGTCCAAAATTTATTGTTCTAGCATATAAAAAACAAATCAACAAACTCTTTAAAGCTGTCATTTTTACATATGAATACAAAATCTTTAGAAAAAAAACTAAAAATATCTTTAAAAGATAAATTGGGCTTGAGATATTATGAAAGGTAAGTAAGTGAAGCTGGTGACTTATCTGAAAATTTGGTACCCATTTTGGGAGAATCCATGTTAGGTTATGATTCTCTAGCTCTGGGAGGGTCATTCATATGGTGCCAATGCAAAGCCAGGAACTCAAATTAGCTCTCATCCTGGCAAAATGTCCTGTTTCACGATGACAGAAGGGAACACATCTTAGTGACGGTGTCTACTGCATGTGCAGGGTTTGTTGGTGAATGAATGGTGAGTTAGTTTTAAATGTTCTTCATTGTTTGAATTTTGTCTTTGTATTGTTGTGTTGATGGGTATAAACTTACCGGAGATCCTGCAAATCCCACTTCACCAGGTTTTCCATTTCTACCAGGCTCACCCTTTATGGGAAAAAAGCAAAGTGGAGGAAAGCAAAGAGGGATTTAAAATGTTCTCTCCTGAGACTAAATGACAAATCAATTGCAGGTGAAAAGTCTTTCTTAGAAAGCTCACATCCAATGGTCTAAGCATGGGGGGAGCACAGCCCTACTCCTGAGGGCAGTCCATTATAGCAAGTCAGTCTGTGGAGATTCCATTCATTTATCAGAAGAAGAAATAAGTATAAATTATACTGGTCTGACCTAGCTCTCCATTTTATTCAACATCAAAATTTGCACACACGCACATATACACACATGCTATGAAATTCTACATCAACATGCAGCATTGAAACAGTGCTTCTCAAAATAAATTTACCATTTATTTCTTGTGATGAAAAAAAGTTTAAGAACTACCAGAGATATTTTCTTTATGGCCAAATTCATTGTAATCCACTTAAATAAATCTCATGACACACAGAAAGAAAATATTTTCTTGGTTTAACGTCATATAGACATTAATGGCCTACCTAGTGATTTTATGCACAACTTTGGTGCAACTAAACAGAGGAATCAGGAAAGCAAATCTGTTGTTATACACTGTTCTTAAATGTTCTTAAGAACATTGATCACATGTTCTTAATGTTAAAATCTGAAATTTAGGCTTACTTTAAAAATTCAATTAAAGAAACAACTTTTTGAGCATTGGAGAACTATACTGACACTATTCTGTGAATACATTTTTAAAAATCCATTTAATGAGGGCCTCATAATGATCTTTTGGGATCAAAGAAATGTGTTTTTCCTTTAGATCACTTCAAAAGCTCTGCCCACCAAATGTTGTTACTGTTGTGACAGCAATTCTAGTATCCCATGGAGAAATCATAATGGAAAACTGAGCAGGCAAAGATACAGTACCTAACAATATAATACCATCACAATTAAGAGCACTTTCAGATTTTATAAAATTCCATTCTGACCTCTCCTGTTTTTATTAAATTTAATGACAGTAAAAAGGAGGGGAGTGAAATGGGAACCAATGAATAATATTCATGTTAATGTTGCAGCTCTTTCCTAGCCAAAATTTTGCAAATTTTGAAATTTGACAAATTTCAAAGCAAAATGAAGAAAAGCAGCTTACATCTTCACCAGGTTTTCCAGGAGGGCCCTCTGGTCCTCGTGCACCAATTGGACCCTAATAACAAAATGAAACAAAAGGGAAGTAAGGATATTTACCTTTATTTATCCATATCCATCAATGATACAATCCAAAATACTGTTGAGACAAATGAAAAATATCAGAGAAAACAACTTCATTAATATTCTGATGTTTATGTTGTATCTTTCAGATTATGTGCTCAAAGGAAAAAAATTTAATTTCACAGATGTACATATCTTAGCACTTTCCGCTGACCACATTCAAAGCCTCTGAATTTAAATACTCTGCCACAAGAAATATGTAGCTTAAGCACAGCCCATAACACAGGACTCCTGAACTGGACTAGAATATATTGCTACATTAGGAAAGAGGTGGTAACATAAATAACTCATGACATCATTGTAGTGGTGGACCCATAGTTAACTGGGTCTACATGCTTACTTGATATTTACCATTGGGCCAGGGTCACCAGGTTCACCAGGAGGTCCTGCTGGGCCAACACCACCCTAAAATAAAAAAAAACAAAAGTGTATAAAATTTATATATAATACACAAATTATATGAACAAATCAAAGAAAACACAATACTAGATTCTATACTGTCCACAGTTCAGTTCAGTTCAGTTCAGTTGCTCAGTCGGGTCCGACTCTTTGCGACCCCATGAATCACAGCACACCAGGCCTCCCTGTCCATCACCATCTCCCGGAGTTCACTCAGACTCACGTCCATCGAGTCAGTGATGCCATCCAGCCATCTCATCCTCTGTCATCCCCTTCTCCTCCTGCCCCTAATCCCTCCCAGTATCAGAGTCTTTTCCAATGAGTCAACTCTTCGCATGAGGTGGCCAAAGTACTGGAGTTTCAGCTTTATTTTTTTTTTATTTATTTTTTTTTGATTTAGCATTTTTTTTTTAATTTTTATTTTAACTTTAGTTTACTTTACATTACTGTATTGGTTTTGCCAAACATTGACATTAATTCACCACGAGTGTACGTGCGTTCCCAAACACGAGTTTCAGCTTTAGTATCATTCCTTCCAAAGAAATCCCAGGGCTGATCTCCTTCAGAACGGACTGGTTGGGTCTCCTTGCAGTCCAAGGGACCCTCAAGAGTCTTCTCCAACACCACAGTTCAAAAGCATCAATTCTTCGGCACTCAGCCTTCTTCACAGTCCAACTCTCACGTCCATACATGACCACAGGAAAAACCATAGCCTTGACTAGACGGACCTTTGTTGGCAAAGTAATGTCTCTGCTCTTCAATATGCTCTCTAGGTTGGTCACAACTTTTCTTCCAAGGAGTAAGCGTCTTTTAATTTCATGGCTGCAGTCACCATCTGCAGTGATTTTGGAGCCCCAAAAAATAAAGTCTGACACTGTTTCCACTGTTTCCCCATCTATTTCCCATGAAGTGATGGGACCGGATGCCATGATCTTCGTTTTCTGAATGTTGAGTTTTAAGCCAACTTTTTCACTCTCCACTCTCACTTTCATCAAGAGGCTTTTAAGTTCCTCTTCACTTTCTGCCATAAGGGTGGTGTCATCTGCACATCTGAGGTTATTGATATTTCTCCCGGCAATCTTGACTCCAGCTTGTGTTTCTTCCAGGCCAGCGCTTCTCATGATGTATTCTGCATAGAAGTTAAATAAGCAGGGTGACAATAAACAGCCTTGACGTACTCCTTTTCCTATTTGGAACCAGTCTGTTGTTCCATGTCCAGTTCTAACTGTTGCTTCCTGACCTGCATACAGTGCAATTGCTCAAAATGTTGACTCTACCACTCTCCAGCTATGACTCTGGATGAGTTATTAATAACTTCATCTCTCTATATCGCATTTTCTAATCTGTGAAATGAGAATAATGTGGCACCTACTTCATTAAACTGCTATATCTCTTTGGGTAACTAATGCATGTTGAGAGCCTAGGATAGTGCTGGCACAGAGTGAGTGTCAATAGTGGTAGTCATCTCCCTCTTCTCTTCCTCCTTCTTTATCAGCTACATTTTCCATTCACAATGGCAGCACTGTAAAACAGCTTGGAGTAAAACTCCACACACATGATAATGAAAATATGGCATGCTTGAGCTAGGAATCTCCTCTCTCTCTTTAGAAAAAAAACATTTTCTACAGCCTGTCAAATCACTACAAAAATTAAAATAGCTCTACATCAGTATTTTATTGGTATTTGAAAGGTTATAGAAGGAAAGTACAGAATTATAAGCTTTATAAAGATTTCATGGAGTGATCATTGTCACTGTTATTTCTAATAATACTACGTGGTGATATTCTTCTATGACCTCATTTCATAGCTCCAGAGTTGGCAGATAATTAATTATAAGGATTTTCACCATGACATGAGATAATGATCTGTTATTTTACAAACACAGGCACATAAAAATTCTTTGTATTGGAGGTCAGTCACATAAAGAAACCAGGTGATAAAATTTCAGCATCATGAAAAATCTTTGAAAACATATTGAATATATTTCTAAGTGTGTGAAAATTAATTGAATACAGCCCACTCAGTGAGTATTGTTGTTATTGTTCAGTCACTCAGTCATGGCCGACTCTTTGCCACCCCATGGACCGCAGCATGCCAGGCTTCCCTGTCCTTTACCGTTTCCCGGAGCTTACTCAAACTCATGTCCATTGAGTTGATGATGCTATCCAACCATCTGGTCCTCTGAGCATTACAATATGCAATTTAAAGCCTAGCCAAAAGCAGTCATGTCCCAGAGAACTTACTTATTTTTCTTTTTTTTTTTTACAGTATGTGATTTAATTATAAAAAGACTTACCTGCTGCCCTTGTAAACCTTGAGGACCCCTTGGGCCAACAGGACCCTTAAAAACAAATGAGAAGAAAAGTTACATCGTGTTTGTGACAATTGGTTCACAGCTTTCAAAAATGTTGAATTTACTTTAGAATTTAGAAAAATGAATCTCTGACAGTGAAAAGGTGATGACATTGTCCTTCTGTATTCACCTAGAATACAGCTAAATTCAAAAAGATTAAAGCTTGGATAATGTTTGGGATGATCTTATATACACATTCAGAGTCATGAAAAGAAATAAAAATGCTTGTGCAAACCCAGTGTCTTGGGATGAGAACTCTTGCATACTTAAGGGGTGGTTTTATTGAAGCAGAATAACCAACAAAGAAAAATCTTGGCAAGCATAAGTTGCATAAGTTGTTATCAAACTGTCTATTTAATTCTTCAGCTTCACAGCAAATAAATCATAATTTAAATGAGCATGTTGAATTAAAAGCTTATGAAACTATCAACAATAGCAACTGGATTATTTTAAATGTAAGTTTTAAATGATCTGGGGCACTGAGTTTTGTAGGTTATTTCTTTCTTTCATGACATACGTCTAGAGTATCCAATCTTCCCCATTTATTATGAAACGCTTACAATGTGACATAACAAAGGTAAGAAAAGGTAAGAAAAGGAATGGGTGTGTGTGCTATTTTTAAAAGTTGTTAGTAAATGTCTATGTAATTTTTTTTTAAATGTCACACTTAAAAAGTGAAAGCAATTAAATCAAAACCTAGTTTGTTCTTATGGTAAAAACTTAAATTTTTGTTTTGGATTGATCAGATTTTTAGATAGTAAGAAAATAAGAGCTTCATTTAAAAAAAATACACACATCTGTAACTTGAACTTCAAATGATTAAAAACATGTATTTTAGAAAAATATCCCCAGTTAATCATTGAATGAGACCATATTGCTACTGACTTAGAATGTGTATAATCAAACAATGTTTAAGTGACTTAAAATATATACCAACAATATTTAAATTACTCACTGGCCTTAAGGATGGGTGTGTGTGCTCAAACATTCCATTTTGTCTGACTATTTGGAGTCCCATGGACTGTAGCCCACCAGGCTCCTCTCTTCATGGGGTTCTCCAGGCAAGAGTACTGGAGTGGGTTGCCATGCTCTCCTCCAGGGGATCTTTCCCACCCAGGAATCGACCCGAGGTCTCTTATGTCTCCTGCACTAGCAGGAAGGTTCTTTACCATTAGTATTGCCTGGGAAACCCAAAGGATAGGTAGAAGGGGTGTTTATCTATGCAGTCTGACTTTACATTGTCTGAAATGTCATTAATCTGGAATGCCTTTGAATTATGTTATGAGCAAAAAAGTATGGAAGAGTCGCTTTGCAAAAAGTTAATTCATTTAATAAAATTACATTGCTCCAAATACCCAGGTTAAAGTAAAGAAAATGGGAATCTTTCTGGCTGCTGAAGAAATGCAAAAGAGAATGCTAATGGCCCAGTGAGTAAATTTTAGAGTTGTCAGCATAAGGCAACCAGAGAGTAAGTAAGGAAATAATATAAGGAAATAATACATTTTGCCAAATAACTTTCTAACAATACCATAAAACAGACTTTGCTTTGCTTTTTAGTTTTTAGAAAGTACAGTTTTTGTTGTGGTGGTTATAAGTCAGGTGAAAAATACAGACAGTCCTTTATTAATGAAGACAAATAACTTTGCACAGTTACAAATGGAACACCACTGGGCTTTCAAATACTACACAGCAGAGTTTGATAAGTAAATTGAATGAATAGATGGATGGATATATTTTAAGAAGACACATATTACTTTACTAGCTAACTCAAACCTCTCTGCACAACAGTTTTTCCAAAGTACTTTGATTATCAGTAAAATCTATACTTACCACAGATCCAGGCATCAGTCCTACTTGACTCCCAAGTCCAGACTTTTCATCTAACCCAGCCATCTGAGCTGAAAACGGCTGTTAAAGAAACATGTTGACATTATTTCCACAGTAAAAGATATATATGAACACACTTTTAAAACTGAGAAGTGTACGATCTCTGGGATTCTTAAAGAATGACTCTTTTGAGAATCATTGTAAACTTTTGACTTTATTTTTTTTTTTTTTTATTCTACACAAATATATTTAAAATTTTCTATCTCATACATTGCATCCTGCATCGGATATCGACTGGCGATTCGTTTCTTACTTGATAGTATACATGTAACTTTAAAGCAAGGAAAAAGATTCAAGCTGTTTTCACTGTACGTGTTTTTGAGTGAACAATCTTCCTCACTATGTTGCTTCAAAATAACTACTGCAATGGGCCAAATGCCTGATACTTGATTAAAGCATCGATGATTCTGATAAGCATTTAGCCAGTCTAATCGATTTCAGGTTTAAGTCTCTTTATTTGACTTTTTCCCATTGTTGCTGCTACGACTTCTAAGTAGTAGCAACTCTGTGCAACCCCATAGACGGCAGCCCACCAGGCTCCCCCGTCCCTGGGCCCATTGTTAGCACGTGCCAATTAAAAGTGCCTTTAAAACATTTTTCCTAAAGATTTTTCCATTATACCAGACTACTTTACTTAGATGGTATTCTTCTTTCTTTGTTAGTAGCCAGTAAATTTTAACTGTATTTATATAAGTTGATTAAAATTTTATGATCTTTTTAATGAATCCTGGAATATTCCAAAATTGGTAACAGTTTTACCTTCTCTCTTACACATCTAAAAATCTCTGGTAACCCAATTAACTAAAACTGTCCATTTTCATTCCAGGAGTTCTATCAATTTCCAGATTTTAATGGGAAAAGAAGGTACGTATTTTTAAAAACTAAATTGTCAATTCCTTCTACAATGGGTTGAAAAGCAAATGTAAAAATTGTTGTAAAACAAAAATCACATTTCAGGGTTCCATACATTCCCTTGTTGTACTATGCAATTTGTTCATAAATCTACTCAAAAATCTGCCATTAAGAATTCAAAGAGGCAGGCATAGAAAGACATTTTATTTTACTTCTGGTAGGAAATTAACATTCAGAGACATAACCAGAATGCATTTTTGATGTCAACTCAGTGGCCCTTTCTCAAGCACCATCCTGGATGTGCCATCCTTCCTTGGCTGGAGGACATGTCACAGGTTCTTTCAACATTCTGAGCCAAGAGAACAATAAAGGAGAAAGATGTATTTCTCTTTCCAATTCACAGTGGTAACAATATTCGTGGTCCTTTAGAATCAACAAAGAACAAAATCCCAATGCCCAGAACTGACATTAAGAAATATAAACCATTTGAAGCAGCATCTTTAAAAAGTGATCCTTTGAATTTTCCAACAATTCCCTGTGGATTTCCTAGTTTTGTTGTTATTGTGTTCATTTAGCTGCTCTTACAGCTAAGGACCAATATGTGAACTAACACAATTTAAGATCCTAAAAATATACCATACACTTAATATATTATCTACAGAAGACATTAAGCAATGCACACCACTCACCCTGCTCATGCCATCCGGTCCTGGGTGAGACGGATGCCCAGGAGGTCCTGGGGCACCTGGCTGACCAGGAACACCTGGTTCTCCATCAATTCCCTGAGGACCACGAGGCCCCTGGAGAAATAAGCCAGAAGAAATTAGAACCCACTGCTAAATATGTACCTAGGAGAAAACAAAGCCACAAGCTTCTTGATGGAGATGATGTGTTCATTATTTTTTAAAAAAGAGCAATCCAGCCACCCACAGTAATTTCATCAGCTACACCACAACTGCAGATTTCAGCACTGATCACAGCCTCTGTTGTCAGGAGAGGGCACATTCTGCGTAAGAATTTTACTCCTGATGTGTTAAATTCCCAGTAATCAGCTTTTTTGATATAATTATAAGAATGTATTCAGTTTGTCAATATTCTAGAATGTTTACTTACTTGTTTGAGTTTTGCTGTTCAAGGGTATTTAGTCAACGATTTCTAAATTCACTTGTTTTAAATTAACTGTGTATGTTCCTGCTTAACTTTCCCCCACTTAAGAAAAGAACATGATGGATCTTTGAACAGTGTTTGTGGTTTTCCTCATCTAATTTTTTAATGTTTTACATAGTTCCTGGCTCATAGTAGACACTTGGTATATGATTACTACATTTTCGCATTTCAGTTTCTTTAGTACTTGAAGTCTGATACACTTTATTTTCCTTACTACTCCCAAAGGTAGACCAGACCCATGAGAAGCAGAGGGAAAGGCATGGGGACGCAGCCAAGTCTAGTTCTCAAGGAAGTGAGCAATGAGTTACAGCTGCCAAATTCCACCCTCCTCCTAACCCACATTCTGAAGGCAGCTTGGGGAACAGCCACGTCCCCAGTTCTGGAAACGCTCCATCTCCTAACCTCATCATTCCCACAAGTCTTGTTAAGTATTTTCTAGCTTTTTAACCCTGGAAATTCACAACAGGGCCAAAGAAAGGAAAGGAAGGATCAAAGAACTCAGAATGCAATATGATTTTACTAATTAGAAGCAGGGATTAGAAGTAGATATAGATATAGATATGATGAGTTAAACAGTGAAAGAAGTTTACCACGCCTACACCTGAGACTATCTCTCAGCACACAATAAGCAAACACGAGCTGATTCAGTGGAGGGAGGGAGCACAGGACAAGCAGAATGGGGAGGAGAGGTGGCTTGCAGATGATGGTTTGGGGGAGGGTGGCATAAGAGCTATTCTGAAATTTAATTAATATATATTCTTATATATTCAAACACTTTTGTTTGACATGTTTACTTCTTGGAGTAGTGGCATAATTAAGGAAATTTATCTATTCAAACAGAAGTAGATAACAGCCTGGAAAAACTCACATTTTGAAAACTGATTTCTCAGAAACCGACTACTCACTCTACTCTTTTTTCATTGTATTACATAATGGCGGCTAATTTTTCATTGCTGCCTAAGGCTTCTAGATCATACACGTGACACCATGGTCTGGAAATGTATGCTGTCAATGGCGGCATATAAAACATAGCAGTCTGACCTACTCAGACCACTATGTGTGGAAAACTTAATGTGTTTTTAAAATGTGAAATTGCTAATTAATAATCAGGTATTGTTAATACAAAAAACTGAGCTAAAACATTCTCTCTGCTCCCAAAGAGATTTCCAAAGCAAAACCAAAAACTACATTAGTGTCACTGGGAGTAGAGAGAGGTTTGGGTAATATTAATCCTCAAAAATTGGGTTTTTTCCCCAGCCCTCTGTGATTAAAAATCCTGTTTCAAAGTCTGCTCTGAAGACAGCCCACTGTTTCACTGACTTCATGATGCATTCTATGCCTCCATAAATAGCCTACATGATCTACTTTTATACAAATTGAGGTTAAAATTAATAAAAACCCGTGAAAATCATCCAAAACTAAGTGAACATAATAAGCAAGACTGTAAGTGAAAATAAGGAAAAAAGCCTATAATACGTGATATTTTACTGATAAATATTTAAAACAAAAACTATAACTGCAAAACACATCAAAATACATATTTTCATATTTCTAGGTGTGACGAATCACAAAAGTTGTGTATCAAGGCAAGCATCCTCTCTATAATCATTCTTTCCCCTCCCCCAGGATACTTCACTGTCTCAGGAGACAATCCACAATAAAAAGTACTTGTAGATTGTCACTAGGTGGCAACGTTTAAACATTCACAAATAGGAATAATAATGCCCCCAAATCAGAAAGAACTATTCTCACTCATAGTTAGTAATATCACACACTCCCACTTATGAAATGTGAGAGTTAGTAATAACTGGTATATTCTCCATTTTACAGATGAGAAAAGAGACCTATAGAGGTTAAGTGACAGGCATGATTAGAACTCAGCACACCATTGATTGCCGTCCATCTCCTGACAGGTTGCTAGTTTGTCAGTATGAAGTTACCAGGACAGTGCACTTAAAACTAAGGATATGTGTGAGCGAGAATCATGGTGATCACTGGCTAGCAGTGAGGGCTTCATGAGAGGATCTCTGTATCAGTAGCTCCCAATCTTGAGCAATTTGCTCCCCTCCCCACTGCCAGGGAACATTTGGCAGCACCAAGAGATATTTTTATTTGTTACAACTATATGGGGGGGGGCAGGTGTTCCTACTGGCATCTAGTGGGTCGACACCAAGAACGCTACAAAACACAAGGAATTATCTGTCCCCAAACACCAGTGGTAAGAGTGACGAACTGCTCTATTTTATGTGCTTTCTGTAACGTTCGATGGTAACAAAGGGGAGAAAAGTGTCATACATGATTGCACTACCAGCCTATATCGCGGCATCCACAGCTTTTGTCCAGGTAAGGATCTTAGGACCAGCCAGTCTTAGGACCTGAGGTAAAACATTCTACCTGTAGGCATTTGTGACATCATGCCAGTATCTTGGAAAAAGTTGTGGTGGGAGTATTTACACCAGTTCAGTTCAGTTCAGTTCAATTCATTTCAGTCACTCAGTCGTGTCCAACTCTTTGCGACCCCATAAATAACAGCCAGAGAAATCAGCAAAAGCTATAGGTATATTTTTTAAAATAAATCAGTTATTACACACTTGGCCATCACACCACTGCTTGCTAGGATTAGAGAGGAACAGATTTCCTGCTTGGGTCTACCAGCACTGTCTTGCTCAATTCCAAATAAATAATTACTTCTCACTCTTTTTAACACACACATACACACACACACACACTTCCCATTGACTGTCTCAGACTAAACCAAGACAGGAAAGGGAGCTTATCACATACTAAGTCGAGAAGAGAAGAGAAAGGGAAGAGAAGACTAAGAGGAGCGGGGAGTAGATTCATTGAACCCTAACAAGAAATTCTGTAATCCCAACCATGAGTTTCACAGCAGCTTCCACCTACACTTAGGACTCAGTTTTATCAATTATTCTGGGCACAAGTACATTGAGCCGCAATGTTTCCTGCATGACCCCCACCCTCCACCCAGCTTCCGCCTGCCTCTGTCATCCCAGGCTTCTGGACAGACATCCGAATATCTACCAACAGGGTTTCAGCTAGCAATGCTGGTGAGGCAGCGTGGCAGAACACCATCGAAGAATGGACCACGAGGTAATCGGAAACCAGCTTTACTGCCCACCTACATGGCTATGACCTTCTTCCTTGGGACCACTGTCAAATTTACCTGCATGCCTGCAAATACTTTCCATAACTTCAGTTGCAGTTTGGAAAAAGTACTGGCATCATCCCCTTCTTGGTGAAATGAGCAGAATCGAAAAACAGTATCAAAGATGAAACCAGGGGCAAGGGTTCCTAGTACCATGATCTAGAATATGTCTTTTTTCCTTACTTAAATATTTAAGGTGGCTTGTTGCTTCCTTGCTCATCTATTTTTCCCATTTAGATATGGATAAGTACATATTTGGAAGGTTAAAAACCCATAGAAAGTTATATCTTAGTAGATATCATTAGGCAGAAAATTAAACAACATAAATTTTTCAGATTGAAACATAGGATGATAGATTCATCTGAATCTATTTTTGATACACAAATTCATCTAAGTATTCAGTATTGATATATAAAAGACAAATTTTGAGGGTGAGATATAAAAAAGAAAAATGATTGCTATAATAGGACTTCTTAATAAGAGAAAACATTTAGCATGTATTATATAATAATCTCATGGCTTATCTCAAGAACATAGAGTTGATTATTCAAATTTAAAGGTATTCCCTATGGTAATGAATTTGTTGATGTTTAAAATTACTCCTTTGATAGCTCTGCAGCAGCTGCCCAGTGAAAAAGGCAGCATTATTTGGGAAATAAATTCATTACAGAACCACTTGAAAGAAAATTTTGTCCTCTAATAATTTCTTTTTCCTTTATCCAATTTGGTTATTCCTGGAGCAACCACAGATCACACAACTTGGGTGTTTTCTCTCAAGGATGCATTGTTGGCACTGTTTACTCATGAGTTGAAACTTCTGAAAACAGTATGAGGTATTCATTGTGTTTCCTTAGATTCTATTTTTATTTAACCTCATAAAGGACACATGGATATCATCTGTGTTATCTGAGAAGATCATAGGTAATTATTAGCATGTGATGCTTTCCTCTGAATCAGGATCAATGCACAATCACTTCATGACCTGAATTCTATGTCATGTTTAATAGAGGGGAGAAAGGAAAAGCGCCACTGGCTCTTTGCTGCATCCACGGAACTTGGCATAGATGGGCTTACTTGTTAAAATTCACAAAAGGGAGCTCCACCGTCAACTTACAGGTTTTCCTTTGGGGCCTCTCTCTCCTCTCGGTCCTTGTGATCCTGGTGGTCCCTAAAACAGAAAATGATGGTTATGTCTGTAAAACATGTATACTTCAGATAATTTTGCTTTAAAGGTTACTGATATAAGAAAACTGGAAAACAGAAATATCATCTATTTTAAAATTTCAGCTGAAGACTACAGAAAATAAAGCCATGTATGTATAAAAGTTCTGTGTATACTGAAAGGCTGTTTATTTTCACACTGAAGCTTAAAGACTTGTGAAGAAGTAAATATAACAACGTCGTACCCAATGAGTTGTATAAATTAGTTTGAACAATAATTGTAAATTTGCAAAGATCATTTTTATTTTTCCTCTCTTGTCTTAGACACAAAAACTTACAATTCAAATTTTGAGAACTACATTATTGTCCAAACTCCAAATCTTCAATTTTTCTTAGGAAAGGTATGAATTCATGTTGGTACATGGTATCCCAAACTATTCATTGCTATTCAAGTTGCTGATGAAAGCAATGGCAAAAAAAGCTTATTCAGCTCCTACCTTGTGTGCCTTCAAGTATCCAGTATCATTTTTTAACTTCGCCTCATCTCCATTGTATATTTAAAACCCACCAAGAATTTTCCAAATGGTAACTGCAATTGCAGTATTTTTCCATTAAAATAACAAATGATTATTATATTTCAAAACTGGCATTTTGTGCTTATACCTTAAATTAACTTTTTTCCCCAGAAAATGGCAGTTGCCAGGAAAATTTTATTTCTCTTCAAAAGAGTTTCAACTGAGTTATAAAAATTTGATTGTGCATTTACTTAATCCAAAACACAATGTTGTTTAAAAGCAAATGCTTCAGAGTGACTACAGCAGGTCTGCTGAAGTATATCAGTATTTCACTTACATTGACCTAATGTGCTTTAAAATATACAGGAGTGTGTGTGTGTGTGTGTGTGTGTGTGTGTGTGTGTGTGTGTTATGCATCTG